>CM032229.1:180347500-180947500 GCA_019009955.1 Riptortus pedestris
AATTGTTCATGATATGCTGGTGCTTCGCCTGTGTAGAAGAGTACTGCTTGAGGTATTAGTTTTTCCTTGAAGAACACACCCAGCATGTAGTCCATGTCGCGGACGCAGGCAGCCTTTTCGTAAATGAGTTCATTTTCTGGCGGCATGTCGAGAGTTACGAAAAAATTAAAGAATGACTCACATGGAACAATTATTTCCCCAGAGAGGACCTTGTTGCCTTTCCTCCGAACGACGGATTTCTGCGTGACGTCCTTCCCTCTGTGCCAGAGTATGTGGCATCCTTTGGCGGAAACGAGGTTCGGACCTTGGAATATCAACGAAGTTCTAGAATCTACGACGTTCTCCAGCTCGTACGACTTGGTCAGGACGGGGTTTTTGAAATATGGGTTACTCGAAAACCAAAAGCTTATTGTAAACGACATGGGTACCTTAAGGTCTACTGTTACGTCAGTGAGGTGCAAGAGGATCGGTTCGTCTTTGGGTGTTATCATACCTCTCAGCATGTCAACGTTTTTGAAAGCTGTCAACCAAAAGCCGGGAATTCCTTTCGTCTTGCTGTCCATTTCCACAGGCAGTCCGTCCATCTTGAACTTTTCCAAATCCTCGTTCTCATCGGGGCTCTCGGTGCCATCATCAAAATCACAATCGCTGTCAGTAGGCTCCAGCACACCCCTGATGATTTTCTCCCTCTTTTTGTACAACTTGCTGTAATGCTTCATGTATTTCATTTCGAGTTTGTGGATATCCTCGACGAACTTAGCGTCTGCGACGGATGTTTCAAAGCTGATTTTCTTGAGAGCTTTGATCCTCCGACGGAGTTTGGGAGGAAGGATGCTGTAAACTGACACAAACTTGGCCTTCTTGCTTTTTTCAGCCTCATTTTCTTGGGGTTTTCCTGGCGACATTTAATTCTATCAAATACAAATACTTTATAACAGGTTAATTATCTCAATTAAAACAGCTGTTTACACTGAAATTGTCACATAAAATATTGCCAGATTTCCTCCAAGGGTCATCGGGGGCTCGGTCGAGAATTTCCCACTAAGATTGTCCAAGGTATCTAATGCCAACCGTTAGAAAATATCCCTAAATATATAAGGACAAGAAAGATGTTGCCTTCCTGCATTGAATCTTTATGTTTAGCAACCAGTTTTACTAAATAAGTGTCATCTTGAGGTCTTTATTTCAAAATATAGAAACCAAAACCATATCTAGTGAACTGGTTATATGGTAGCAATGACAATCCTGTCAATCTACTAGACAGGTGGAAACTTCTTACTCGAAAGTGATGAAGCCTGAAGAATCAAACACTCAAGATAAAACTTATGTGTTATAGAACATTATACTCTGTACAAAGATATTATGTTAAACTTAACTTAGTTTAGACCCTTCTAAAAAAATTGCTTTAAGTAATAATTCAGGAAAAGAAAGTTGCAGCCTCCCTGCATTAAATCTTTATTTTAATTCAGTATGCATTATATCAGCCACATTTCAGAGACAGGAAGGCTATTGAAGTGGGGCGAAGTCAGTGTGGCTTATAAGTCTTATAAATCCCAAGCGCGCATATTATTAAAAAGACATTTTTCGAAAATCGCGTCATGAGTTCCCTAAAGGAAAATATGCTGATCATCTGTGCCAAATAGATGATAGAGAAAAGAGTGGAGTGTGCAAGCTGGAGTGAAAATACACCACATCGGACCAAGGTCGAACACTAGAAAATACCACAGAATAAACCAACCTCATGGAAGCAGTAACATTTTGAAGTCCACTTAAATTACCACGTGGTATAACAATGCATTCCAAAAGTGCAAAATCTCACTGTTACATAATTTGCATTAATAAATATAGAAAATTAGAAATACTCGAAAAGTTTGAAATAACGAAGAGGAAGTAAATAAGAGAGAGAAAGTAGCTTAATGTGCAGTAGGATGTGGAAAACGTCTGTGTCGCAGGGGCTGCGTAAAGCAAGCAGATTTCTCACGAGCTGCAATTAAAGGCTACTGGTCTCTATTTATAAATGATTAAATAGGGAATCTATAGGTGAGATGAAACCAGTAGCCTTTTTCTATTTCTAATTGAGTTACGGGACTCAGGTTAAGAATGTGAGTTAAAGCGTTGACCTTAAGTGTGAGAGTAAGGTAAACCTGGAATGGCGAGTTCGTTTCCCGACTGGGCAAAGGAATGTATTTAGCAGTGGGCCTGTAGCTAAAATTATACGGGGTGCTGCTCCAGAAAATCCAGCTCGCCAGGATCGGCACTGCGGGAACGACAGTACTCTCTTTCCCTTGTGGGGCTTCCTGTGTGACAACAGTCAAACAACTCGCCACTGATACTGTGAAGGGCACAGTTCCATACAAAGATTTTTGTATTTTTTTTTTCATAAACTGAGGGATGGTTACTGCATTAAGCTTAAGGATTATATATTATACAAGTATTAAGAAAGAATTAAAGAAAAAAGGCTCATTATATTAAACGTTTTAGATAATATCTAGTGTAAATTGGGGGTGCTGCAGTTCCACAGTGCCTATACGCGAGCCGACACTGGTATTTAGTGACAGAATTCAATAAATAAAATCTTTAGACCCACCCTGGCTAGAAAAAGGTGGTAAATAACCCGTCCAACTTAGCCTTAGTTGCAAAAAGTGGACGTTAATAAATAATTTAATTTAAATATTTTCTTTTTGGCTGATTTCCCTTAAGAGACACCAGCAATTCTTTTTCTAACTTTGTCAATGCTTTGTAGAGAGGTGACTGCTGAGGAGGCGAACCGTATGATAGAGAACCTGAAGCCGATAAAGCCAGCTGTCTGCAGCCCTTCAGAAGTTTGCAACCCTGATTGCGAAATGTGCAGAGGGCCTTTCGAAGAGACTGCTAGAGCTCTGGTTGGCTGCGGGCCCAAAGCCCAATCTTGCAAGCAGGGAAATGCTAATCTCACGAGGGACTTTTACCTACTTCCTGTCAACAAGGTCGACAAGAGACACTGAATTCCTTCTCTAATATTACAATGTATTCTTCTTCGTGAAATATATAAACGTCTCAATGCTGCCTTTTACTTCATTTTTCTTCAAATGTCCATCGATCCTGCCATATATATATATATATATATATATATATATATATATATATATATATGTGTGTGTGTGTGTGTGTGTTACTCGCTCTAAATTATTGTTTAATCGTTACCAAACTCATCGTTTTAGACAAAAAGAAAAATCGAGTTCGTTAACAGCTGAAATCAGACCAGTGGGAGGGGGTTTTCGAAAATTTGACATATCTCCGTTACTATAAGTCGAATCAAAAAAGTACATAGAACCAATCTTATTGAAAATTAAATTAGCTATAAATATTGTTATATACATTTATTGTTTATCTTGAATATTGACCGTGTAGTAGTACTGCAAGGATTTGCATTAGGGTGGCTACTGTTATCAATCTGCATTAATCATGTAACATCCTGTGTCCTCATTTGTAAGCAGATGATAAGGTATATGGCTTTCAGGATTTTGGCACAAGATTCAATAAATTTTGCACGGAGAATAAATAAAGACTTTAGGAAGATCACAAAATGAAGTGTTAATATTTTATTGGCAATTAAGGACAACCCTACAGAGTGTTAAATAGAAGATCTCACTTGTCTACCAAAAGCATACTAACAATATACAAGTTATTACTTAAACCAATATGGGCATACGCAATAGAAGTGTGTGGTACAGCAAAACCTTTGAATGTCAGACGCACCCAGACTTTCCAATCCAAAGTCCTAATCACCATAGTAGATGCTCCATATTATATTTCAAACCTCACCCTTCATAAAGATCTTAATATCCCATTTGGAAGAAACCTAATTCCCTTCAGATTCAAAAACTTATCCAATCATCCAAATCCAGAAGTTCTAGACCTTTCAAGTACCACTCATCCTTATTCTCCTCCACCGTGTCTCAAGAGACAATGGCCCAGAGATCTACTATAGCAGTGTTATGTGAAATCCATGTTTTGCAAAATATAGATTGCAAACAGAAAAAATAAATTATATGTGTTTATATATAATTTTGAACTGACCTCATTTGAGGAATTTTTTTGAAAATCGCATCATGAGTATAACCTCAGGGAAATCTTCCAAAAGTCTATGAGTCAGTGATGGCCAGTTCGTAGTCTGCTCAGCACACTACTGTTGCTTGATGGCCATTCCTCAACAGCTTTTTTTTTTTTTTTGTGTGTATTTCCTCTACATAGTAACCCTATATGGAGGGATTTTATTTTCTGTACATCCCATGCATATTTGCATTATATGTGCATTTTGCTAAAACATTTAACATTTTTATATAATAATATATATATATGTATATATATATATATATATATATATACATATTAAAATGTAAATAAGAACATGAAAATTAATCTTTACAAAAAAATTAAATAAGAACAATTAGGAATACAATTAAATAACCAATAAAAAAACAACTACATAATATTAATATTATATTATTTTTTCCTCTCTCAGCTTAAGAATATCATAGCCTATTGTTTTTAATAAATTTAGATGTTTTGAAAATAAAATATCGGGACTGATAGGCCATCCAGGAATATGAGTATTTAAGTGTCTTTGTATGTCTTGAGTCAGTCTACATTCATAAATCAGGTGGGAGAATGTCTGTTCAGTGTAACTGTCGCATTTACAAGTATTTGAGTCAGAAAGTTTGGATCTGCATAGGTAAGAGTTTGTATTTCCGTGTCCAGTTAGTATTTGTTTTAGATAAAATGTATCTTGGGGTTGTGAGATATTCCTTTTTAAAACAGGAATATATAATTTTAGATGTAATCCTTTATCTGTTTGATTTCATCTCTGTTGCCACAAATTAATACATTTTTCTCTTAGTAAAGATTTTAGCACAGTTGGAGTAATTTTATTGTAAATTACCTCTTCGCTACTATTAGAGGCACTTTTGGCATGGATGTCGATCTCAACGGCTTGTTTTAGTCTGTTGGCATGTGTCTTATTCCAAGATTGTTGTATTTATGTCCGCTCTGTAGAGTTTATGTCAATGTTTTGGTATGTCTAATGTGGCTTTTGCAAATCTACCAATCCGAGTTATTTACTTAATATTGGTAATCATAATAGCACGTATGTTGTTAGTGTTGAGTCTGTGAAGTGTTCAAACATTTTGAATGTCAAATTTTTATGGAGTAAATATTACTAAGCACATGTATTGAGCTTAATGATTCAATGCACAGTACTATTTGTCTATGATAGCTTTGTATTCTTGGCAATGCTAGGATGATTGATGGCAATTTAAAAAAAGAAATGGGATTTATAAAAAGAGTTTGTAACAAAATATTGGTCTTATAATAACATTTATTGTAACATCATTTAATTCGATAAAACAAGTTTTAAAACGTATAAAATCCATCACAATATTTTTTTTTTTATTTTTTTTTATAAAACCAAGAATCGACATTTCATTAACATATAAAGGCAACATTCAACAGTCATTTTTCAACAATTCATCTACATGTCATTAACATCATTAGAAAAAGCAACATTAAATAGTCATTTTTCAACAATACACTTACATGTCATAAAGCAATAAATAAAAACAATATCTGACAGTCGATTTTCAACAATAAATATCATGATTTAATAACTTAATTTAATTCATAAAATTTTAAATTATTCAACAATCGCTAAGTAGGACTAAAAGAGAGCCGGGGATCAGTAGTTTGCAATTCGAGCCCTGCTGGATCCAGAACTTATTAGATTACCGACCATACCTGCAAGACTCATCAGGAATTGGAATGCTTTTGCTGCCAAGCGAACAACTGATTCGAAGGAGTTCAAACCAAATCTGTTCAGCAGATCGAGAATAGTTGAGACCATTCCATTACTCTCTCGACTTCTATTTTCAATCCTCTGTCTCAGTTGACCCCATGCCAATTGACCCAATTCAAAAGCCACGGAGATGGCCATATCTGAAAAAAAAAAAAAAAAAAAAAAAAACATGAGTAAAAAATACTAAATTTATAAGCAATATAAAAATATGAGTTTGCACTCATGACAAAATTTTTGAAAAATGTCATAAAATGTCCTGATCCTACTTAGAATAAGATTAATTCAAATTTTAATAATATGGAAAGAAAACACCAGATAATAATGATTAAATTGGTTTATTATTATTATTTATTAACGCCCACTTTTTGCAACTCAGGCTAATCGGGACGGGTTATCTACAGGTTACCACCCGTTTCTACCCAGGGTGGGATTTTAGGACGTTATTTAATGAATTTCGTCACTAAATAATTTCCTTTGCCCAGGCAAGAATCGAATTATTAGGTAATCGAATATATAAATATAAGGTAATCGAACTCTAGGATTACCATGTGAGATAAAGGTCAACGCTTTAACTCGCATGGCTAACCTGACCCAGTTTAATTGGTTTAAACTGTCATTTGAGGTTTACCAGCTGTTCCACTATATCATCAATAGTGTGTGTGTGTGGGAATGTGAGTGCATATGCGTGTGTGTGTGTGTGTGTGTGTGTGTGTGTGTGTGTGTGAGAGAGAGAGAGAGAGAGAGAGAGAGAGAGAGAGAGAGAGAGAGAGAGAGATTTGTATAGATCTAAATTTGATATAGGTAGGGTAATTGCACATTTGAAGATTTGTTTTAAATATTGCATCAAGAGTTCCAACTCCATTTAAGGAAACCGGCTTAAATAGATCATAAGAAATGAGAAGAATATTATTGCGCATTTTAAAAACAATTATAACTAAATATTTTGGAACATATTGACGAAGAACTTACGTATGAGACCTCCACCAGATTGTGTAACAGTCCATATTCCACTTCCTAAGGCTTTAATGAACCCACTCTTTAAAAACCTCTTAACAAGTTGGGTCAAGAAGCTTTCTGTAAATTATAAAAAGCATATTTAATACTAAAGAGCTGCAAATTTATGTATAATAAAGCTGTAATATTATTTACTCTGCATGGTATATCATTATAAATTGTATATGTAACATTTATTTAAATTTGTTTGAATATATGCAACTATATTTATGGAGTAATTAAAAATAGCTGAGGCAGAATTAACTTCTATTTTTGAAAAGTATGTAGTCTGGGAGTAGAATTTTAAGCCATTTGACAACCAGGTATAAATTTGTTTTTTAAAATGGATAGTTAAAATTCTAGCATTGCTGGATCAGTTTGCAATTAGGATTATATTCAGTATAAACTCATGTCTAGAATAGCAGATAATATGAATATTTAATTACCTCCGTCAAGATATAACCCTAAAGACAAGGAGTTTATTTCACACATGTCCAATGCAGGTTTTGTTATAAGTTATATATTTTTTTAAATTTTATCTTTAAATGAAAGTTACAAATAATAATAATAATAATAATAATAATAATAATAATAATAATAATAATGAAACAGAAGGTTTCATTACAGCTATCCAAGACCAAGTGATTGCCACCAGATCATACAGACATCATATCCTCAAAGACAGTAGTGTCTCAGACAAATGTAGATTATGCAACAAAGCTTATGAATCCATTCAACATATTACGGCAGGATGTGAAATACTTGCTGGGTCCGAGTACTTACAAAGGCACAATAACGTGGCAAAAGTATACCATCAAGCTCTAGCAGAGAAATTCGGCATGGTAGGCAGTAAGGTCGCTTATTATCGCTATAATCCTCAAAAATTATTGGAGAAAGATAATATAAAGATGTATTGGGTCGAAGCGATGATAACTGACCATACTGTGCACCATAACAAACCGGATATTCTCATTATTGACAAGATCAATAAGACTGCTGATATTATTGACATTGCAGTGCCCAATGATGAGAATATTCGAAAATCCCATGCCGAAAAGTTAAGAAAATATCAAGAATTGGCTATCGAGCTCAAAGAGGTATACAAACTGAAATCTGCCATAGTTACGCCTATTATAGTAAGTTCAATTGGACTCGTGCCAAAAACAACGATAGCAGGCACCAAGAACTTGGATCTGCCAACAGCAATTATAAAAGAAGCACAGCAAGGGGTACTTCTTGATACTGCTAGAATCATGCGAAAATTTTTAAATTCCCCATAACATGTCACACTCACAAACTCCATATCGGTTGGATTTTCCCCCGACATGGATTTTACTCCAGTTTTCACTGAGTATAAACCTCCCCCATAATAATAATAATAATAATAATAATATATATATATATATATATATATATATATATATATATGCATACACACATTTTTTTCCTTCCTGATGTAACCATAAAGGCAAGGAATTGAAACTCCATGTGCCATTGCACTTTTTGGTTATAATTTAATTAATTTTCAAAATATTATTTTTTAAATAGAACCTACAATAATTAAAAGAATGCAATAATATATATAAAATTTCCTTCCTGATGTAGCCCTAAAGGTAAGGAGTTTATTCCCCACATGTTCAATGCAGGTTTTTGTAATAAGTTAAAGTTATACCATTTTTTACTTTGATATTATAAGTATATGTAACCATATTTATAAAGTAATTTAAAATAGCTGAGGCAGAATTAAATTCTATTTTTGAAAAAGTGTTTAATCTGGGAGTAGAATTTTAAGTTATTTCGTAACCCTTTATAAATTTGATTTTTAAAATGGATGGTTTAAAATCCTGGCATAGCTAGCTCAGTTTGTAATTATGAGTTTATTCAGCAAAAAGTAATGTCTAGAATATCTGATAATATGAATCATTTAATTTCAATGTAATAAACTGTGTATATATATATATATATATATATATATATATATATATATATATATATATAATTACCTTCTTCCAGATATAACCATAAGACAAGAAGTTTATTTCCCACATGTCCAATGCAGGATTGCTTTGGTTATAAGTTATATCATATTTTAAAATGTTATCTTTAAATGGAAGTTACAAATAATAATAAGAATAATATATATGCACACACATTTTTTTCCTTACCGATGTAGCCATAAAGGCAAGGAATTGAAATCCCATGTGCCAATGCACTTTTTGGTTATAATTTAATTAATTTTTAAAACATTATTTTTTAAATAGGACCTAAAATAATTAAAAGAATGCAATAATATATATAAAATTTCCTTCTTGGTGTAGCCCTAAAGGCATGGAGTTTATTTCCCACATGTTCAATGGAGGCTTTTGTTAGAAGTTATATCATTTTTTAAAAATTTTTATCTTTAAACCTACAAATAATAATAAGAATTGTATATATATATACATGCAGACATATATTTTTTTTCCTTCCCGATGTAACCAGAAAGGCAAAGAGTTTATTTCCCATGCGCCTAATGCAGTTTTTTTTTTTTTATAATTTACTTAATTTTTAAAACATTATTTTCAATAATTAATAGAAAGTAATAAGATATATAAAATTTCGTTCTTGTTGTAGCCCTAAAGGCAAGGAGTTTATTTCCCACATGTTCAGTGGAGGGTTTTTGTCATAAGTTATATAATTTTTACTTTGATTTTTTATAACATATTTAAAAAATAAAAGTAAAAATTATATAACTTATGACAAAAACCCTCCATTATATATATATATATATATATATATATATATATATATATATATATATATATATAGGATTATAACATTTTTCAAATTATGAAATTTTTAAATATAGAATTTAATTCTGTGTCTGTTATAATTAAAAAATATGGGTTCATTAATTTCAAAAACTATTAATAACTTTATGAGTTTTGGCTACAGGAAATTATAATTTCAATGGTTTTAAGATCTACATAATTATTTTAATTCAAGCAAATAAATGGCAAACGGCTCTTTTTAATATACGTTAATTGTCTTAATATGCTAATACGATCAATATTTAAAAAATGGAATCATTAAAATAATGTACAGCAGGCAATATATATTTAGCTGGCCAGCAAAACTTGTAGCACAATTTTGTTAATACTAAATTAAGTACATTTTACTTGACTCCAGACAACTAAATACATTCTCAGGCATGTGCAATTGCATATAGATTCATAATAATTAAGAGAAATACTAAAATATATACCTTCTACTTCCATTTTTGAAGTCAAAATTATTTGAAGATTGTTGGAGGTGAGGAGGTAGGTAGGTGTGCCAGATCCTTCCAGCTCTCTTGCTAGTGTTGAAGTGGTCAAAGGTCTCTAGCTCTGCTAGCCTCCAAACCTTAGCCCTAATCCTTGTTTGGGTCAAACTAAACAAACAGCCCTAACAGCTAACTATATATATATATATATATATATATATATATATATATATATATATATATATATTGATTTAATTAATTTTTTCTATTTTAATTTCTATTTTAAAAAAATATGATGTAAATTATAACAGATACCTGGATCAAATATGTGGGAAATAAAATCTCTTCCCTTTAGGGTTACAACAGGAATTATCTATCTACTTGTTACAAACTGACACAATAAACAAATGGGACAAGTAACTAAAGGGCAACACTTCAAGACATATATACCAAATACTTCAGAATATATATGAATACAAAAATTAATATGACTGACTTCAATATAACACAACTCATAACAGGGCATGGCTCAACTAATACATGCTTATGTAGATTCAAACTAACAGAAAACCCATTATGTACTTGTGACTTCAGAACCGAACAAATGTAGAATCATTTAATATTTGATTGCAGACTATTTAATATAGACATATGAAAGACCAATTTTAAAGCAGAGAGTGACAAACAAAGTAAAACATTGGCCTGTCGATGAATGAATTTAATTTTATAAATTCAATAAAGCTCTTCAAACATTTGCTGAGAAGAAATAATTAGATTACATTAAAAATAATACCCAACCCAAAACTCCAATATTGAAATACAAACTGTCAGGAAAACATCAATATATATTTCATAGCTATTTTAAATATAAATTTGTTGATATTCTTCCATTCACCATTTCATTTATTAAATGTATAACAATAGAAATTGTATAGAAAAGTCATTATCGGTATCTGATAGAAATGAAGGGCTTCATCAGCATATATGTAAATCTAATAATTATAATTATTCCTAATCCTTACTGAGACCAATATCAGCATGAAATTGTCAATTCCATAATCGTATCCATATTCAGCAACATTGTTGTACTAAAGCAGTTTTATTCTTATTTTTAACCTTGTTTTTTCTATACATCAATCTGGTGTTGATACATTTCTTTTAATGAGTACTGTCCCGATGCGCTTTTTGGTGTTATTATAAAAAATTAACTAATCTGCTTTGGTACAACAGTGTAATGTTTCATAACACAATTTTAAAGTAAGATTCAACAATTTAAAAGTATTACAGAAGGAAGTCTGGTAAGAAGAAAATTCCGGAAGCTATGCTCTTACCCAAAGACCTGGAGAATGTAGTTAATTTTAAAACAGACATGAGGAATTTAAATACCTTGTATTCTGAAGTGTTAAAGAAATTAACATAAATTTGCTAAATAAACGTAAAGATGGTTTATGGGTCATATATGTATATTTATTATTCTTAAGTGATTTAATTGTTTGGCTGCATAAATTTTAAATGCCTATTAACCTTTTAATTCTCAATTTTATTTATTTATAATTTGTAAATATAATCTAGGATTTTTATTATATATTTATACAAATATAGCTAATTAGGGTTATAGAACATATCTTGTTAAATATTAGATATTGTAGACAAATTAAAATCACTTGGTTTAAGGCTGATTATTATATAATTTTTTTTTTAATCTCTTGGGAAAAATTTATGGTTATACTGATTTAGAGGAATAATTTTAAAAGTTGGTTAATACTATTAATATCTAATAAAATTATGGATTGCCTTAATGAATGAGAGACAAAAATTACAAATTTACCCTGTATGTTTTTAGCATTTTAAATGCCCAGGAGGGCAAAACGTTTGCCAGTTGAAAATAATAAAGGTGGCTTAGTTGAGAATTTGAGATTTTTTTTTTTGTCTAATAAATATATTTCCCAGGGAAGCCACGTTTATTTCAACAATGACTAACACAGCCTGAATAATCCCGGTTTCCAGTAGCCAATAAAACTTTCTTAATGGACTTTTATCTCATTTTTTACTGATATTAAGTTGACTCAATCATCTTTATATTTTGATAGAAAACAATATTTATTTATCTTTTGAACAAGCCTAATTACACCTACATTCTCCCAATAGACATTCTGTTTTATTTTGTATAATCCTTCTTAGCAGATTTCCCTTAACAGAAAACAGTAATTGAGGTTGTACTCATATGCGATTTTCAAAAGAATTCTTCAAATGCCCATCGATCTTACCTAGTAGATGACGAAAATGAGGTAAATTCAAAATTAAATATCGAGTTTGGTACAGATTAAACCAAAATTTGCACAAACTAGAGCATTGCCATTTTGTGTGTGTGTATATATATATATATATATATATATATATATATTTGTCTGTCACTGATCTAGCGGTCGCAATTTTGGTTTAAGCGGTACCAAACTCCACATTTAAACGTTTTGTGTAAAAAGACAGATCAAATTTGTTAATGGGTGAAATCAGACTAGTGGGAGGGGGGTTTAGAGGGGAGGAGTTTCGAAAATTCTTAATATCTCTGATATTATGCATCAGATCAAAAAAATGTTAGGCCCAATCTCATTGCAAATGTGATGTTCAATAAATATTGTATGTACGTTTTTTCACTGTCTTGATTTTTAATCAAGATATTTGCATTTTATAGTTTTTAGCCTTCAGTAAACCCCCACCTGCTCATGTGATATCAACAAAAAGCTATTATATGATGAATCACATTATTTGAAGCATAAATAATAAATATTGTTCTAATTGGACTTTTACTTAATTGCAAATACATGGCACACCTGAGGAAATCTGCTTAGTTTACACAACCCCTGTGTGACGGACTTTTATACTTACTCTTAGATATAGTCAACATTTGTGAGTGTAGTTACATTTTCTGCCCTCCTTCCTGCTATATTTGAGTACACCTGCATGTGTATAATAGACTTAGAATAAAGTTTTATTTATTTCTCTCCAATGTTCTTTTATTTAAAAGCGAACACATCCCATGGTTCACATACGAAACAGTATAATTTCATTCATCACAATTCGAAAAAGATGAAGAACATCTTTCATAATGTCACAGAAGCACTAAATAAAAGGATTATAATGCTGTAAATCCAATCTTTATATTTAAATAGGAAACCAATTTCTATTTAAACCAGTCAATGACGAGTAACATAAGTAGTTTGCAATAAGATTCATAGTATTGAAGTTATTTTGAATATTTGACATTGCACCTCTAAACCGTTAATCCTTCTGGTCCTATTTCCCCCATTAACATACTTAAAAATTTTTTTAGATGAACTGCTTAAATAGGGAGTTTGACAATGATCAAATAAAAATGTGAACGAACCTCGTTTTGTTCATCTTTTTGGCATTTAAAGAAATTTGCTGAAAATTTCATCATGAATAAAACCTCATAGCTAAAATTTGGATAAAAGAGTTTGTTAATATGTAGCCAGAGACTAAAGCAGGGACTCGGAAACTATTTTGGGCAAGAGGCTCCTTTTCCAAAATGAACTGAGCAAATTCAAACAACAAAACAAAGCCAAATTACTTTAAAAATCCTATCCCTAATTTTTTTTTCATATTGATACAAAATGCTTACCACTAAAAACTTTGCGGTTGGTTAAGAGAGTAAATGACATCATTTTCTCATCAAAATTTAACAAAATTAATAGACGTAAAATTTAGTAATTATCAATTGTAAATGAGTCAAATACAGAACAAGTCAAAATGTGCCTTTTGTACCCATGAACTCATTATCTTGCACGAACTTGTTGAGTTTTTAAAAGTACAGTAATGATACTTCCTACTAAAATATTAGTCAATCTTGGTTGGTACAAGTAACATGAGTTAATAGTATCTTGAAAGTTTTAAAAAGAACTAGTGTTAATTAATAAGAATTGATTTTTAGACCTTCGTTCGACCCACAAAATCGATGTTCATTTATGTCGACCCCTGGGAAACCGATACTGACCCCAAGGGGTAAATATCGACCACTTTGGCAGTCCTGGGTTTAGGATTTGAAGAATGTGGAAAATATAGTGTTATCAAAATAAAACAATACATGGAGTCATTACAATTTTTATTTAAAAGAAATTTGATATTAGTAAAACAATTTCATTTTTAACAATGATTTCAAAGTTACAAACTTCAATAAGCTTAGTAACTTGTAAAAAAGAACGGAACAAGTCCGACATACTTTTTCTTTTAAATTACCTACAAAATAAAAATATACATGAGAATGTATAAAATATATTTTACAAAGTCGCAGTGATCACGACTAAAATGTTTGTCTATTATCCTTCGTCGGTTTCATCTCCGCTCCCAGCACTACTCCGAGTTCCGTCTGAATCCCTCTCTCCCTCTTTCGTCTCTTTATCTTTATTTTCACTCTCTTCTTTCTTTTTCTTTGATTCCGCATCAGCTTCACCTTCAAGGAATTTATCCCACTTATTCAGCCGCTGTGCAATCTCAGCCTCAGTTTCAGCAATCCTAAACACAGAAAAAGAAGTTTTATATTTTTTTGTTGAAAACTTAAATTTAATGGCTGAAAATAGACCCCAGAATAGGGGGGGGATTCAAAATATCTCTGGTGTTATGAGGCGGATGAAAAAATATTATATAATATTTATACAATCTTTTTTCCGTCAAACTATTGATGCTCCACAATTGTTTTTTCTCATAAGTCAAATATTTTATTTATTTATACATTTTGGAGATTTACAACAATGGCAATATTGTTCGAAACAAAAAACAACTAAAACAAAATATCATAAACATAAAATAAAAATTGAAAACAACTGATAGAATAGAAATACAGGATCTTTCAAAAAGAATGAACCGATTTCATTAAGCTATATTTTATTAACAGGCAGTAATACAAGAAGACATCATACAAGTGATTCAAGAAATGATGATGATGACACCATAAAACTTCAACACCTGTTAAATACATGTGTCTTTATTCCAATCTTGTATTACTGTCTGTTAATGAGATATAGCTTAATGGAATCGGTTCATTCTTTTCAAAGACCCTGTACAACAGAAAATAGACAACAACAAAGAACAACAAAATACAAAAAACAAAACAAAAAAAAACAGTTAAAATCAAAGCATAACAAAACAAAAAAAAATAGAAACCAAGTAAGAATAACAAAATGCCAAAATAGAGAACAATGAAGGTATTTTTCAAAAATATTACTACAACTAAACTATACAAATTACAAAAAAAAAGTGAAAAGTAACAATATAAAAAAATTATTTACAAATAACTAGTGTAATAGGTTAAAATAAAATAGAAATATTACCAATTAAACGCATTAGGGAACTATGGGAAAGAATACAAATTTTAAAAATGTGGCCATACTGGGTCAAAGAACCAAAAATTCATTTCTTCCTTAAAATATCTTATTTATTTAAATCCCCAATGTGTTTGAAGCTTTCTATCTCTTTATCAAGGGGTTCCTTTCTCTCTAAAATTACTTAAGTGTTCAACAATAATTCGAAACCAACCCCCTTGATAAGGAGCTAGAGAGCTTGACATGTATTAGGGATTTGAATAAATAAGTTGTTTTAACACTCCAGTAGTCGCATGTCTTCTGAAACATGACTTGGTGAGACTTTTTGAACTGCTGAGTAGAGGATAGAACCTGCAGCCCCCCACCCTAGCTACCTTCCCCTCATGTCTAGATCCTTCCACCAGTACTATTGCAACCCTTTTCTGATTCTCCAGTACTGCGCATGACCTTGAGCCATCTGTGAGATCCTGAGCGACTACCTTTGTAAGTAGTGCAGTTTTTTATGTAATGGAGGTCATCATGTTCCTCCAAAGAATAGGGAGAGAGTTATTGGAACAGCTACAGAAGAGGAAGAGTATTTTATCATTGCCTCCGGCTATTTTGAAAGGATTGAATGAAATTTCACCCTCAAGAAACTAGAAGTTCGAGTTCTGAAGCCTGAAGGAGAAACAACTTCTCTAAAGAGGTTTTTTCCTTGTCATCAGACAAATACTAAAAGATACACAAAATACAAGTTTCTGGGCAATAGCTTTGTCTAATTTATTGTAGATTTGTTAGTTTGGATGGGTGCCAGGGTCAGCAAGCAACATACTAATACTGCAAAATTTAAATGTTTGTTACATTTTATATACCTACCTAACTATTTTATTTTATTTTATAAGCCTGGCTATATAATGTGTATACATAACACATGTATATATCAATTTTATATTATGTAAGCCAAGATAACGTGTGAAATATTTTTTTTCTTCATATTATATAATCATAAATCATGTATATTCTCCATATAATGTATCAATTATACCTTTTTTACAAATATTAATAATGGCTTAATTAAAACAACCCTTCTTAGTTTAAACTTAAGGAAAGGTGGTAAGTCATCTGAGAGATGAAATGCACCCACTCTTGTGCTGACGAGGGGCGCGACTACTGCAGTGTTAAGGAATAAAAGAAGTTTTTGTTTTTGGCCCAGGATGGTTACATTATCAAATATAAATATATATATATATATATATATATATATATATATATATATATATATTCATCCTGTAAAGGGCGCGAAAATCCAAACAGACCTAATAGGCCCAAATACCAGGGGTTCACAATTCAATTGTTTGATGATTGCTGTTTGTGGCAAGAGGAGTAATCCCAAAAAAGACGGCTGACTTCCTCCAAGAATATATACTGAAGACTCATCCATCAAAGAACAGCATAAGAATTATAAATAAGCGCTTATATAAAAAACACCTCTCACTCAGATGCTGTGTAAACGAAGCAGATTTCCCACATACTAGTATGTCACACTAGTGAACAAGAAAGTACTAATAACTTGCATATTGATTGATTTAAGAGAAAATACATAGAACAGCTATTGTAGAACATCAATAGCTTAACAAGACTTATCCTATAACATTATCAATCCGACTGATAGTAACGGAGATATTTTGAATTTTCAAAATCCTCCCTGTCTAAGACCCCCCTAATTCCAGGTCCAATTTCAGCTGTCAATTAATATGAACTTTAGAGTTGAATAAAACAGTTAAACACTGAGTACAGCATAAAACAAACAACAATTATTATTATTATTTATTAACGTCCACTTTTTGCAACTGAGGCTAATTGGGACGGGTTATCTACAAGGTTACACCCCTTTTCTAGTGAGGATGGGACTAAGGATTTTATTTAATGAATTATGTCACTAAATTCATTCCTATTGCCCAGGCGGGAAGCAAACTCGCCACTCTGGTTTACCATGTAAGATTAAGGCTAACACTTTAACTCACATGGCTAACATGAGCCCCCAAATAACAATTTATGAGGTAAGAACTTAAAATTTTAAATGATGATGTCAACACACAACGTATTCGCATGTATCTTGCATAATAAAGGTCTTATGGAAACAATAATTGGACTTTAAGCTTAGAATAAAGAGTTTCAATATGTATAGAACAACATTTATAGGACATCGGATTTTCAATAAGATTGGTTCTATACAATTTCTCGAGAGATATATAACAAAGATATTTTGAACTTTTAAAATTCCCGTCTAATTCCTCCAATCAAACAAAAATTGTGACAGCTAGAGCTTTAACAGAGAAATATATATTTATATACAATTTGGACCCCATTTACGTGATCTCTTTGGTAGGATCGATGGACATTTGACGAAATATTTTGAAAATCGTATTATGAGTTCAACCTCAAGAGCTGTTTTCCATTAAGGGGAATTCAAAATTTGATTGTTGATGGATTGCTGTTTGAAATAAGAGGAGTAATCCCAAAAAAGAAGTTTGACTTCCAGCAAGAATATGGATTGAAGACTCAAGAAATATAACAAAGGTCTACATATATTTTGAGGAACAGCATAAGAATCACAAATAATCATTTATATAAAAATAAAGGTTAACAAAAGCTGATCCATTTTCAAAATACAAAATTTAAATCTATATATATATATATATAAAATTGTAACCTCTGTCTGTACATTGATTTTTTTCGCGAAATTTCACGATAACTTTTCGTTTCACATGTCATAGACACCATAACTGCATTTTGTTTCTTTCGTGTCTGTTTGTTTGTTTATTTGTTTGTTTGTTACCTTTTCACGCATAAACGGCTGAACCGAATTTTATGAAACTTGGTATGTATATTACTACTAGCCCAACTTAGACTTTAGGCTATATTAATATTCTCTAAGACAAACAGGAGTGGGGGTTATAAGGGAAGCCTGAAATTAAAAATAGCGATATTTCGTTTCCTTTTGGTTTTTCGGCAAATATGAACATGACAAAAGTTTTTTGTTTTGTTATTTAGAGTAACTTTTGATATATACACTTTTGTCGTATACCAAAATATAAATGAGTTATAAACTAAAAACTATAGCGGGAGTCATTAATTTTATTGGGCTCAAAAGACTCAACTGAACTAAATAAAACTCGGTATGTTTATTAGTGTTGACGCCTTGATTTTCATAAGCTATGCCAACATTCTTAGGGACGAGCAGGAGTGGGGATTGTAAGCGAGGCCTGAAATTAACAGTAGTGATATTTCGTTTCCTATTGGTTTTTCGACAAACATGCACATAACAAAAGTTGTTCATTTTGTTGTTTTAAGTAACTTTTGTTATATTCACTTTGGTCGTATAGAAAAGTATAAACGAGATATACATTAAAATCTAAACCGGGAGCCAACAATTTTGTTGGGCACTAACGATTGAACCGAACTTAGCAAAACTCGGTGTGTGAATTAGCATTAATTCTTCCATGATTATAAGCTATATTAAAAATTTTAGGTTCAAAGGGGAGTGGGGATTATAAGAGAGGCTGAAATGAAAAACTCGCTTTTTCTATTTTCTATTTGTTTTTCGGCAAATATTCTATTTGTTATATTTCCAATAGAAATATAAACTATAAGAGCATTTCCATTATTTAATTTGTATAATGTACCTCGATGTTATTGAAACAAATATGTAATATAATAACAATTAAACGTTAATGGTAATGTCATCATGACAAAAAACAATATGCGTTTAAACTCGATATGATATTTTCAGGGTACCACTATTATTTAATTCCATCCGGTAGATAAATTATAAAATAATGTTTTGCATCAATAATATAAGTAGAAGAATGTTGAGAAGTCTCATGCGGGAGCGAAGATGACGGGAGCCTTACCAGTTAATTGAGTTTACTTATTTCCCGTCTGGCATTACTGGAAGCAATTTCCAGTGAGATTCACTATAATATAATAGTCTATATAATCTTACGTGCAAAACTTTGCCTATACTATGTGAGCTCGGATTGGCTTTTGAAAGGATATATGTTCATTATAGATGATATTTAATTGTAATAAATGCTACCCATGATTATGGTTAGAACTATTGAAAAACGGTGAGTCAAAAAGTGTAGAAGGATAGATTAGGAACACATTTTAATTTATCCTTCAAAAATAAAATTTCTATTCTATTAATCCCCAAAAGTTACCCTTCAGGGTTGGCGATTTCGGAAAATCATTACGTCATGGAGGGAACTGTAATTGTACACATTGAAGTCTTACTATCAAAATACCAGTCGAGAATGATTTCCCGGGCATCACCGGGTATCTTAGCTTTTGTGATATTCATTTTTGCCTTTTAACAATGTATACACATATATATGAGATATACAATATAAACTAAAGCGGGAGTCAACTATTTTATTGGGCGCTAACGATTGAACCGAACTTAACAAAACTCGGTATGTCAATTAGCATTAATACTTCCATGATTATAAGCTATATTGAAAATTTTAGGTTCAAAGGGGAGTGGGGCTTATAAGGGAGGCCTGGAATAAAAATTCGCGATATTTCGTTGTCTATTTATTTTCGTCAAACGTGCACATAACAAAAGTTGTTTACTTTGTTATTTAGAGTAACTTATGTTTTATACATTTTTTCGGGAACAATGTATGAAGCAAATAATTTGCGTATAATATTGATATGCTCATCAATTCTTTCCAATATGAACTACCAGGTACCTCACATGGAAAAATGAATTCAAATCTATGTTAATATTTTGACCTTAATAATTCAAAGCTATGCATAATGCACAGGAGACGGGAAATATGACAATATGGAGGACAGTGAAGTCTTACTTAATTTTATTATTAAAAAAATCCAATGCAACGACGGGTATAAACCCTAAACACTGGGACGGGTAAATGTCAAAATATTGCGCAAAGTAATGCCTTGCCAAAAAAATACCATCACCATTCAGCCTCAAATGAATTCTGAGCTAGTGAAATATAAATTAAATTTGTTTAAAAAAAGAATTTAAATACATTATTTTGTAGCCTAAATACTTTCGTGGGCTGATAAGAAGGCTGTCAGTTACGTCGAAATGGGGGCAGGTTCTTGTTTCATACATTTGAAAAGAGTTTTGAAGTAGTACTTACTTGTATTTAGTCTTTCCATCCCATATGTGGGCAGTTATCTTCCTCTGACCGAACCACCTCCCTTCTAGGAGCTGAACACATGCCTCAGCAGCTTCAAACTCTTTGAATGTTATCTGAGCCACGCCTTCAGGGTGACGCTGAAAAAAGAAATTGAATATAAAACTACTTAGTGCTTTACATAATTAATACCTAATATAGGCAATCAGTTATTTTTTAAATGGTCTCATGCCATTCAAGATTTCCCTTTCTACAATAAGCTGGTTAAGAAGTGATACTTTGTATCATAAAAAGACAGATAAGCGAGGCCTCAAATTAAAAATAGCAATATTTCGTTTCGTATTGCTTTTTCAGCGAAAAAGCACAAAACAAAAGTTGTTTTTTTTTTATTTAGAGTAACTTTTGTTATATACATATTTGTCATATACCGAAGTATAAATGAGTTATACGCTAAAAACTATAGTGGGAGTCAACAACTTTATTTGACATAAAAGACTCATTTGAAGTAAACAAAACTAGGTAGGTGTATTAGCACTAACTTCTCCATGATAATAAGCTGTACCAACATTTCTAGGAGCGAGCAGGAGGGCCTAACAACCGTTAGGGAGGCCTAAAATTAGAAGTAGCAATATTTCGTTCCCTATTGGTTTTTTGGCAAATATGCACATGAAAACAGTTGTTTATTTTAGCAGATTTCCCTTAAGGGAAATCAGCTATTGAGGTTGTACTCATGACGGAATTTTCGACATTTTTCTTCAAATGTCCATCGATCCTACCTAGTAGATGACGAAAATGAGGTCCGTTCAAAACTGTATATATATATATCTATATATATATATATATATATATATATATATATATATATATATATATATATATATATATATATCTATATATTTGTCTGTTACCGCTCTAGCGGTCGCAATTTTTGTTTAATCCTTACCAAACTTCATATTTAAGCGTTTTATGTAAAAAGAAAGATCAAGTTCGTTAACGGCTGAAATCGGACCAGTGGGAGGGGGGGTTTAGAGGGGAGGATTTTCGAAAATTCGAAATATCTCCGTTACTATTCGTCGGATCGAAAAATTATACAGAATCAATCTTATTACAAATTAAATTTACTATAAATATTGTTATATACATTTATTCTCTATCTTGAATATTAACCGAGATATTTGCATTTTTCAGTTTTCAGCAAACCGCCACTTCTACTCATGTTACGTAAACAATACTCTGCTACATAATAAACCACATTATTGGAAGTTTAAATACCAAAAATTGTATTCAAGAGACCTTTATTATACGAGATACATGCAAATATGGCCTGGTGACCCCCCCCCCCCATCTTAAAGTTTTGGACTACTAAAATTTTATTGATTGAGATAACAATTATTCTGACTCATTATTAATTACAGTACTAGACATAGCAAATAGTTCTCAATAAAATTAATGTGTTATATTCTGATATATTTCAGTAATTGTTTTTCTTTCCGGTGTGAGGCGGGACCCGTTTGTTTACATTTCTAACCTAACGCTTCCTGTCGGCAGGCTATTGAAATTGGATGAAACATTTCTTATTTCCGTTTGTATTTATTCGCGGTGTTGTGTTAGCAGCATGTATATTTATCTATTACTAAACTTCACGAGGGAAATCTGCTTAGTTTACGCAGCCCCTGCGTGACGGACTTTTGTTATTTAGAGTAATTTTTGTTATATTAACTTTTGCCGTATTACAAAGTATAAATGAGATATGCACTAAAAACTAAAGCAGAAGCCGACGATTTTATTGAGCACTAACAATTGAACTAAACTTAAAAAAACTCGGTATGTGAATTAGAATTAATTCTTCCATGATTATAAGCTATATTAAAATTAAAATAAAAAATAAGAGAGGCCTGAAATATAAATTCCCAATATTTCATTTTCTATTTGTTTTTCGGCAAACGGGCACATAACAAAAGTTGTTTATCAGGATCAATAAAGAAGGCCAAGTCCTCTTCTGGTTTTTAATATAATGCAGAGTGCACTTTCGGAGTCAACGCTCCATCCTCAGTGCCTGCTGATTAAAGCTGCGTTGCCTGGACCACGACTGCGTGGCGGGGGGGGGGAGTCGCCCGGCAGTCGTGGTCCAGGCAACGCAGCTTTAATCAGCAGGCACTGAGGATGGAGCGTTGACTCCGAAAGTGCACTCTGCATTATATTAAAAAACTGTAGAGGACTTGGCCTTCTTTATTGATCCTGATCAATTGGTTCCTCTACCATCCAGCATATTCCAGAGATAAAGTTATTTACTTTGTTATTTAGAGCAACTTTTGTTTTAAACATTTTTTCGTCTAAAAATTTATGAAGCAAGAAATTTGCACAAAAATATTGATATGCTCATCAATTCTTTCCAGTATGAACTACCAGGTACCTACCTGGGTAAATTAATTCAAATCTAAGTTATTTTTTTAATGCCAGTAACAGATTGCACTAAGTACAGTATATCCCCCCCCCTTCTCTTCTCCCAGACATTAATTTATGAGAACTGCCAGTTTGCCCTAATTACATTTAATACTTTATTTAATTAAACCATGAAAATTATTTGAACAAACAGTTTTAGTATTGTGAAGATAATGTAATCAGATTTGTTAATAAAATTTAATGTATTACAGGATTGAGATCATAAATGAGTGGTAGGTTGGCACCAATGAGCCTAGGGAGGTGTGGGGATACTTCCTTTGAAACAACTGTTACCATTGGGCTTTGTATGGCATCAAGGGAAATAAATTTTTATTTGTACATGGTTTGGAAGACAGAATACTTTCTATGATTATGAATTATATGGCCCATTACGTTATTAAAAAAACTACATAGAGCATAGGAGACGAAAAATATAAAAATATTGAAGACAGTGAAACCTTACAGAACAAATAATTTTATTATTAACAAATCCACAATAAGACGGGTATAAATCTTAAACACTGGGACGGGAAATATAAAAATATTGAGGGCAGTGAAGCCTTGCATGACAAATAATTTTATTATTCACAAATCCACTGCAAGGACGTATAAACCCTATACACTGGGACAGGGAAATGCCAAAATATTGTGCAAAGTAAAGCCTTGCCAAAAGAATACCATCATCATTCAGCCGCAAATGAATTCCCGGACAAAGCCGGGTAACTAGTATATATATAAAATGTTGACGGAACTTATTTTCGCCATCTCCTAGTTAAGATAGATGGGCAATAGAGGAAATTTTTCAAAAATTGCGTTATGAGAACTGCTTCAATAGCTGATACACCTCTGCTCTTGCTGAAGCAATTTTCAAGTGTTAAGAATAATCCTGACATTAGGCACCGCAAATGTTTTCAGTAAATTGTTCTTTTTTTTTATTTATTTTTTTTTTTTTTTATCCTAAGCAGGTAGAAAACAATTGGGAACTTACATCATAGATCACAACCTTTCGAACGTCGCCACACTTTCTGCACTCGTCTCTAAGGTCTTCCTGGTACTCCAGAATAAGGCCCACATCCTTGTCGAATATTGAAGGATCGAAGAGGTTCTTCACAATCACAATTCGTTCGTGCTTTGCTCTGTCATTGGCTGCTTTCTCTGGCCGCCAATCGAAAAGCCTAAAATCACAAAATTTAGAACAATAAAGAAAGTGTTTATTAGGGGTAAGTTAATTTTTAAAAGTCCGTCAAAGGCAGAAAAAAAGCCGTCATGCAGGGGCTGCGTAAACTAAGCAGATTTCTCAATTGAAGTTTTACAATAGATAACAACACAGCACCACCATGAATATTAAGTGAATAAAAACAAATGATAATGAGCTATGATTCAGTCAATTTACATTTAAATAAGCTTTACTACGGAAAGCGCCTGAATTATCTCCAAGCTGAAAGATCTGATATTCTTGATCGGAAAGAATAACAATTACTGAAATAGATAATATCAATTTTATTGAAAACTATTTATTAAATCTACTACTGTAAAATTTGATTTTCTCAAAAACGAAGCGAAAACGAGGCATATGCCAGAGGACTTTTTTTTCTTAGTTTTTCGATCCTCTATCGATCCCTGAAGTTTGGCCGTTTGGTTTGGGGACACCCTGTGTGTATATATATATATATATATATATATATATATATATATATATATATAAAACTTTGAACGGACCTCATTTTCGTCATCTACTAGGTAGGATCGATGGACATTTGAAGGAAAATTTCAAAAATCGCGTCATGAGTACGATCTCAATAGCTGGTTTCCCTTTAGGGAAATCTGCTAAAAACGCCAATATCTCGGTTAATATTGAAGATAGAGAAATATGTATAGAATAACATTTATAGAACATTAAATTTTCAATAATATTGGTTCTAAGCAATTTTTAAATATGACATATAATAACGGAGATAATTTGTATTTTCGAAATCCCCCCTATAAACCCCACTCCCATTGGCCCGATTCCTGGCTTTAAAGAACCTGATCTTTAGTTTTCTTTCCAAAATTTTCAAAAGTCTAAAGTATTTTTCTGTAAGCTCTTTACTCTCCTTAGATAACAATTACAATACTCATCTCATAATTACAGAAATATATGATACATTGTAACAGCACGACGAAATACATTTAGAATGCTATGGAGGCATTGTAAAGGTCTTAAGGAAAATCTGGTAAAAGTATCGTGAAATTTTTATTATTTCTTAACGTCCACTTTTTGCTACTATGGCTAATTGGTAGGGGTTATCTACAAGTTACCAGCCTAGCCAGGGTGGAACTGAGGATTTTGAGAAAAAAAATATCAATGTATATTTATAAATGACTTACTTTTCTTGCATTTTCTTTATTTTTTCTTTATCTTTCCGCTTCTTCTTCTTGGGCCGAAGAGATGGGTCGTATGCTCCTCCTTTCATAGTGAACTTGGCTCTCTCAACATGCAACTTCTTGCCTTTATACTCATATCCATCCAGCAGGGTAAGGGCTAATGCAACAGACTCAACCTGGAAACATATAATCAATAAATATTTTAGATAAAACAAAATATAACTTTTGGGGACTCACAAGCAGTTCTTAAATGCTAAATACACCACCTAAAGCAGAGTTCTCCAAACTTCTTTGTCTCTTAGACTATTTGCCATGTTTTTCGGTTCGGGAAGACCCAAAAGAAGAAGAAAATGAGGTCCGTTCGAAACTATATATTTGTCTGTTAACGCTCTAGCGCTCGCAATTTTTGTTTGATCCTTGCCATACTTCATATTTAATCATTTTATGTAAAAATAAAGATCTAAAATTCCTTGAAGGCTGAAATCGGACCTGTACGACGGGGAATTTCGAAATATCTCCGTTATTATAAGTCGGATCACAAAATAGTATAGGACTAATCTTATTGCAAATAAAATGCTCTATAAATGTTATTCTATATATATTTTCTGTTTAATATTGACCAAGATATTTAGATTTTATAGTTTTAGGCTTTCAGTAAACCCCCACTCCTACACATGTCACATTAACAATAAGATTATGTGTTACATCATAAAGCAATTTATTTGAAGTTTTAAAAAAAAATATTCTTCTAATTGAAATTTTATTTTCTAAGATAAATGCAAATACGTGGCACACGAGGGAAATCTGCTTAGTTAACGCACCCCCGCTTTAACGGTCTTTTTGAAAATCCATTAGCTTCAAATGTGTTTTGACTGATTTCTCTAACTGTAATGAAATGAAGAAGAAGAAAAAAACCAATAAAAACCCATTCATTTTTATATATTTATTGATGAAACCAAAATAAAAGTAAGTACCTATATATTACATTAAATCATTAAGGAATAATATAGGCTTTTAGTGGGAGGGATCAACCTGGTCCTATGATAAAATTTCTTCAATATTTGGTATTAAGTTAATGGGGGTTAATCTCAAATCTCCTCGAAAATTAATGGTCATGGTCTTTAATGACTGAAATCTGTCCAGGATCAGATTTTGGATTGAGTACGGGTTACGAATTTTAAATGGAGAGTACGAATTTGAACACGGGCAGGTGGGGGGGTGGGGTTAAAGGGAGAATTTCGTAATTTCGAAATATCTCTGTTACTACGAGACGGATCGGCACTGTTTGTCGATATGACTAGTTTGTTTTATGTCTGCATGTCCAGGTAGACACAAAGTAGCTATCTTATAATTGTGGAATCTGTAGTGATATGTAATAAGTGTATCTGTAAATTTGTGTAATAAGTCGGCGTGAACAGTAAAGATTTCCTATGAGGAGCCAGTAGCTATGAGAATCGGTGTACAGCAGTATTTTGATGGTGGGGGATTGCTCTAGTTTTGATAGAGCAAGAATTATAGTCTCAAGTTTGGCTGAATATATAGAGGCTTTATCATGCAATCAAAATTTATAGCCTGTATTTCCAATAGCTGTTTTACCGAAACCGCTAGGAATGGAGGAAGAAATTTCGCTTATTTACGTTTGAAGTGATTTGGTTCATCAAGAAGATTTAATACCTGTCTTCTCGTCTGAGTCAAGGGATTATAGAAAGCTAGATGAATATTTTAAAGACGCCTTCTATTTATAATTTAAGCGCCTTCTATTTATAATTTAAGCGTCTGACGCGGAGTTTTATTGGGTTGTAACATATGAAATGACCGTTTGTAGAATCAGGAAAAAAATGAAAAATTGAGATCGAATCTGAAATATTATTCATTCAAAGTATTTACCATCATTTTCAATACACTTCTGCCAACGACTTACCAAGTTTTCTATCCCACTTTTGAAAAAGTTTGTGTCACGTGTTGAAAGAAATTCAGAAAATGCATTTTTAATGTCTAAATCATCTGTAAAACATTTTCCTCGCAAAAAGTTGTCCAAACTCCGAAAAAAGTGGTAGTCTGTAGGAGATAGATCAGGGGAATATGGGGGGTGTGGTAGGACTTCATAGCCCAACTCCTTTAATTTGTTCACTCTCTGTATTGAAACATATGGTCGGTGGTTCTTTGACGAGCAAGCAAAGAAACACACGCCTCTTGGCATTTTAACTGCTGACGTTCGTTGAGCTCGTGCGGGACCCAGGAATCGAGCTTTTTCACCTTTCCAATCGTTTTTAAATGCCTGGAGACCGTCATATGACTTGTGCCTAGCTCTGACGCAAGTTCTCTGACTGTTTTATGAGGGTCTTCTTCAACAGCTTTTTTAAGATCTTCGTCCTCCACTGATGAGTGAGGTCGTCCACGGGGCTGATTTTCTAAAGTCGTATCTCCTGAAGAAAATTTTGAAAACCAACGACGAATAGTTCTTTCATTAGCACTTCCTTCGCCAAACGCATGATTAATATTCCTTGCTGACTGGGCCGCGGAATGACCAAGTTTATACTCGTAAAAGAAAATTATCCGGAAATCGCGTGTTTCCATGTTCCCGATTGATATTAAACTAAAATATGTAAGCTTACTTGGGACTAAAACAATCATAGCTTGCGACTAGAGGATTAACAAATGTTTATTATAGATGGTAAATATTTTGCTTGGAATCAACACACAACGTTTTAATCCTTTATAAAGATTAGGGTTTAAAAAATCGGACACTTCATGTGTTACAACCCAATACATTATTCTTAAGGAATTTGCTGAACAATCTCCAGATCCAGTTCAAACATAATCACATATCAATCACGAGTCGTTTCCAGGTTGTTTGTTCTCCAAGAACGATTCCGTTCTGCCAGAATCTCACGATCCTTGCCGACGAATACGATAACCCATTCCTGTAGGGTATGATACCCCATTTCTCCAGGCTATGGTGACCCATTCCTCGAGGGTATTGTAGAGATACCCCCAAGGTGGAGTTGCCCATTAGGCGAGACCTTAGAATGTAAGGAGCTAACAGGTCCTGTGGCCGCCCCCTTCATCTTTATGTATATCCTCCATGTCGGCATGTAAATAGCTCCGATATATATCTACACTACCTCCAATCATACCTTATCTACCGATCCTTGTTTGGATACCACCCACCGAACTCACCATTAGCAATTTCGACCGATCGCCAAAACTTGTATGATTATCGCATCAGGCCATTTTTTCTTTTTTTTATAGTTTATACCTAAGTATCAAAAGCCGTTGAAAAATTAAGTTATTAAATGCCTGGTTTTAGATCCTGTTGAAGACCCTGTACTTGCTATCGGTCAAAATTATCACACAAAACCACTTCTTGACTATAAACAAATTCACTTTTTCCAAGTATTGACTAGAGGTCAAATAAAACTTAACTTCACAGGCATAAAATTACTTATTCATACAACAGACATTTTTCTCATCCACATGCCTCATCAGGAGCATAAATACTACTAATTCAGCACATTCCATATACGTACAGCACTCTTCTAAACAACCTGTATAATAAATAGAACAAAGTTAGTCAAGCAGGGGCAACGCAAACTTCCCACATGCTGGTTAGTTTGTTTATTATTATTATTTACGTCCACTTTATGTTACTATGGCTAATCGGGACGGGTTATCTACAGGTTACCACCCTTTTCTAGCCATGGTGGACCTAAGGAGGTATATTTAATGAGTCCATCACTAAATAAATTTCTACTGCCCAGGGCGGGAATCGAACCCGCCACTCTAGGTCTACCACGCGATATTAAGACCAACGCCTTAACTCGCACGGCCAACCTGAGCCGTATTTAAGAATTACGATATAGATGGAAGGAACCAACCGATGGAAGGACCAGGACCGTTAGCGCCAAAGGATATTCTCGGCGGAACCAGGCTGGGATCTAAGCATGTCTGGGCCCTTTTCTTTTGATCTCGCCGCCCGTCTAAAAAAGCGGCCCAGCTCGCTCGACAGTTAGTTTGCTCTCAGTTATCTTCAAGTGAATAACAGTGCATTCAGTGCAGCTTTATTGAACAGTGCATTTTAATGAAAGTGCGGTAAAGTGTGAAGACCAGTGCATTGCCGTGTTCTTTGTGAAGATCAGTGCAATGCCCTGTTCTTCCCGGGTTTCGGCGACAAATTCATAATCCACTGGCAGTTTTAGTTCTGCTCAAAATAGGATTTTTGCGAATTTTGGAATACGTGAGGTAGACTGTGCACGAAGTGTCGTTCTCGTGTTTGGAATTCTTCAACTTAAACTATCTTTGAAGTGCGAAAAGTGTTATCATATTTATTTGAAAAGAATATACGTATTCGAGGCAGACATATCTTAGTTTATTGTTGTTGTTTTTTTTTATCCTCAAGCATAATTTGACTTCAACAGCTGGTTCCCAAAAGAGCTCAGGCCTCGTAGATTAAGTCCATAAGTAAGTCGGCGATCAAAGCACCGTGGACAACTTATAGCTTGAAATAGGGTCGTGACTGAACAGAATGGAAACAGCTAGCCAGGGGCAGCCACGATTTATGTTTAAAGAGAGAAGGGGAGGCGACGCAGTCCGTATTTTATATATTTAAACTCGTAAAGAAGGTTATTAGATTGCTTTCAGACGTTAATATCGTCAAATGGTAAAATTTATTTTGCTGTTGACTAGCAAAGGATACGTTGCAGCTTATTGATGGGCGTGTGTCTTGTTTGTCCCTATTCCGAGTGTTGGAATATATAATCACGTTGCTGTAAGTTATAGGAGATTATAATCTTCGTTCACAGCAATGGTTATTAAGGTAGCTATGGGGCTAGGTTAGCCTAGTGGATAACAGCTGTCTTGCCAGTATTGTTGTCGGAAATATTCTAAAATAATGGCAATGATGCCAGCTAACTTCCTGCCTTGCCAGCATTGTTGTCGGATATTTTCCAAAATAATGGCAATGATGCCAGCTAACTTCCTGCCTTGCCAGCATTGTTGTCGGAAATGTTCCAACATAATGGCATTGATGCCAGCTAACTTCCTGCCTTGCCAGCATTGTTGTCGGAAATGTTCCAACATAATGGCACTGATGCCAGCTAACTTCCTGCCTTGCCAGCATTGTTGTCGGAAATTTTCCAAAATAATGGCAATGATGCCAGCTAACTTCCTGCCTTGCCAGCATTGTTGTCGGATATTTTCCAAAATAATGGCAATGATGCCAGCTAACTTCCTGCCTTGCCAGCATTGTTGTCGGATATTTTCCAAAATAATGGCAATGATGCCAGCTAACTTCCTGCCTTGCCAGCATTGTTGTCGGAAATGTTCCAACATAATGGCATTGATGCCAGCTAACTTCCTGCCTTGCCAGCATTGTTGTCGGAAATTTTCCAACATAATGGCAATGATGCCAGCTAACTTCCTGCCTTGCCAGCATTGTTGTCGGAAATTTTCCAAAATAATGGCAATGATGCCAGCTAACTTCCTCCCTTACCAACATTGTTGTCGGACATTTTCTGCCTACCAGGTATTGAAGTCAGCAAAATTTTTAGCCTTACCAGAATTGTTACCAGGATATTTTCTGCTTCGCCAACACTGATGTCAGCACATTATCTGCCTTTCTGCCATTGTTGTGCGCAAATTTTCTGCATTACTGGTATTGTTACCAGGATAATTTCTGCCTCGCCAACACTGATGTCAGCACATTATCTGCCTTTCTGCCATTGATGTGCGCAAATTTACTGCATTACTGGTATTGTTACCAGGATAATTTCTGCCTCGCCAACACTGATGTCAGCACATTATCTGCCTTTCTGCCATTGATGTGCGCAAATTTTCTGCATTAGTGGTATTGTTACCAGGATATTTTCTGCCTCGCCAACACTGATGTCAGCACATTATCTGCCTTTCTGCCATTGTTGTGCGCAAATTTTCTGCATTACTGGTATTGTTACCAGGATATTTTCTGCCTTGCCAACACTGATGTCAGCACATTATCTGCCATTGATGTGCGCAAATTTTCTGCATTACTGGTATTGTTACCAGGATATTTTCTTCCTCGCCAACACTGATGTCAGCACATTATCTGCCTTTCTTCCATTGATGTCCCCAAATTTACTGCATTGCTGGTATTGTTACCAGGATATTTTCTGCTTCGCCAACACTGATGTCAGCACATTATCTGCCTTTCTGCCATTGATGTGCGCAAATTTTCTGCATTACTGGTATTGTTACCAGGATATTTTCTTCCTCGCCAACACTGATGTCAGCACATTATCTGCCTTTTTGCCATTGATGTCCGCTAATTTACTGCATTACTGGTATTGTTACCAGGATATTTTCTGCCTCGCCAACACTGACGTCAGCACATTATCTGCCTTTCTTCCATTGATGTCCCCAAATTTACTGCATTGCTGGTATTGTTACCAGGATATTTTCTGCTTCGCCAACACTGATGTCAGCACATTATCTGCCTTTCTGCCATTGTTGTGCGCAAATTTTCTTCATTACTAGTATTGTTACCAGCATATTTTTTGCCTTACCGGCATTAATGTCAGCACGTTTACAGCCCTTCCGGCAATGTTGTTGGTAATGTTTCGGCCTTACCGCGATTGATGCACTAGTAGCATTGTTACCGGAATATGTTCTGTCTTGCCATTATTTTCGGGAAAATTTCTGCCTAACCGCCATTGAAGTCAGCATACTGTCTGCCTGACCGCCAACGCTGGCAGGAAATATTCTGCTTTACAAATAATCTTTACAGCAAATTATCTGACATATCGACATCGACGAGATCAAAACTTTCTCCTATAACAGAACTAATGCGAAAAATTTTCTCCCATGCCGACATTGATGTCTACTTAAGATTATGCGTGAAGAGCCCCAATACAGACGATTTCCAGTCATGAGCTTAGGAAGGTGCAAGAATGCGGAGGGGTCGACTGCCCAGAACAGATCCCGTCAATATCTTAATCAATGCTCAATTAAGCCGAGGACTCGCTCCAGCGAAGCTTAGAATTAGCAACCATTATTGGAGATTATCATCTTGTCGATAAGTGTGATGGCTCTGCTCGCTAAAGACCTACTCGCGTTATGGTCTACAGTTCGGCATAACGGGGCTGCGTAAACAAAGCTGATTTCCCTAAAATGGATCTCATCTCAACATAAATATATTCTGAGGTACCTAAATATTAGCAGATTTCCCTTAAGGGTCGTACTCATGACGCGATTTTCGAAAAATTTCTTCAAATGTCCATCAATCCTACCCAGGAGATGACGAAAATGAGGTCCGTTCAAAATTATATATATATTTGTCTATTACCGCTCTAGCGGTAGCAATTTTTGTTTGATCGTTACCAAACTCGATACTTAAACGTTTTATGCAAAAAGACAGATCAAGTTCGTTAATGGCTGAAATCGGATCAGTGGGAGGGGGATTTTCGAAAACTCGAAATATCTTCGTTACCATACGTCGGATCAAAAAATTGTATAGAACCCATCTTATTGAAAATTAAATGTACTATAAATATAGTTCTATACATTTATTCTCTATCTTAAATATTAACCGAGATATTTGCATTTTTATTAATTGTAACGGGTGAAATGAGATCGGCTAACTTCGGGTCTAGCCGTGAGTTTCCGTCAGAAGCTTGTTCGGCCGTTTCCGTAGGCTCTCGTGAAATTTCTCTATTGTAAAACTTCAAGTGGGAAATCTGCTTAGTTTACGCAGCCCCAGCGTGACGGACTTTCCAGTTTGGTAACGATCGAATAATAATTACCACCACTAGAGAGTTAAGAGGCAAATATATATATACCATATATATATATATATATATATATATATATATATATACACACACAGACACACACATATATACAGTTTTGAATGGACCTTATTTTTGTCATCTCCTGGGTAGGATCGATGGACATTTGAGGAACGTTTTGAAAATGGCATCATAAGTACAACCTCAATAGCTTATTTTCTTGGAGGGAATCTGCTTATATCATAGCGACCACGGATTGTGTAGCGGATGCTTGATGTGCAGCTCTGGAGCTTTAGTGTTCTCTGATGACTTTTCATCTGATAACACACCTGTTAACATTCGTTATCAAACTCTATATTTAAGCGTTTCATGTATAAGATATATCTGTTCTCCGTATATTAGACTATTCGCTAAAAAGAATTTTGAGAAGCATATGGGACTACGAATGGTCCAGCTTCTAGAAGAATGTAAGATATATATAAGATTTATGAATGCGGGACGACAGACCCTTTAAGTTATTCGTTCAAAGGAGAGAGTGCTATTTTCGTAATATATTTATGTTTACACGAATCCATTTTGTAAATATGTCGTAGCAAGGAAGCGGGTGGTCATTCCAAGACACGGCCAGGCAACCTGTTTGAGAAGGCCACCCGCGGCGATTGATCTACAGGAGTAACTCCCTCTCCGACCCTACTCCAAACCAGGTAGGCAACTAATTGCCCATGTAATGAGATCAACAACAGCTACAACCATAAAGAAAAAAAAATTGACGAGGGCACCACATGACTCCTCATACTCAACCAGTAGTCCAGAACCAATTTTAGCGGATTTCCCGTAAGGAAAATAACTTATTGAGATCGTATTCACGTCTCGATTTTCGAAAAATTACTTCAAATGCCTTCATCGATTTTATTTGTCTGTTAACTCTATAGCGGTCGCAATTTTTGTTTGATCGATGCCAAACTCAATATTTAAACGTTTTATGTAAAAATGAAGACGAAGTTCGTTAACGGCTAAATTAGGACAGGTGGAGGGTGGAATTTCGAAAATTTGAAATATCTCCATTGTTAAGCTTCTGATCGAAAAATTGTATATTCCCAATCTTATTACATAAGTAATGTTCCATAAATGTTGTTATTCACATTTTTTCACTATCTTGATTATTAATCGAGATATTTGCATTTTTCAGCTTCCGGTCTTCAGTAAACCTCCACCCCTACTCATGTGAGATAAACAATGCTCAGTTATATAATAAACCACTTTATTCCAAGCTTAAATACCAAAGATTGTTCTCATTGAACTTTGCACGAGGAGATGTCTGCTTAGTTAACGCAGCCCCTGCGTGACAGATTTTTTTTTCGAATTTTAGTATTGTAGTGTAAAGAAAACCTCTGAAGCATGAAACTCTGCAGGGGGTAAAATGTATTCCTTTTACAAATAATTCCTAAGTAATAAGTTTAAAATTTAAATTAGTTTGATGTTTTTTGAAGTAAGCATTTTCGGATTCTTTTTTTTTTTTTTTCTAATTCATAATCTATTCCGTATCCCGTAGGCCAGTTTCAAAGATAATTTTGTTGGCTACTATTTTTATGTCGCAGCTTTTTTCAATAAAATGTGCCTTTCCTGAAATAAAGGTTTATCCATTTTACGGCTAAAGGGTGTGTCATATTGAAAAATTTACCAATATAAACTCGTTTAGAACTTGATTTTCTACAGGAATCCATCCTAAAAAGTATGGAATTTCATTGGAAATTCCAAAGTTGTGGTCTCTGGAGAAGAACTGGAGAAGGATAGGAGGTAGAATATGAACTGAAATGATTCTTCAGGGGGTGACAATTATGTCACACTAAGTGCCAGCTTTTTATTTATACAATTGCAGATTTTAAGGGAGGGGGTGGCACGGGAACTTGGGACACCCTGTATATATAGTTTATCTAATTAGGACCTCATTTTCGTCATCTCCTGGGCAAGATAAAAGGGAAATCTGCTAAAATGTCTGATCACACCATAATGATTACATGACACTATATTGTGAAAGAGAAATATTTCTGATTAATGGTACAATGGCGACAATATAAATGGGGTAATGTATAAAATGCTGAGTGTACATGGTGCATCTCTGAAGATGCCAATGTTTGTCGAAACGTTTAAACTTGGTATGGGCAACCTTTGACATGTTGCGGGCCAAACTTTAGTGTACAAATACGTTCGTGGGCCGCTTTTAAAAGTAGTGCATTTGAAAGTAGTGTTCATCATTTTTAACAATAGATATCAGACATTAAATTATAACGACAATGTAATTATAATACAATTTATTAAAATAACAAAAGAAATGAAAAAATAGGTACAACATTAAAGTTAAATCGTAAAATTTGGAATTGTTACAAACGACGAAAGTTAAAAAGCGACACCGAAATCAATGAGACACTTGAGCTTGAATTTGTGAAACAAATCCATGGATGTTTGGATTAATTGCACTGATACAAAGAAGAAAAGAGTTTTTCAAATTATCGCCAGTCAGCCTTGTACTAAGTTTTGATTTATTAATTTTCATCAAAGAAAAGAACTGTTTGCTTTTATAAGTACTGTCAAACGCACAAATCTCTCCTCATCTTCCTCATTTGGAGTAAGTAGTGTAATATTTTTGTTTATAATTATAATTATAATTTTTGTGTAATATTACTATTATTTATTAACGTCCACTTTTTGCAACTCAGGCTAATTGGGACGGGTTATCTACAGGCTACCACCCTTTTCTAGCCAGGGTGGGATTTAAGGATGTTATTTAATGAATTTCGTCACTAAATAATTTCCTTTGCCCAGGCAAGAATCGAACTCGCCACTCTAGGTTTGCCCTGTCAGATAAAGGTCAACGCTTTAACTCGCATGGCTAACCTGAGCCCCTATTTTTGTTTTATTTGGGTTTTTCAAAATGTCTAGCAGGGCGGATCAAACCTTACCGCGCCCCAGGGGTTGTACACATATGGTTTAAACTATACCTTGCCTGGAGTAGTGTCCCGTTTGAGAGGCCCGGCCGCTCCCCCATACAAGTTCTCAATGTCTCCTAAAAGTTTAAGAAAATCGCGTCACAGAGTACAAACTAAATAGATCATTTAAAAAGATACATAGCCCCAATCAATCACAATGAACATTCAGCCAAACAAACGATCAAACGAATATTAATGATAGTCCCATCGGTTATCAACCACCAGCCACCTTGTTTAGGCTCTTTAGTATAAAGTAGACACTAAACCAAAACACCGACTCATTCATAATCTCGTGATTAAAAGATAATGAATGGAGAGGAAACGAGAACAGACCGGATCTAGGCGAGAGGGGGCGGTGTATTAGCTACCAACAGCAGGTTTCAGCAATGTCAGGTTACCTATACTATAAAAGTCCGTCACGCAGGGGCTGCATTAACTAAGCAGATTTCCCACGTGCCTCACGTATATGCATTTATCTCGAAACGTAAAACTTCAATGAGAACAATTGGTATTTAGGCTTTAAATAAAGTGCTTCATGATATAACAGCTTCTTGTTTTTATGAAATGAGTAGGAATGGAGGTTTACTGAAGACCCAAAACTAAAAAATGAAAATATCTTGGTTAATAATCATGATATGGAAAATCGTATTGAACGACATTTATAGAAGATTACATTTGCAATAATATTGATTCTATACAATTTTTCGATCCGAGGCATAAATACGGAGATATTTCTAAATTTCCCCCTCTAAACCACCCCTCCCACTGGTCTGTTTTGAGCCGTTAACAAACTTCATTATCCTTTTAAAATAAAACGTAGAAATATTGAATATGGTAAAGATCAGACAAAAATTGCGACCGCTAGAGCGTTAAAATATATATATATATAAATCGTCACTGATATAAGTATAAAGCTTCATCTTATAGCTTTTAAAATTCTGTTAGTGGTTCCTGTTGGATGATGGTGCAGAGGAATTAAAGGATAATGGGAGAGTACCAGGCTGGATTTCAATCAAGTTTGATGCCAAGAACAATAGACAGATCTCATTTCCGGATTAGAGAATTACCGGAAAAGACTATAATGTTGATCTCCCTCACTTCTTCCTCGTACTTCGGCACACCTATTGCAGTGTTGGCAGGCTAAGTTGCTTTAAGCATGATGACAGTCGAAGTACCTAAGAAATTTGAAAGAATGAAGAGAATGGTCTATACAGGAACTGGCGAATAGGATGAATTTGAAGAAACTACTTCCGTAAGACGAAACTTTCTATTAATGTTATTACCGAAAGTACATTATACTTGGTAGTATAAAGTTCAGTAGAATGTCCCAGCTGTCCTTCATCTGAGAGGCGTTCTGTGAGTCATTCAGTGGAGGTTCATTGAGTAGCACAGTAGCTACCATTCATGAAGGATGGGAAGCATTCTATGAATGGGAATGAGTGGGTTAGTAGAGCACTCAAGCTTCAAGCTACTGGCAGTCCGAGGCATTTTTCAAATAGTACTAAGTTTATTGGTTACATATTTTAACAGATTTCGCAAAGCTTTAGAGATTAAGTGATTCTCTACGCTTTCTTAGAGTGCATACTCAGAACATAACAAGAAGTCCGTCACGCAGAGGCAAATAAGCAGATTTCCCACGTGCGTTACATATTTGCATTTAGGCTTAAAATAAAGTGCTTTATAATATAACAACTTAAATTATAAAACTGTACATTTGCAATAAGATTGATTTTATACAATTTTTTGATCCGACGCATGACAAAGGAGGTATTAGGAATTTTCGAAACTCTCCCCTAAACCAGCTTCACCTTGTCGGATTTCAGCCATTAATGAACTTGATCTTTATTTTGTTCGTTTCATTTTACAATGCTTTTATTATTATTATTTTTTAACCCCCATTTTTTTTAAGACTATTGCTAATCGGGACGGTTTATCTACAGGTTACCACCCTTTTCTAGCCAGGATGGGACTCACCACTAAATAAATTCATATTTGCCCAAGCCTCTGGGTGTCGGACATTTTTAAAGATATCTACATATATTAAAAATAGCCTCGCAATTTAGTTGTAACCATTTCGTTCAAATTGATACATTAAAATGCACAATTTGTAAGATTATATAGCGAATACAAAAAAGAACTTAGGCATATTTTCTTTATCTTTAATATGTACGAAGAAATGCGATATATTTTATTTGCATAAGTGCGTGTTCATGTGAGTGCACGGGAGCGAGTGTGTTTAAACTGGAGCGAATAACGATTTTTGTCATCTAGTGGCACCGAAATGAAAAGTTGTTTTGACCTGCTCGTAAGTCAATTCAGGGGATGCGTTAACTAAGCTGATTTCCCACGGGCGTCACGTATATCCATTTATCTCAAAACGTAAAAGTCCAATGAGAACAATATTTGGTATTCAAACTTCAAAAAAATGTACCTTATAATATAACAGCTTATTGTTAATAAGGTATGAGTAGGAGTGGGAGTTTACTGAAGGCCGAAAACTAAAAAAAAAAAACCAAATATACCGGTTAATATTAAAGATTAGACATTAAATTTCCAATAAGATTGGTTTTGTAAAATTTTTCGATCCGACGCATAATAACGGAGCAATTAAAAATTTTCAACATTCTTCCCCTCTAACATCCCTCCCCCTATCAAATTTTAGCCATTAACGAACTTGATCTTATTAGCAAATTTCCCTTGAGGGCATTCAGCAATTGAGGTCGTACTCATGACGGAATTTTCGAAATTTTTCATCAAATGTTTATCGATCCTACCTAGTACATGACGGAAATGAGGTCCGTTCAAAACTGTGTGAGTGTGTGTGTGTGTATATATATATATATATATATATATACATATATATTTGTCTATTAAGGCTCTAGCGGTCGCAATTTTGGTTTGATCGTTACCAAACTCAATATTTTGTCGTTTTATGTAAAAAGAAAGATTAAGTTCATTAACGACTGAAATCGAACCAGGGGGAGGGGGGGTTTAGAGGGAGAGATTTTTAAAAACTCGAAATATCTCCGTTACTATAAGTTGGATCGAAAAAGTGTATAGAATCATTCTTATTGCAAATTAAATGTACTATAAATATTGTTATATACGTTTATTCTCTATCATGAATAATAGCCGAGAGATTTAAATTTTCAGTTTTCAGCCTTCATTAAACCCCTACTTTTACTAGTGTTACGTAAACAATGTTCTGTTATATAATAAAACATATTAATTGAAGCCTAAATACCAAATATTGTTTTCATTGAACTTTTACTTTGCGAGATAAATGCAAATTCGTTCTGAAGACCCCCCCTCTTCTTTTATTTTTGGATTACTACAATTTGAGTGATTGAGATAGAACTGAATCTAATTCATTACAAATTACAGCATTAACTTCAGTACATTTTTTTCAATAAAATTGTTATGTTATAGTCAGATATATTTCATTACTTGTTTGTCTTTCCGGTCTACCTATGCAGCGCTACGAGGCTGGCTTGTCTGTTTGCTTACAATTCAGCCGCTTTTCGTTGTAGAGATTATTAACTTGTATTGTACGTTTAGTGAGCATTCACGGTAGTTGTTACCTGTATGTATATTTATCTATTGAAACCTTCGCGTAAATATCGAGTTTGGTAACGATCAAAGAAAAATTACGACCGCTAGAGCGTTAACAGGACTAGTATATAAATCTCTCTCTCTCTCCCCCTCTCTCTGTATATATATATATATATATATATATATATATATATATATATATAAATAAATTTGAACGGACCTCATTTCCGTGATATGCTAGGTAAGATCGATGGACATTTGAGGAAATGTTTCAAAAACCGGGTCGTGAGTACAACGTATATAACTGATTTCCCTTGAGGGAAATCTGCTAATATTGTTAAAAGTTGGGAAGTTAATGCAATGTGTTCCATGGGCAGTTAATGACTCAAAATGAAGCCCAACGAACTTTCAAATTTGCTCCGTAAACAATGGATCATAAAAGCAAATGTTCAATCAGGAAATGAACGCTCTGTGGACATTTGGGTCAAGATCATCATTATTGGAGTTGACTAAGTATGATGGTAATATTCGCCCTTATAGTTTCGTCCTCCAATACGTAATAGAATTTAAAAAAAATCTTTTGACAATCAATGGCTCAAAACAAATAGAATACGCATGCCTTGCGTTCATTAAGGCTCACAGTTCGAAGGTCTAATATCGAACAGCGGTAACTACAAAAAGTCTGCCAAGTAGAGGCTGTGTAAACTAAGCAGATTTCCCATTTGCGACATGTATTTACATTTATCTCATGACGTAAAAGCTCAATGAGAACAATATTTGTTGCTTAGGCTTTCAATAAAGTGCTTCATAAAATAACAGCTTATAGTTGATATGGCAAGTGTAGGAGTGGGGGTTTACTGAAGGCCGAAAACTAAAAAAGTCCGATACGCAGGGGCTGCGTAAACTAAGCAGATTTCCCACGTGAAGTTTTACAATACAGGAATTTCAAAATAGATAGTCGAACAGTTACGGGAACGGCCCAAACTAGCTCTTGACGGAAACTCACGACTAGACCAGAAGTTAGCCGATCTCATCTCAGAAGCTGAAAACAGAAAAATGCAAATATCTCGGTTAATATTCAAGATACAGAATAAAGGTATATAACACTATTTATAGTCAATTTTATTATTATTATTATTTATTAACGTCCACTTTTTGCAACTCAGGCTAATTGGGACGGTAAATTTAATTTGCAATAAGATTGATTCTATATAATTTTTCGATCCGACGTATAGTAACGGAGATATTTCGAATTTTCGAAAATCCTCCCCTCTAAACCCCCCCCCCCCTCCCACTGGTCCGATTTCAGCCATTAACGAACTTAATCTTTATTTTTACATAAAACGTATAAATATCGAGTTTGGTAGCGATAAAACGAAAATTACGACCGCTAGAGCGTTAACAAATATATATATATATATATATATATATATATATATATATATATATATATATAATTTTGAACGGACCTCATTTTCGTCATCTCTGGGGGCGGCTCGATGGACATTGGAAGACTTTTGTCGACACTCGCGTCGTGAGGCCGACCTCAATAGTAGATTTCCCTTAAGGGAAATCTGCTAAAACGCAAATATATCGGTTAATTTGTAAGATGATGAAAATAATATACATAATAACATTAATAGAACATTACTTTGCAATAAGATTGGCTCTATATAATTTTTCGATCCGACGCATAATAACGGAGATCTTAAGAATTTTAGAAATTTCTCCCCCTCTAAACCACCTTCTCCCCACTCCGATTTCAGTCGTTAAAGAATTTGATCTTTCTTTTTACACAAAACACGTATATATCGAGTTTCATAACGATTAAACCAAAATTGCCACCAATGAATTGCGATATGTGTGTGTGTGTGTGTGTGTGTGTGTGTGTGTGTGTGTGTGTGTGTGTATGTGTGTGTGTGTGTATGTGTGTGTGTGTGTGTATGTGTGTGTGTGTGTGTGTGTGTGTGTGTGTGTGTGTATGTGTGTGTTTGTGTGTTTGTGTGTGTGTGTGTGTGTGTGTGTGTGTGTGTGTGTGTGTTCTATATATATATATATATATATATATATATATATATATATATATATATATATATATCATTTTTAAGGGACTTCATTTTCGTCATCTACTAGGTAGGATTGATGGACAATTAAAGAAATTTTTCAAAAATCGCGTTATGAGTACAACATCAATAGCTAACTTCCCGTAAGGGAAATCTGCTAAAACCTACAATTACATGCAATGGGATTGAATGTCTCTAGAGTAGACAAATCTTTTCAAGAAGGCTGAAATGTCTGACATTTGTTTTTTTTTAATTTAACATGGCCGAGGTTAGCCATATAAGTTAAAGCGTTGGCCTTAATTTCCCATGGTAATCCTAGAGTGGCGAGTTCGATTCCCGCCGGGGAAATAAGAATTTATTTAGTGACGGACTCAATAAATAAAACCCTGAGTCCCCTGGCTGTAAAAGGGCTATTAAGCAGGAGATAATCCCAACTAGGCTTAGCGGCAAAAAGGAAGCTAATAAATAACAAATAACTCATATATTTGATTATATATTTGTATTTTAGGACTCGTAAAAAATAATAAAAAATAACGAAATGTACCAAATCTAACTCCGATTTTCCACCATCCGAGGAGTACGTACAAGAATAAACTTATAAAATATTGTAGTCACTCTTCATTGACAAACGTATGCATGATGTCCTGTACATCTGATAATCACAGGAATTCTCTCATATCTACCATTGTTTAATTATTCCGCAACGACTAGTCACAATTCCAAACTGAGGAGAGAGCCCAGGCCCAAGATGAAATAGGGGGAAGGCATGGTAAACACGCTTAATCAAGATGATGGTATACATTAAACCAAGCTGAGTGTTATTATGTCAAGCAGATTATAGTCTGATACAAAAGACTCATGATATTTTATAAATGGAATATATTACCCCTTGCTAACGATAAATAGGGTGAAGAGCTCAAAAAAAATTCTAGGGATGAGACGAGTGGGTGGTTAAGATATTGGGATTAGTGCAAGATCTTAGGCTTAGTGGGATTTATTGTAGTTATTTTAGCGAGGGGTTCCAACCCCTATTGTTTAACCACTCTTACACCAGGGGGGGGGGGCACGGATCTAATTCGATAATTTGTTTGTCTTCAACAGGGGTGAAGTCATCGTGATAAAAAGGATAAGCCTTGTAGTTGCAACCATTATGACCTTTCGGTAAAACAAAACAAGTACTGCCCTCCGAAGTCCATAGGAAGTCTGACGTTTCAGATAAAGTTCGTCACGCAGGGGATGCGTAAACTAAGCAGATTTCCCACGTGAAGTTATACGATAGAGAAATCTCCATACGAGAGCCGAACAGTCACGGCAAAGGGTCGAACTAGCTTTTGGCAGGAAACTCAGTCTTCCGTTATCGGGGCAACTTTAATAAAAATGCAAATATCTCGGATAATATTCAAGATAGAGAATAACTGTATAGAAAAAAATTTATAGTAAATTTAATTTTCAATAAGATTGGTTCTATACACATTTTTGATCCGACGTATGGTAACGGAGATATTTCGAATTTTCGAAAATCCCCCCCTCTAAACCCCTCCTCCCACTGGTCCGATTTCAGCCATTAACGAACTTGATCTGTCTTTTTGCATAAAACGTTTAAATATCGAGTTTGGTAACGATCAAACAAAAATTGCGACCGCTAGAGCGTTAAAAGATAAGGAATTTTGAACAACAATATGTATAGAACAACATTTATAGGCAATTAAATATGAAATAATTATGGTTCAATAATGTTTCAATTCATGCTACAATAACGCAGATATTTCAAATTTTCGAAATTTCCCTCCCCTTCGAATACAAATAATCTTTATTTTCCCAAAGCCATTTTATCTAGTTTGGTGAGGATTAATCAAAAATTAAGACCGTTAGATCAGTAACAGCAAAGTATATACGAGTATATATCTATATATATATATATATATATATATATATATATATATATATATATATATATATATATAATTGTGCTGATGTTTTCGACCAGGTTATATTTATATATGGTGTGTTTATGCCGATATTTCGAGAATCTTTATTTTCTCTTCTTCAGGGCAAGACTAAAGATACCTATAAACTATTATACATGGTTATGATTATGGTTACTATGATTAGGGTTATAAATGTATATAACAATATTTATAGTAAATTTAATTTGCATTAAGATTGAATCTATATAAATTTTCGATCCGACATATAGTAACGGCGATATTTCGAATTTTCGGAAATCCTCCTCTCTGAACCCCCCCCCTCCCTCTGCTCCGATTTCTAACATTAATGAACTTGATCTTTCTTTTTACATAAAACGACTACATATGGAGTTTCGTAACGATTAAACAATAATTGCAACCTCTAGGGCGGTAACAGACAAATATATAAATATATATATATATATATATATATATATATATATATATATACAGTTTTGAACGGACCTCATTTTTGTCATCTCCTAGGTTGGATCGATCGAAGGGAAATCTGCTAAAAGTTAAATATGGAGTATGATATAGAAGTAATACACATTTTTGAGTCAAAACCTTAGAGTCTTAATTGATGACGCCATTACATCAGCCTTAAGAGAAATCTGCTATTATAAAGTTAGTTTTAATTTGCTTGAGTGAATAGTTTAGTAACATAACGTAAGTTTTCCCTTAACTGTTACAGCTGTCGTCTGAATTCCAAAGGTAATTCTTTTCCTCTGTAAGAAGACCATTCCTGTGGGGTATGTTACAAACGCAGTCGCGGCCCCAATTCCAAACGGATATTGTAATTCGAATAGTGAGAGCTGAATGTGCCAATGGCTATTATGAAGGAGGTAAAATAACTGCAATGGTTGCGACAATTGTGAAAGAGAAAAAAGAATATGATGCGTCCAGCTGTCAATCAGTCAATAATGACGAAGACAAAAATAAAAATGTGTTTCAATTCTCGGCCCTGCCGCAACAATTATTGTATAGAAAGGTCGTTGCACAAATAAAAGTGTCAAGTAGTTTACAATGAGAGACCACTTGACACATTATCATGAACGCCGCAGAGCTGCTGAAGTTTGCAAGAGATAAAGAACTCCACACCAGGTGAAGATAACTCTAACACTAGTTCTCAAGGGACAAATATGTTTATTAACACTTTGATTACCTTCCATCATTAATCTTATACCCAATAAACCTATTGAATAAATCTCTTCTCGAATTTGGTGGTCAAAATGTAGGTTCTAATTATTAAGGAATACCAACACCAGGTAATCAATCGACAGCGGCCTATGAACTGTATTGAAAAAATCAAATTATAAATATCAAGTAAATACAGAATAAATAAAAGAACATTAATAAAAATAATGAAACTAAAATCATATTTGTAATGAGAAGGAAAACACTCCAAACAAACAAAGAGATTTATTTTTCAGTTTTTATCAAATATTAATTATTTTCAGGGCAAGACATAGGTTACAAAAAATAAATGAAAAAAAATAAAAGAGTAGGAAACGGAATGAATCTTGTAGTTTATTTACATATTTGCATGTTTTATTAGCAGATTTTCCATAAGAGGCTATATGACGCTATATATATATATATATTCTTAGGAAAAGAAAAATATTTACGAGAAATGTACTAAATTATACTTGCAAAAATTCAGGGAATCATTTGGGGAGCGGGATTTTCTGGTGATAGGCTTGTGGTTCGGTGCCCCAGGAACGGTCCCTAAACGTACCCAGACATTTTTTGACGAGGTGGGAATAGATAAAGAAGGTTCTGCAAACCTTGGTCGAGGGTATCATTATTGATACTTTAGGGATTATTTCCCATCATATATTTTAATATTTTTACCATATATTTTAGCTTTGACCAGTGATCTTATTATAGATCGACGGATCATGTTATTACAATAATGATGTTTCTAATTTATATCTAGTGACATTCACCTTTTAGGTTGCTGACTGTGTTTATTTTAGTTATTGAGCTGGCTAAATACAATATATATTGTTTTACAGTTGTCCTAGGGATTAACTTCAGTTGCTGAGTGTTTCAGCATCTCAATGTAATTGAGCAGCCCCACAAACTGTATATAAATTTGTACAATAAAGTGATTCTCTCTATACTTGTTTATTACAGCTACAGCGGTCGCAATGTTTGTTTAATCTCTACCGAACTCGATATAAAATAAAATCCTTTAACGTACAATGGCTAGAACAGGGTAACCTGTTGATAACCCGTTAAATTAGACGTAAATAAATAAGATTCCTTAAAGGACACTTTGTACAAATGGGGATTAGCTATCTACATGCAGCTATCCTTTTCTAGACAAAGCGGAACTGGGAATTTTTAATTTAGTTCGTCAAATATTAAATTCCTATTGTCAAATTACGAATCGAGCTCAGATCTAAAATAAATAATCAAAGCTGCTAAGAATATATATATATATATATATATATATATATATATATGTGTGTGTGTGTGTGTGTGTGTGTGTGTGTGTGTGTGTGTGTGTAATTTATTTTATATGAGAAATCAGAAGGTTTTCAAGGACAAGAATACAATCGTCGACATAAATACCAAACATTCCTGGTAAATGTCGCAAGAGAAGTAGAATTTATGACTTTTTTCACATTTACAAGTCATGAGAACAAGCACAAAGAATATGTCACTTTTAAATGGTGTCCATTTAAAGAAAATGTGCTATTGAGAATGTGCTTAAAATGCTATTTTTCACAAAACATTATTCAAATAAACAACGAGATGAAGAATAGTCTTCAACGCAGGAGCTGCGTAAACTAAGCAGATTTCCCACGTGAGGTTTTACAATAGGGAAATCTGCCTACTAATAACGGCAGTAGTAGGAAGGACGGCAGTAGTTACGGAAATGGCTGCCTTAGCTCTCGGCGGAAAATCCCGAACATAGCCGACTCCTACCGACCAAACACACAATACAAATGCAAATATGTCGGTTAATATTCAAGATAGAGAATAAATTTATATAACAATATTTATAGTAAATTTAATTTGCAATAAGAATGATTCTATACAATTTTTCGATCCGACGCATAATAACGGAGATATTGTGAATTTTCAAAAATCCCCCCTTTAAACCCCCTCTCCCATTGGTCCGATTTCAGCCATTAACGAACTTGATCTTCCTTCTTACATAAAACGATTAAATATCGAGTTTGGTAACGATTAAATAATAATTGCGCCCGCTAGAGCGGTAACAGATATTATATACATATATATATATATATATATATATATATATATATATATATATATATATATATACAGTTTTGAACGGACATCATTTTCGTCATCTCCTGGGTAGGATCGAAGGACATTTGAAGAAATATTTCGAAAATCGTGTCATGAGTACGACCTCAATAGCTGATTTCCCTTAAGGGAAATCTGCTAAAAGTTTAATGAAGATACTATTTGGTATTTAGACTTCAAATAAAGTTCTTCATAATATAACAGCTTATTGCTAATATGACATAAGTAGGAGTGGGAGTTTACTGAAGGATGAAAACTAAAAAAGTCCGTCACGCAGAGGCTGTGTAAACTAAGCATATTTCCCTCGTGAAGATTAATAAACCTACATACTACTAACTCAACACCACCGTGAATTAAGTGAATAAATACAAAAGGTAATAAGAAATCTTTCCCCTGCCGGCGGGAAGCGTCTCAAATATTAACAAACAGGTCTGCGAACGGCGCTGTGGAACGAAAAACAATAACTGAAATATATCAGAATATATCATATTAATTTTATTGAAAACTAAGTACTATACCCAGTACTGTAATTTATAATGACTCACAATAATTTTTACCTCAATCAATCAAATTTTAGTAGTCGAAGAATTTAAGACGGGGGGGGGGGTCACAAGAACATATTTGCATCGATCTCGTAAAATAAAGATCTCTGGAAAACAATATTTGACATTTAAGCTTTGAATAATGTGGTTTATTATACAACAGAGTATTTTTTACGTAACAGGAGTAGAAGTGGGGGTTTGCTGAAGGCTGAAAACTGTAATATAAATAATGAAGTTCCATTTTTTTTAGCAGATTTCCCATTTTTTGTCTTTACGTTCCAAGCTTGATATATAATCGTTTTGTGTAAAAAAAAAAAAAAAATAAGGATCAAGTTCGTCAACGGATGAAATCAGGGAAAGATTTCTTAGTACCGTTTGTATTTATTCACTTAATATTCACGGTGCTGTGTTTCAGTATGGAGGTTTATTTATTATTAATCTTCAAGAGGCAAATCTGCTTAGTTGACACAGCCGTTACGAACTTTTATATTATTATTTAAGAAAACATGCATATTTGCAATTTATTTTCTAAAGCTGTAAATCTGCTAATGCCCTAAAGAAACATAATTTCTTCTTATTATTATTAAAATATATACTGACTCGATCATTTTACTGTCAAGCTCTACAGTTACGACGGGCGATACAAATAACGTGTTTGGTGTTAAAAAAATAAAACGATAGCGGCGCTAAATAGGACTAGCTTTCACGAAAATGAGCCGGCCCATCATCAAAAGAAGCCCTGCCGATCCCCGCCTCGGGGTGCCAGCTAGATAGATGCTACAATCGCGATGAAGGGGTGATACGGTGGAGCCGACGGGAGCCGGTCATTGCCGAGTAGTCCCGAAGCCTGCCGGCCGGCCCCGCTAAGCAGCCAGTCGCGATGCGAACTTCGGTGTGTGTGTTTGGGTGTAGTGCTGCTCTGCTCTTCTCGATTGCGATCTTCACTGTGTCGTTACCTCAAGGTAAATCTCCCTACAATTGTTGGGAGAAACGAAGAATTAAAATGAACCTGTATTTTTTTTCTTTTTAAATATTTTTTCTACTTAAAACATTAATTTTAAGGAACCAAAAAAAATCTGATACGAACATATAATGACTCCCCTGTACCCATATTAAATAAAATAAAAAAAGTCTTGATGCCCTTCATTTAAATCAGGTATGGAAGCCTTGACATGTTGCAGGCCAAACTTTAGTGAGCAAATATGTTCGCGGGACGCTTTTAAAAGTAGTGTTCATAATTTTTAACGATAGATATTAGATATGAAATTATATGACAATGGAATTATAATACAATTTACTAAAATAACAAAATGAAATGAAAACAAAAAATAATTACATTATAATTAAATCGTAAAATTAGAAATTATTACAAACAAAGAAAGTTAAATAGCGACACAGAAATCAATGAGCCACTTGAATTTGGGAAACTAACCCATCGCTGTTTGGATTAATTCCACTGATGCAAAGACGAAAAGAATTTTCCAAATTATCATCAGTCAGCCTTGTACGATGTTTTGATTTATTAACTTTCATCATTGAAAAGAACAGTTGGCATTTATAAGTACTGCCAAACGCACCTCATCTTCCTCATTTGCAGTAAGTAGTGTAATATTTTTGTTTAATTGGGGTTTTTCAAAGCGTCTCGCGGGCCGGCGGTTGTCCACATATGATATAAATGATATGAGCTCCGTTCGAATGCATACCGCCACTGTTTTACTGTGGCATTAAACTTTAATCAAAGTTATAACGAAAAATGAATTTACGAACACTAAAAAAATTGAAATATATCAGTATATTAGCCAGATAGAATAACGTTATATAAACAATCGTGTTACTAACATAATACTCAACAAGTTTTTATTTTTTTTCGTATTATAATTTATATAACGGAAACTTTATTACTGTTACTATCGTATTTTTATATTATATACATAGATATATATATATATATATATATATATATACATATATATCATATTACCATATACTATCATGTATGGCAAGTTCGATTCCCTCCTGGGCAAATAGGAATTTATTTATTGAGGAACTCATTGAATAAAATCCTTAGTCCCAACCTGACTACAAAAGAGTGGTAACCTGTAGATAGAAGGTAGTAAGTAGGCAACCAACTAGCCATAGTTGCATAAAGTGGACGTTAATAAATAAATAAAAAAATATCATATTTTATTTAATATTAAATTAAAATTATTAATACTCGTCAACAATTTCCAACGACGGCCAATTGGGACGGGTTTTCTACAGTTTGCCGCACTTTTCTAGCCATGGTGAGACTATGGATTATATTTAATGGTTTTATATATGTATACATTAACAAAATGGAAGAGAATATTTAATTATTATGCTCATCAGTTAGAATTTTCAGTACCTTTCTGAGATAAAACTTATAAAATGCCTGGGCATCTTTACCGTTCAAAAATAAAATATAATCATTGAGACTTAATTTTGTAGGACAAAGAAATCGCTTTCTGAATTCATCCTGTACTGGACATACTACTATGAAATGAAATCTATTCTCCAGCTCATTCATATTGCATAGAAAGCATAATCATAAATTTTCAGTTCAGCATTTCTCCCCTTACTTTCATAATCAGCCCTATGAAATGCATGCTGTTCTTGTTACTAATATAGCTATTATTTTCTAAAGTTAAATTGAGATGTTTGTAGTTACAGTGGGACTACAATGATATATGATCGAGCTGGTATTTAGTAAACATATACTGAAAATGTTATGGCACGCGCGACATTTGTGAGATTCGCGTAAACCTAATTCAAGCTCGTTAATGCCTAAAAGCGGCCATGAAAGAGTGGGGGGGGGAGGGTTATTAAAAAAAAAAATGTAAACAACCCTTGCCGGACCACAATTTCATGAGTTATACAATAACCTTTAATTCCACTCCCAAAACAATTATTATTTATTAACTTTCACTTTCTGCTATATTAGAGTTATTTATGAATATATTATAATACTAGTTATTATATATTAATGCCCACTTTTTGCTAGTGTCGCTAATCGGGACGGGTTATCTACAGGTTCCCACCCTCTTCTATCCAGGGTGGGACTAAGGATTTTATTTAATGAGTTCGCCACTAATTAAATTCCTATTTCCCAGGCGGGAATATCAAGCCTGCGATGGTCCGGTGTGTTAAGTCGTCAAGAACCTGATTAAAAAACAAATATGAAAAAAAAATCACAAAGCTGTTATTCAACATTATTATGTCTGATAGTAGATTAAAATAGTCTGGTGCAAGAAGATAGCTCTACCTATGTGAGTTATGACTTATATGTACTATTTCGTGCAAAGAAAATTTGATCTGTGTTCTTTGCACTTATATTTAATTAATTATTAATGCTCACTTTTTGCTAGTGTGGCTTATTGGGACGTGCTATCTACAGGTGACCACCCTTTTCTAGCCAGAGTGGGACCGAGGATTCTCCTTGGGGAATCTCAAGTGAAAATGCCATCCACTCACGATATTTAAGCGTTTCATGGAAATCTGAAAATAACTTTTATTATCTTTTATAAAGAGTCCTTTCAAAAAAGTAATACAAACAATCTTTCTGAGATACTTGTCTTTGTGTTCGCCGTCCAATGTTTGTTTTTTTAATTATAAATGAGACAGTTTTAACGCATGCATGTCTATAATAACGTCATTAATCTTGGAGATTATGAAAATTTAAGAGTTGAATAAGATTCTAAGATCAATTTAATTAGAAAAATGACGATATGCGACTTCTGCGCAACGGATTTCATTAAAGAAGTTGAGTGATTCGCTTGAAGCGATGTACCCCCTACGTCACTATGAAACACCATTTTTCATTTCTGTAGTTAATAACTAAAAACTATAAAAACTGAGCTTAATAAATAAAAGTATGAATCGCAATAAATCAGCATATTTTGAACTGCATTAGGGATAACATGCCAAAAGAAATACTACGGGTTAAATTATAAACTTATGTGTATGGAAGTCAATAATTAAAGATTCGGAGGTAGAAGTAAAGAATATACAATTCAACAACACTATAATGAAAGTATATCTTTATCGCTAGTAGAACCTGAGAAAATTATTATTTTAAACCAATTTAGCTGTTTAAGGACTTTAGATCTAAAAACATATATATAAAAAAAAATGTTTATATTCCGAGCTACAGAGCCTTCCTTCGAATGTTTTCTTAGAAAAAAAAATTATCAGCACTTAATAAAATTTAATGACTACAACCTTCGAAGATTGCTGGAAAACAACAGTACTTCATTGATGAAACGATATTAAAAGACGTTTAGTTCTGCACAGAAAGTCCATTATTCTCATAATAGATAAGAGAGTGGAAAAAAATGTTGAAATCATTAACATACATAATTGAAATGATAATAATATCAGGAAATCAATTTCTAGGAATGTAAAAAAAATCAAGAGAGATTTTTAAATAAGAAATCCTTGCTACACAATCTTCTTTTATTTATAAAATAGGCTACTATAAACGTTTCGTATTATAAGTACTATAGGGATTTGTATTATGGAATTTGTAAAATGCTCGTTTGTTTTTCCTTTTTGGTTTCCCCATTCATGGATAACATGGGAGCATTGCGGGCGAATCGTATCAACTCCCTCATCCATACATTGGCATCAAATATACCATGCATGTTGGTTATGAGCTGTACGGAGAAACTGGCAACACTTCATATAGGATTAATTTATCTTAATTTTCAATGTCCAATTTGAAGTCATAATACATAGAAACATAATGAGCATAACTGATAAACCATACTATAGGATTAGTAATATTGACCTAACAATCAGGCATATGCTTAATGATTATGAAAAAGGAAGGACATTGAACATTCCAGATCATCCCTCAGTTCTAGTTGTTTATGTTGTTTAGTTTTAGTCTTGATACAAATTGAGACCTTAGACCGGATTCCAAAATATTATGGGCAAGAGACCCCTTTTAGCAGATTTCTTCAGTAGAAAAGTAAAACAATAATATTTCCTACTAAAAAATTAGACATCCTTATAACAAGTTGGTACACAGAATAGTAAATTATACAGTATCTTAAAGGTTTATATAAGAATTTCTGTTAATTAATACTGGGGTTGGTTTTGAGGCCTTGTCGACTCCCAAAATAAGTTATCGTTTATGTCGACACTGGGAAACCGAATTAAACCCCAAGGGGGCCCATGTCGACCACTTTGGGACACCCAGCCGTAAACGATTAATATAGTATTATATTCTTTGCGGGTATCGGTCACCAAAAGGTCAAACAATCAAGAGTTAAAGGCCATTGTGTTCTTTCGCAAGCTGCTCTTTTCATATAACTATACATTGAGGGAAAAGTTATCATTTTATATAAGTCCACAAATATAAATTATTCCTCTTAGAATGAGGAAAATGCTTACGACGCGCCCAATATGAATATACATTAAATATAATATGAAGAGTTTAAGTTTTACGATCAAATTGGGCGTGTGAGACAGTAGATTCGTAAATGCCTCATATTCACTCATTGGTGAGTAATCGGAATGATAACTTGAAATAAGGTTTTGAAAGTCACGTGTGAACAACCTTAATAGTTCAATTCCGTGCCGAGAAAAATGATAAAAATATTTTAAACATGATGAAAAATCAATGAAAAAGTATAATAATGGTTATTTATCAGTCTGGCTATTGGATTATTCGTGTGAGAGATTCAAACCGTAGCTATACAATTTCCGCTGAGAGAGCTCGACACCAAGAGCTAAGTTAGCAAGAATGGTGAGACATCTGCTATTCAGATGAATACTCCGGCCAATAACAGCTATCACAATTACTAATTAATTATTTTCCACAATGAAAGCTACGAATCGTAATCTAAGTGGGTTTCCAACGTGCTTTTGGCGTATTTCGTAAACTTCCTCGCTGGGCTCAATATTCTTCTTCTCCAAACCGATTTACTGCACCAGTGGTCGACACGCTTAGCTGTGCTAATTTTCTATATCCGAACGGTTAACTTTTGTTATAGTAGTTCTTAGCAATAAAGAATTTGTATCCTCTTTGGTAATTTTATATATAATGAGCTGTTAATAAATAAAGTTTAGTTTCTTCATTATAGTGGTAACATTCATTTTTATAAGTTTAGATGATAATCTTAAAACATGTCGCAGTCCGATTTTGCACAACAGGGAATTGTTAAGCTGCTACTAATTAATCTTTTGAAGGAGAAGAAGTTGCTTCAGAACGGAAATTTCGGAAGCAAGCCTTCAATGATTTCTTAATTTCAACTGGACAAGACGAATCTCCAGGGTAAAATTATCACTTCTAAAGAAGATGGTGGGTTATTTTCGTATTGTGGCTACATTACCGTTGACTGATGTAGATAGTATTAGTATTATAAAGTTTTCGACGCCATTGACAAGTACATGAATCCTCGTTCAAATTTGACAGATTTATGTTCAATGCGCGCTTACAAGAAGAAAATGAACCTTTTAGCACAGTTCCCGTACGGGAAATCAGCCATTGAGGTCGTACTCATGACGCGATTTTCAAAGTTTTTCTTCAAATGTGTGTGTATATATATATATATATATATATATATATATATATATTTGTCTGTTACCACTCTAGCGGTCGGAATTATTGTTTAATCGTTAGCAAACTCGATATTTAGTCGTTTCATGTAAAAAGAAAGATCAAGTTCTTTAACGACTGGAATTGGACCAGTGGGAGAGGGGGATTTTGAAAAATCGAAATATCTCCGTTACTATACATAGGATCGAAAAAATGTATAGAATCAATCTTATAGCAAATTAAATTTACTATACATTTTGGTACATTTATTCCCTATATTAAATATTAACCGAGATATTTGCATTTTTCAGTTTTCTGCCTTCAGCAAACCCCTACTTCTCTATGGTACATAAACAATAAACAGTTATGTAATAAACCACATCATTCGAAGCTTATATGCCAAATATTTTTTTCAAGAGACATTTATTATACGAGATACATGCAGATATGTTCTGGTGACCCCTCCCTTCTTATTTTTTTGGAATACTAAAATTTGATTGATTGAGATAAAAATTATTCTGATTCATTATAAATTACTAGTACTAGATATAGTAAATAATTTTCAACCAAATTAATACGTTATATTACAGTAATTTTTTTTCTCAGTAAGTTGACAGAACTGTTTGTTTATATTTCAGATGCTTTCCGTCGGGAGGTTTCTTATTATCGTTTGTATTTATTCACTTAATATTCAAGGTGGTGTTGTGTTACCGGTATGTAGATTTATCTATTGTTAAACATCACGAGGGAAATCTGCTTAGTTTACGCAGCCCCAGCGTGACGGACTTCTTGTCCATTTTCGCGACGACTGCGGACGACTTTTAATATCATGTAACTTTAGTGATGACAACTAACAAACGCTTGGAGGAGCAGTTATTAAGGGATAAAATAGTGCATGGGGTCAGTGAGAAAAAACATACAAGAGGCATTACTAAGGCGAGATGGGCTTACTTTACTTAATACAATTAAATTTTGTAGGGAAAGTGAGCAGTGCAGGCTTCAAGTAGAGATGCTTAATTCCTACAAGAAAAATGTTTCCGCGTTACGACCTAAAGCTAATAACTTTAAAAGTGTTACACCGAGTGAAAAACTGTAATAGTTTTTATTTCCAATGTACTAGGTGTCAGTGTAAGTATGGACCCATACAAATTATTCGACAGTTCAGACAAATCTGCATGCTAAATCTAATCTTTGGTCTGAAAATATACCGATATAGGATGTCGTAATAAATTGCAAGGTAGACACAGGATCTGATGTTAGTGTAATCCCATTAAAAGTGTTTAAAAAGTCAGTAAATCAGCTGGTATGATTTATTAGGTTAGAAGATAGCACTTCTTGAGGCTATACATGGCCACTGTTGTATTTTAGAGCTCGGACTGGGGCCCATCCGGAACGACAATAGCGGCGATGCATAGCCTGAAGTAGGTTAGCCGTAGAGCGATCGAAAATTAGCACAATGAAGCGTGACGAAAACACCGCTGGAGCAGAAAACTGTTTTGGAGAAGAACATTCGGCGTAATATCAAATACTATTTATCCGTTTGTTAACCGAAAGTAAACAATCTTGAAATTTCAGTTGGATATAAAAACGATTCCTGACCCAGAAGTTTAATGTAAAAATAAGTCCATCACGCAGGGGCTGCGTAAACTAAGCAGATTTCCCACGTGAAGTTTTACAATAGAGAAATCTGCCTAATAACAACTGTAGTAGTAAGAAACCTCTAAACCTAAAAAACATTATTTAGGGCGTAATAACCCAGTAGTTTCTAGCCCAAAAAACAGTTAACCTAACCTCTAAACCTATTCACGAGGGACGATAGTTATGGAAACGGCCGCCAGAGCTCTCGTCGGAAACTCCGAACATAGCCTATTGGTGACCATACGCAGAATACAAATGCAAATATCTCGGTTAATATTCAAGATAGAGAATTAATGTATAGAACAATATTTATAGTAAATTTAATTTGCAATAAGATTGGTTCTATACAATCTTTTGATCCGACGTATAGTAACGGAGATATTTCGAAATTTCGAAAATCCTCCCCTCTAAACCCCCCCTCCCACTGGTCCGATTTCAGCCGTTAACGAACTTGATCTTTATTTTTACATAAAACGCTTAAATATGAAGTTTGGTAAGGATCAAACAAAAATTGCGACCGCTAGAGCGGTAACAGACAAATATATAGATAGATAGATAGATAGATATATATGTATATATATAGATATATATATACAGTTTTGAACGGACCTCATTTTCGTCATCTACTAGGTAGGATCGATGGACATTTGAAGAAAAATGTCGAAAATTCCGTCATGAGTACAACCTCAATAGCTGATTTCCCTTAAGGGAAATCTGCTAATAGAAATGAATGAGAAATGTTGTGGCTTTATTGATGATTGAATCGTAAAAATACAAATAACGCCAGTATATTCAGAGTTGTAATGGAGTGAAATGTGTTTATTTCCAGTAAATGTTATCAGAACTTAATAGGATTTTTCTATTAACAATTTTCTAATATTATGAGAGCTCAGATTAGCCATGTGAGTTTAAGCGATGCCTTTAATCTTACATCGTAAATCTAGAGTGGCGAGTTCAATTCCCATCTGAGCAATAGGAATTTATTTAGTGACGGAATTCATTAAATAGAATCCTGAGTGCCACCCTGGCTAGAACAGGGTGGTAACATGTAGATTACCCGTCCCTATTTGCCTTAGTTAAAGAGGACGTTAATAAATAATTTATATCTAATATTGTCAAATATAATACATTCGTTAAAAAATTAGGTCAAATTCTAAGAATAGATAGTAAAAAAATCGTCAATTTAAATAATTATACACAATAAATTAGTTTCATTAACAATCATATTACAACTCTATTTAGAGATGTATTAAGATTGTTGTACATATTTATGTACAATATTTTTACAACTCTAAAACATACATTATTTTATTTGTTGGCATGCAAATTTATATAGAAGATACTTTTTAACACACCTTAATAAGAAGCTGTTATATTATGAAACACATTATTTAAAGCCTAAATGAAATATATTGTTCTCATGGAAATTTTACGTCTTGAGATAAATTCAAATATATGACGCACATGGGAAAATTGCTTAGTTTACGCAGCTTCTGCGTAACGGACTTTTTACACGAAACACATACATATATTTATCGAGTTTGACAACGATATGACAAAAATTGCGAAGGGCAAAGCGGTAACAGACAAGTATATCTATAAAAAAATACACGTGTTTCTTTTTGAGTATTTTTAAAAAATGTACTACAGTTTGGGTTAAAGAGGAAGCAGACTTTTGAGGATGCGCTTCAAATATTTTGGGATTAATAAATAACACATCTAAAAGGTCTAGATGAGAGCTACATCTTTAGTTCTTAGACATTTTTCGATATCTATATCGGGTTTCCATTGTGGCCCACATATACGGAACACCCTGTATGTATGTATATGTGTGAGTATATATATTCTGGTGCAATAGCTGATTTACCTTTTGGGAAGTCTGCTAACAGTGACAAATCTAGTCGTTTGCTTATTCTCTGATGGTAGTTTTGGTCTTTTTCGCTTTTGTATATTTCCATAAGTCGGCTCTCAACTGCTAATCCGGTTTTATACGGATTTGATTGATATACAACAGAAGCTCCTGTTCCTACAGAATCAGCAAATATGATACAATAAACTAGATTCTCCTATTAGTATTCGTTTATTTATTTCCGTTCTTTGGGCATGTTGAACAGACTGAATAGAGATTCCATTTCGAGTTGACGTCCTCCGTTTCGACACAAATCCTCTTAGCAGCTGCTTTATAAGGTAAACCCACTAAAAGGACTTGATAATCTCAGCTAATTGCTTAATATCTGTCATTTTACGTCGGAGGAAAAAATGTTATACAAGCAATCTTGTTCATGAAGTTATGTCCAACCCATTTTTTATCTTATATGTGTTTATTTATCTCGAAAGTTATCCATTTTGGGTTTTAGCAGATTTCCCTTAAGGGAAATCAGCTATTGAGGTTGTACTCATGACGGAAATTTCGACATTTTTCTTCAAATGTCCATCGATCCTACCTAGTAGATGAAATGAGGTCCGTTCAAAACTGTATATATATATCTATATATATATATATATATATATATATATATATATATATATATATATATATATATATATATATATTTGTCTGTTACCGCTCTAGCGGTCGCAATTTTTGTTTAATCCTTACCAAACTTCATATTTAAGCGTTTTATGTAAAAAGAAAGATCAAGTTCGTTAACGGCTGAAATCGGACCAGTGGGAGGGGGGGTTTAGAGGGGAGGATTTTCGAAAATTCGAAATATCTCCGTTACTATACGTCGGATCGAAAAATTATACAGAATCAATCTTATTACAAATTAAATTTACTATAAATATTGTTATATACATTTATTCTCTATCTTGAATATTAACCGAGATATTTGCATTTTTCAGTTTTCACCAAACCGCCACTTCTACTCATGTTACGTAAACAATACTCTGATACATAATAAATCACATTATTGGAAGTTTAAATACCAAAAATTGTATTCAAGAGACCTTTATTATACGAGATACATGCAAATATGCACTGGTGACCCCCCCCCCCCCCCCATCTTAAAGTTTGGACTACTAAAATTTTATTGATTGAGATAACAATTATTCTGACTCATTATTAATTACACTACTAGATATAGTAAATAGTTCTCAATAAAATTAATGTGTTATATTCTGATATATTTCAGTAATTGTTTTTCTTTCCGGTGTGAGGCGGGACCCGTTTGTTTACATTTCTAACCTAACGCTTCCTGTCGGCTGGCTATTGAAATTGGATGAAACATTTCTTATTTCCGTTTGTATTTATTCACGGTGTTGTGTTAGCAGTATGTATATTTATCTATTACTAAACTTCACGAGGGAAATCTGCTTAGTTTACGCAGCCCCTGCGTGACGGACTTTTTAACCTTTCTCTTCGTCTTGGCTTACATTTCAGGGGATCTTATAGAAGAACTTCAACTCAAGACTTGTGTGAACTAAGCAGATTTCCCACTAGCGGGTATAACACACTATTTTTCTCATCTCACCATATACTATCCATTTCTAAATAAAAATCCGAAGAGTAGAAGTAAGGGTACACAAAAAGAAAGTACAAATCACTCGCTTAATATTTGAGCTAAAAAAAATGTATAGATCAACAATTGTAGACTATGAATAGTTTAACAAGATTTGTTCTATAACATTTTTCGATGTGACAAATATTATGAATTTTCGAATTCCCACCACACATTCCGATTTTAGCAATTAACGACGATGACCATTAGTGGTGAATGAACCGATTGAATATTGAGTACGGTATAGATCAAAAAAATATTTTCGAGTTAAGAAAAAAAAAAAAACCTCTTTTGATGATGAGGCCACCACACAGTATACGTAATTTGCATCCACCTCAAACAGTAAAGGTTCAACGAAAACAATATTTCGTATTTGAGCTTTCAATAAAGTGATTCATGATATAACAGCTTATTGTTAATATGACATCAGTAAAAGTGGGGGTTTACAGAAGGCCGAAAACTAAAGTAAGGAAATATCTCGGTTAACATTTTATATGAATAAAGCATGTACTAAGAGCAATAAGATTTGTTCTATACAATTTTTCGATCCAAATCACTGATGAATTTGCCTTTCCTACAGATACCGAGACTGGAAACGAACGAATTTCCAGGGAAATTTGCTAATACTGAAATAAGTGCAAGATGTCATCATGAGTACGGCCTTCTAGCACTTGAAAATTTGCATTACATAAGCAGACGACTATACCCCTGAATTTTTTATTTACGATTTTCACTTACTCTTTTCTCTGCGGCTAATCCCAACCAAAATGTTTCCCATTGAAATTGTGAAGACAAACACAACATCCGAGTTGGAAAGTGGACATGCGCGTTGAGGTGGGATGAGGCCTGTGATCATTGGATCCAGTAGCTGTTTATTTACATATTCCAGGATTCCTATCTGCTGCTTCCGGTATCAGACGCAGAACGAGGGGGTGTGCTGAACCCGTCCTGGCGTGCTGGCAGCACCGGTTTGCCGCGCATCTCATTAGCCTATTAGCATATCTACCTCTAGGTTGTCACCAGAACTATCCTCAAGATGAATGCCCACAAAATGGCGCTGGTAGAGGATTTGGAAGAATAAGTTATCGCACTTCAGGGAAGAGGTTAAGTGCATCCTAGGTGTTCACTAATGTACTTAGGAGGACATATATCAAAAACCGTGTGTGTGACCTCAATAGCTGGTATCTCTTAAGGGAAATCTGATAAAGAGGAACTAAATCTGATTTCCTGATGATTAAGGATGGGCATTTGATGATACTTTACAAAAATTTCAGCCTCTCTCCAAATGCCCATTACTAACAATTCCGTTGAAAAACGTTACAATGAACGATTGAGAAAAGAGGTATATACGAACATTTATAGGAAACTAAATAAGGGATAAGATTGGTTTTATACAATTTGTCGATTCGACTCATATTAACAGAGATATTTTGAATTTTCCTTATTCTTCCAGTCTAGACATCGAGATTGGTAACGATCCAGACAACAATCAAACAAAGACTGCGACTGCTAGAGTGCATACATATATTTTTTAACGGACTTAATTTCCGCTTTCCCCTGAGTAGATCGATATATTTGAAGAATTTGTTCAAAAACCACGTCATAAGAGAAATCTGCTGAAAATGGAACTGGACTCATCTGTCATCTACGTGGTAGGATAGATCAATATTTTTTTTAATTTTATTTACGCCCACTTTATGCAACTAGGCTAATCGGGACGGGTTATCTACAGGTCACCACCATTTTCTAGCCAGGGCGGGCTCAAGGAGTTTATTTAGTGAGTCCGTCACTAAATATATTTCTACTGCCCAGGGCGGGAATCGAACCCGCCACTCTAGGTCTACCACGGGAGATTAGGACCAACGCCCCAACTCGCACGGCCAACCTGAGCCCCATAGATCATGTTTGAAGATGGATATTTGATGATGATTTTCAAGACTCTCAACAGGTGAAACCCAATGAGAGAAATCTAAAGTCCATTCCTTACTATTTATTTTAAAAACATTACAATGAATTAATTATTTCACTAATCTTCTTTAAATGTTGCCATATTATTTCAAAATAACACGCTAGTATGTTTTGTTTGTTTATATAAAAGATGAGTGGGATTGTTTTCAGTAGAAGGCGTGACCTTCCAATTCACAAAGTAAAACTTTAAGAACGTAAATATTGATAACTGAGCCCTCATCAATAGGAAGCAATGAAAGATTCAGATTTGAATGACAAGAACTGAATGAAACCATTCAAGAAGGGCTTTTGTGCCTATAGGATAGAAATAAAGCGTTCGATAATGACGGCGTTCAACAAGGAGGTTCGCAGTTATTATTTGAATTATAGCTCTTTGGCAGCCCCAAGGTTGGTTTCTGACAAAGGCTTTTGCAATCCTATTCAAATCATGTATTAAGCGTTAAGTTGTAAACTGCTCCTGTTATAAAGTATGAATAAGGAGTACCTTCCACAACAATATAGTCATACAATGATTAAAGCAACGATAATAGTCAATTGCGATTCTCGCCTCAGTTGTAGCGAAACTCCATTTAGATGTTCTGCAAATCTTCTTTAAACTGGTTCTATCCTAGGGCAGTAGCCTCCACAAATCATCTGTTACCTAGCTACATAAATGTACCATATATATCTTTACCGTGTTCCCACCTTTCGGTATGAGCTAATAATAGCAATAAAGACTATCAGGGGATGGACATTTGTCTTCGTAACTACTGCAAAGATAAATAACGGTGGATGGTACAATAGTTGATTTCCTCACATATCAATGGGTGATGGTTCGAAATTGTGCTGATGCTATTGGATTTTTTCCAGTGACTTCCTCATAGAGAAATATCTTTTGGCAACCAAAAATGAATAAAATATGAAAGAAAGGTGGTAGGTAGCGCATCTGGGCATACATTGCATGTTCTATCTGACTTTTCTTTATTACTAGTAAGTAAAAACTCCTTGAAATTAGACAAGCAGATAGACAGATATAGTACTCACTAACGCTCGCATAAGAATCAAGAGTTTTACTCATATTATTACTTGCTCACTAAGAGCCACTGAGGCGCCTGTTCACTAAAAGTCATTGAGGGCCTGCTCAGTAAAAGTCATTGAGGGACTTGTTCACTAAACGTTATTGAGGGGCTTGCTCAGTAAAAGTCATTGAGGGACTTGTTCACTGAGAAGTCATTGAGGGTTTTGTTCAATAAAAGTCATTGAGAGGCTTGCTACTCAGTAAAAGTCATTGAGGGACTTGTTCACTAAACGTTATTGAGGGGCTTGCTCAGTAAAAGTCATTGAGGGACTTGTTCACTGAGAAGTCATTGAGGGTTTTGTTCAATAAAAGTCATTGAGAGGCTTGCTCACTAAAAGTCATTGAGGGACTTGCTCACTAAAAGTCATTGAGGGACTTGCTCACTAAAAGTCATTGAGGGACTTGCTCAGTAGAAATCATTGAGGGGCTTGCTCACTAAAAGTCATTGGAGGGACTTGCTCACTAAAAGTCATTGAGGTTTTTGTTCAATAAAAGTCATTGAGGGACTTGCTCACTAAAAGTCATTGAGGGACTTGCTCACTAAAAGTCATTGAGGTTTTTGTTCAATAAAAGTCATTGAGGGACTTGCTCACTAAAAGTCATTGAGGGACTTGCTCACTAAACATTATTGAGGGACTAGCTCAGTAGAAATCATTGAGGGGCTTGCTCACTAAAAGTCATTGAGGGACTTGCTCACTAAAAGTCATTGAGGGACTAGTTCAGTAGAAATCATTGAGGGGCTTGCTCACTAAAAGTCATTGAGGGACTTGCTCACTAAAAGTCATTGAGGGACTTGCTCAGTAGAAATCATTGAGGGACTTGCTCACTAAAAGTCATTGAGGGTTTTGTTCAATAAAAGTCATTGAGAGGCTTGCTCACTCAATGTCATTGAGGGACTTGCTCACACAAGTCATTGATAGACTTGGAAGATAATTGTACGTGAATAACTGATAACCCCAACCACATTAAGCGACTTGTACCTCATTTCTACTTCTTTCAACTACAACATGTAGTATCTCTAACCAGGCTGGCGGTTTCCGTCCTTCCCACAAGTTTCAGTACATGCAAAGTACACTTTTTAGATTCCTCGGATAATACTACGTTCTCCAGTAAATTCCATTAGTCATGGATAGAAGATTGGCCAACACTGCTGAATTTTTATCAAGATATGAGCACGATATTGAAGGCAAATATATGATTTTATATGGTAAGTCCTTACCTACGTGATTTTGACCCAAAAAGGCTGGGTGACCGGAAATGTGACACCCACGCCGAAATCAAGACAAGGCTCTGATCTCTATCGGGACAAGTCCGACCATAGACGCGCATGTGATTATTCTGATTACCCGGGGTAGTATCATTTGTCATTCTTACGCTCGTCCTGATTCGTCTACTTGGCATCTGATAAGATCCCGTTGTCCATGGAATCCAGGAGGAAGTCAGTTGTAACACCAAATGTAACGTAAGCAATCAATAATGTTCGCATGTATATCCAAATCCATCTTACTCCAAAATTCTCAGTGCCTATACAGTTGGTGACGGCATATCCAGAAGAGCCGCTCGCAGGAGGTAGGCCAAATAAGCAGATTTTCCACGTACTGACGTCATCTTACATTAGAACTTTATGTAAACGAGTCTAGAAATTTATGAGAACCGGTTGACTGAGGGCAAGAAACGCAAAATACAAATAACCCTCCAATTCGAGTTAATGCAAAATTTATATTTATTTCGACAATTTTGGAAACAAATTAATTAACAAAATTGATTATGTATCATATTTACAAATAGATGCAAAGTATAATAAATCTACTATATCATTTTAACCTTTCTCTAAACCAAGACTTTTCCAAATCGGATTTGTAAGATTAAGAACAAGATATTTAGGTTATCTAAAAACTTTTAATAGAAGGAATATCAAATTTGGCCAAAATTTTCCGCCAGAGAGAATATATACATGTATATAATTGAACAAACATGATTTTATCTTTGGTTTGACTTAATTAATGTTTTACATGAAACCAAAGATAAAATAATGAGTTTCAAAACGATTAATCAAAAATTGCAGATAAAGAAGCGTTAATAGACTGAATAAATGGTTGAACTGTCGTCACGCAAACTGTCGTGACATTTAAGTCGTCAAGCAAGGGCTGTGTAAACGAAGCAGATTTCCCACTATAACACACAAGTAATCACATGTCATCATATATTTTCTTTATATATATATTTATGTATAAATACATTTTGAAAGGACCTTCGTCAACTCCTAGATAGGGTCAATGAACTGAAGATTAAGGCTGGACTCAACAGCTGATATCCATTGAAGGAAGTCTTCCAAAGTCCAGTTCTTAACAATTAATTTGAAAAACATTAAAATGAATATTTTTAAATGTTTATAATGCTTGGCCTTAATTGAGTACATCGTAATTATTCTGTAAATATTGTCAAACTATTTCATAATACGCAGACAGAAAGGTTTGTTGGTTTTTATGAAATAATACTGCGATTGTTTTCTGTAGAAGGCGTGACCTTACAAATCTCAAAGTAAAATAGTAAAAATTTAAATATAGATAACCGATTTTTTCCGAGTCATCATCGATAAGAAGCGATGAAAGACTCAGATTGGAATGACTAGGATTGAATGAAACCATTCAAGAAGGGCTTTTGTGCCTATAAGAAGGAATAAAGCGTTCGATAATGACAACGTTCAACAAGGAGGTTCGCAGTTATTATTTGAATTATAGCTCTTTGGCAGCCTCAAGGTTTCTGACAAAGGCCTTTGCAATCCTATTCAAATCATGTATTAAGCGTTAAGTTGTAAACTGCTCCTGTTATAAAAATAGGTAATGAGTACCTTCCACAATATATTCATACAACCATTAACCTCATCGCAACTCCCGCCTTAGTTAAAGCGAAATTACATTTAAATATACTTTATTTGGGTTACTGCAACACCTAGACCCAGGACACATCCGCGATACAGCAGATTCCCTTAAGGAATTCAATTATTAAAGTAATATGGCTAAACATCCGAAATATTTCTTCAAATATCCATTGATATTACTTTACCTAGGGGTCATACTTCAGATATATTGTTTGTTATATAACGGTCGTAATTTTTATTTTATCGTTACCGAAATCTTATTGAGGTGATTCATGTAATGCAAGAGATCATGTTCGTTGATGGTTGAAATCGAACTAGGTTTAAAATAAAGATTTAATGGAGTAGGACTACATGTTTCTTATTCTTATAAGTTTTTAATGGCCGTAAAGAGGCTAGACTTCAGAGGAAGTTGAATCTTATATAAAATGTCCGTCATGCAGGGGCTCCGTAAACTAAGAGGATTTCCCACGTGCACCACGTATTTGTATTTATTTCAAAACTTAAACGTTCAATGAGAACAATATTTGGTATTTAGGATCAAATAAAGTTCGTCATAATATATCAGCATATTGTTAATCCCAGTAAATAATGCAGATAGTGAAAAAACGCATATGTCAACATTTATAGAACATTACATTTGCAATTACACGATTGGTTCTAAACAATTTTTTGATCCGACACATAATAAGGGATATATTAAGAATTTATGAAATTACCCTTTCTACTGGTCGGATTTCAGACGTCATTTTTAGTTTTACATAAAACGTTAAAATATGGAGTTTCGAAACCATCAAATAAGAATTCTGATCGCTAGAGCGGTATGAGACAAATATATATAACCTCATTTTCGTCATCTCCTGGGTAGGATCCATGGGCATTTCTGGAAATTTGTCCAAAATCGCGTCATGAGTACGACCTCATAGCTTATTTCCCTTAAGGGAAATCTGGTAAAATGTAATACACTATGTTTTGTTCACCATTCACAACTAGCAGCAATTAGTGCCTTAAAGAACTTTTATTTGAAGTTACGTAAGTTATTTTTATTCTTCTTTAATTTTGCCCTTCAGTTAACCCCCACTCCTACTATTCGAATATTGTGCGTAGATGAAAGAATTGGCTACGCTTCCACTATAACAATTTATTAAAACGGCAGTGCACTTTCGATGCAGTGCATCATCATCAGTGCCCGACGATCATCGATGTTGACCTGACGGCTCTTTCATCCTTCCTACATTAGAAGTCTCTTCCACCTGCCAGAATACCAACTCAGAATATTCGAATATTCACTTTTCAGTAATTGTATCACTAATTATCAGTTTTTCAGTTTAATTTGTGGTTACATAGACATATGTAGGAATAGAAAATCGTATGTATGATGACATTATCAGCTTACTATTGCTCACGCATCACTTGAGTGATTGACAACTTGACATTTGGGGCAAATTAAGTAAAACCATCTAGGGTTATCTTGGGCCAGGTCCTAGGTAATCCACTGAGGTCTGTGGTAAAAGCGAATTACTTAAAAGGTGAAGTCGCTAAAGAAGAAAAAGAAAAGAGACCGCAAAACTAGTAACAAGTGGAAGAAAAATTCCAGACCTAACTATCCTACCATCATCAAAGTCAATTGCGCGCGCAATTAAAGTGTTAAGACTCGTTCCTGGCGTAGGTTCTGCTAGCTTCTCCGAAGGTCACTCACGTGCTAGTCGATCCTCTCCTATCCATTTCCCTATAACCTGTTCCCTCTCGAAATTATTTTCTTGACCAACAGATGTGGAATCTCAGGAATCCCAATATAGCCGATGGATATCGTGATGTATAACAAGGTTATATAAATGCAAAATCAGTAAACTGGAAAAAGTAAGACAAGTATATAATGTCTCCTTCGTTCTTTCTCATTAAAGACAAAGATCTGAATCAAATTGTGTAATATTTACTACATGGACGTGCTATCTGGTCCATTATTTTATAAATGATTGTAAATTTTAAGCTCAGAGCAGTTGGTTTAAATGTCTTGTAGAAATAATTCTTAATTCTTATCTTGACGTGGGCTCAGGTTAGCCATTAAGGCGTCTGATTTAATCTCATTTGGTAAACATAGAGTCGTGTGTCCAATTCTCACCTGAGTAATGTTCAAGTGACGAACTCATAAATAAAGACCTTTGTCTCATCCTGGCTAGAAAAGGGAGGTAACTTCTAGATATCCCGCCCCCACCACCCCAGTTAGCCATATGACCTCAAACTTGACACTATCTCTGGTTTTAAAGTGATTCATTGACTTTGAGCCCCCAACATAAAGATTTTGAATGAAGGTGTTGAATTACCATTGTGGTCGAAAGATTTATTGTGCAGATCCGTCTGGTATTGTTGAGGTTTTAACGGTTCTTTATCGTTTAGCTTAACCTTTTGAGGTTGAGAGTAAGGTAAAAAACTTCATATCTCGCGCAGTCAATTGGGGTCAGTTGGTTGGGCCTTCTTCTCCCCCTGAGCGCTGTAAGGCAGCTTCTTAGAACAATCATTAACCTCTACAGTATTCAAGAGGTGGCCGAAAGCAAGAAAGAGGTAGGCTACAAAGTAAACACGAAGTACATGGTATCGAGCCGAAACCTGTATCTCCAATGTAGCTTGAGCGTAGGATACATATCCTTCTCCAAAGTATTAAGAAAAAAAGACAATTTTATTTTGGTCCAATACAATAAAGGTATACTACACAAATTGTTAACTTTGTTACAAAATTAAGATATATTGCCACAACCTTGGACGGAGTCGTCCTTCAGTCGTTGTATCTAAATTATAATGGATGACTCCACATGACGCAGGCATGATATTTCCTTACAAGTTGGTGAAGATGAACTGAAATAGGAGCAACCTCCTATTCCCTGTGGATTTGACTGTTACTAACAAACCAGGGAGTATTTGCCTCTATCCGAAGTACTTTGCTCTGGAAAGACTGGAATCACTTTTTTTGTGTGTAGCTGATTCCCAGCCAGACTGGGCATGTTAACATTGGGAGTAAGAGTGTTTTGTAAATTAGTGTAAAGTCAGTTTCAGTTCTCCGATTGATCGTTATATTTCAGTTCCAAAATATAAAGATTAAATAACTCGGAGTTAGAGTAACCTCTATCAATGACCAGAATACTGGATTCAAAAAGACTATAACTTGTGTCAATCACGTTTTCTTTTCGGTTTGTCACGTATTAAGATGAAGGAAAATCTTAAGCCTAGAAACAAAGGGTCTATACCTTCAGTAACAACCTGTATTGATGTAGGGGTGTGGGGCAAGGGCATTGACTGGTACTCTCTCAGGTACCATCTGACAGCTCCTTTCCAGCTGAGCTTCACAAGTTATCCTTCAGTTCGTATAAACTCCACTTCCTATCCCTCTTCCACTTTGAGCCCTTGGCAGGAGAAAGGCATCCTTCAGTTCGTATAAACCCCAATTCATATGCCTCTTCCTCTTAGGGCCGAGGAAGTCATCCTTCAGTTCGTAAAAACCCAACTTCCTATGAATCTTTCTCTTTGACCCCTTAGCAGGAGTAAGACATCCTCCAGTTCGTATAAACCCCATTTCTATGGCTCATCCTCCTTGGACACTTGACAAGAGCAAGTCATCCTTCAGTTCGTATAAACCCTACTTCTTATAACTCTTCCTCATTAAACTCTTTGCAGAAGGAAGTCATCCTTCAGTGCGTATAAACGCCACTTCTTTGCCTCTTCCTCTTTGGGCCCTTGGCAGGAGCAAGTCATCCTTCAGTTCGTATAAACCCCACTTCTTTGCCTCTTCCTCTTTGGGCCCTTGGCAGGAGCAAGTCATCCTTCACTTTGTAAAAATCCCACTTCCTGGCCTATTCCTCTTTGGTCCCTTGGCAGGAGCAAGTCGTCCTTCACTTTGTAAAAATCCCACTTCCTGGCCTATTCCTCTTTGGTCCCTTGGCAGGAGCAAGTCGTCCTTCACTTCGTATAAACCCCACTTCTTTGCCAAATTCTCTTTGTTCCCGCAATTCATCCTGCATTTCGTATAAACCCCACTTCTATGCCTCTTCCTCTTTGGGCCCTTGGCACAAGCAAGTCATCCTTCACTTCGTACAAACCCTTCTTCCTCATTAAGCTCTTTGCAGGATCAAGGGTCGTATATACTCCTTAACCTTTCCCCGGCCCCTATTGGATGCACATATACTACTGCAGGCAGCAGATTGTATAGTTAACTATTTCTCCTCCTTCAGAACTTGTCTGGTTATTAAGTCTTCCATCGGAACGTGCGAACTCCTATTTCTATGACAACCCCTTTCCAGCTCCTCATTTTCAGTGATTAATCCATCCACCTGCTTTCATGATTTAACAGGGTGTTATTACTTGCCTAGGCTTAAGATAACACACACACCTAAAAGATACTTTGCTAAATGTTGGGTGAGGTGACGATGACCCATAGAACAGTGTCTATGAGGGACTAGGCTATTAAGGCAGGGAGGCGATAAGAAGGCAACATATGGCCTGCCACAGCTGCCAGCTAATCAAGATTTTAGGCTATTTCCGGAAGGTCCAGTCGGCTATCGCTTCCTATCAATATGGAGAGGGGTTCATCCGGCCTCTGCTTTTAGTTTATTACTTTATAAACAGTGTATAAAATGGGACCTTTTTATTGATATAGGTCAATAGGGCGATGGAATGACGTCAACATTTGAACAGTGAGGTGTTAAGGCTGCGCGCTTTATATATGTATATTTTACTAGCTCAGATACCCGGCTTCGCCCGGGAATTCATTTGAGGCTGAATGGTGATGGTATTTTTTAGCAGGCTTTAGATTGCACAATATTTTGACATTTACCCGTCCCAGTGTTTAGGATTGATACCCGTCGTTGCCGTGGATTTGCTAATAATAGAATATTTGTTCGATAAGGCTTCACTGTCTTCGATATTTTTATATTTCCCGTCTCTTATACATGTAAATATGGTGACTTTTTATTTCAGGCCTCCCTTTTAACCCCCCTCCCGTTTGAACCTAAAAATTTTAATATAACTTATAATCATGGAAGAATTAATGCTAATTGACATACCGAGCTTTGTTAAGTTCGGTTCAGCCGTTAGTGCCCAATAAAATTGTTGGCTCCCGCTAAAGTTTTAACGTATAACTCATTAATACTTAGGTATACGACAAAAGTGTATATAACAAAAGTTACTCCAAATAACAAAATAAACAACTTTTGTTATGTTTATATTTGCGGAAAAACCAATAGGAAACGAAATATCGCTATTTTTAATTTCAGGCTTCCCTTATAACCCCCACTCCTGCCCGTCCATAGAAATGTTGGTATGGCTTATTATATGGAAATATAACAAATAGCATATTTGCCGAAAAACAAATAGAAAATATAAAAAGCGAGTTTTTCATTTCAGCTTCTCTTATAATCCCCGCTCCCCTTTGAACCTAAAATTTTTAATATAGCTTGTAATCATGGAAGAATTAATGCTAATTCACAAACGGAGTTTTGCTAAGTTCGGTTCAATCGTTAGTGTCCAACAAAATTGTTGGCTCCCGCTTTAGATTTTTGTGTATATCTCGTTTATACTTTTCTATACGACAAAAGTGAATATAACAAAAGTTACTTAAAATAACAAAATAAACAACTTTTGTCATGTGCATGTTTGTCGAAAAACCAATAGGAAACGAAATATCACTACTGTTAATTTCAGGCCTCCCTTACAATCCCCACTCCTGCTCGTCCCTAGGAATGTTGGTATGGCTTATGAAAATCAAGGCGTCAGAGATAATACACATATCGAGTTTTATTTAGTTCGGTGGAGTCTTTTGTGCCAAATAATATTCTTGACACCCGCTATAGTTTTTAGTTTATAACTCATTAATACTTTGGTAAACGACAAAAGTGTATATAACAAAAGTTACTCTAAATATCAAAATAAACAACTTTTGTTATGTTTATATCTGCCGAAAAACCAATAGGAAACGAAATATCGCTATTTTTAATTTCAGGCCTCCCTTATAACCCCCACTCCTGTTTGTCTTAGAGAATATTCATATAGCCTAAAGTCTAAGTTGGGCTAGTAGTAATATACATACCAAGTTTCATAAAATTCGGTTCAGCCGTTTATGCGTGAAAAGGTAACAAACAAACTAATAAACAAACAAACATACACGAAAGAAACAAAATGCATTAATGGTGTTTATTACATGTGAAACGAAAAGTTATCGTGAAATTTCGCGAAAAAAATCAATGTAAAGACAGAGGTTATAATTTTATATATATATAGATTTTAAGAACTGTATTGGAAGGAGCATTAATCAATTTGGCCCATCGTTATCAGTGATAATGACATATATAACGATGATCGTGTGGATACTGGAATGTCGCGTGATAATGACTGTGGAATCCGGAATCCCTGAAAATTGGGATCGTTTGAAGAAAAAAAAAAACGAGACTAGGAAATGGAATTAGTAATGACTCTCTATCATCGTCTTTCTCGAGTTCCACACATGCTCAGTGATTGAGTAAATACTGGAACTACATTCATTTGTAGCTCGAAGACTAATACCAGCTAATGCTTTAGACACACCATCGAGAGGTGGTTCTCCAAGAAATTTGGTCTTTCTAAAACCATCATTTGAGTCGGAAAAAAGGCAATTACAAGTCACCTGATGTCCGATTCTTTGTTCTTGTTCTTCGGTAAAAAAATCACCGATATCCTATTAATAGGAAACGACTAAAACATTTAATCCAATTAAGTATTGCTTACACAAAATTCTTGTTAAGAACGAATAAGAGAAGAGACTAACGTACTCTGTGTCATTCCTTTGTCTTCTGCTAAATTCAGACACATTCAGAGTAACGAATGAGCAGATTTCCATAACGGGAACTTTTCTTCAAATGTACATGAATCCTATCAAGAAGATGATGAAAATACGGTCCGTTCGAAATTATATATAAAAGCAATCGTATTGAAAATTTAATTATCTATAAATAAATACCCATATATTCTGTTCTTAATCCTTTTTCTCTTTCTCAAATATTACCGGAATATATGCTTTTTGTAAATTGCCAGTCTTCTGTAAACTCCTACATTTAGTCGTTGCACGTTTACAGTTAAAAATAAATGAACTGAATATCAATTGTGGAACATCAATAATTTAACAAGATTCTACATTATTTTACTAACCGACTCGTAATAACTAAAATTTTTGTGAATAGCCCCCTCTAAATCCCCACCATTTCAGGTTCAATTTCAGCCAATAACAAATATGATCTTTAGCCTGGACTGAAACGGTTCAATATTTTGAAATTCAAGACATGACTACAATCTCATGGTGAGATGAGATCACTAGAATGTCATACCATCAAGGGCGAAAATTGTTCAGATTACGCAGCCCATGGGTGGCGGAGTTTTGGAGGATGTATTACCATTCCTCTTAAAGGGACTCCTTTTAGCAGATTTCCCTTAATGGAAATTAGCTATTGAGGTCGTACTCATGACACGAGTTTCGAAAATTTTCTTCAAATGTCCATCGATCCTATCCAGCAGATGACTAAAATGAGGTCCGTTCAAAATTATATATATATATATATATATATATATATATATATATATATATATATATATATAAGGAGGGGAGGATTTTCGAAAATCAAAATATCTCCGTTACTATACGTCGGATCGAAAAATTATAGAGAATCAATCTTATTGCAAATTACATTTACTATGAATAATGATATGTACATTTATTCCGTATCTTGAATATTAACCGAGATATTTGCATTTTTATGTTTTCAGCTTCTGAGATGAGATCGGCTAACTTCGGGTCTAGTCGTGAGTTTCCGTCAAGAGTTAGTTCGAGCCGTTCCCGTAACTGTTTGACTCTCTATTCTTAAATTTCTCTATTTTAAAACTGTATAACTTCACGAAGGAAATCTGCTTAGTTTACGCCAGCCCCTGCCTGACGGACTTTTATCTTGTTCCGCTGAATTATTTATAATGCATTTCAGAAAGCTCTGGTCAATGTAATATAGTAAATAAAGGAATGAATCAAATAAATTTTCACAGGTAATAGGTGTGAAGATTTACCGAAATTAGTATATTTTACGCCTCCTGCTCCAATTTTAACAGCTTTCCCTTAAGAGAAATCAGCTATTGAGCTCTTACTCATGTCACGATATTCCAAAAATTTCCATCGATCCTTCCCAGGAGATGACAAAAATGGTCCTTTCAAAACTATATATATATATATATATATATATATATATATATATATATATATATATATACATACACACATACATATATTTGTACTCTCTAGTGCTAGGAATTTTTTTTTATCTTTACCAAGCTCGATATTTAAACGCTTCATGTAAAACTGAAGATCAAGTTCGTTACTGGCTGAACTTCAACCAGTGGGAGAGAAAGTTTCTATCCTATAGAGTGGGAGGGGAATCATTAAAATTCTTATCATATGCAGTATTATGCATCGGATAGAAAGATTGTATAGAAGCAATCTCATTGCAAATATAATGCTCTATAAATGTAGTTATGTACTATTTTTCACTATCTTGATTATTAATCAAGATATGTATTTGCACTTTTTAGTTTTCGGTCTTCAGTAAACCCCCACTCCTATTCATGTCATATTGCCTAAATACCACATATTGTTCTCATTGAACATTTACATTTTGAGGTAAATGAAAATACATGACCGATGGGGGAAACCATCTGAGTTAAAGAAGCCCCTCCGTAACGGACTATTTTAACTTTTGCCTTTGATACAGTCCGCTTCATAACAATTTAAGGATTAATGTGGGCTTTTTTCAGTTACCTTTGTAATAATAATTATACATTAACCAATCTTCATCGAATCCACTACAATAATGAAAACATTAAAATAAACTGGAGGAAATTTACAATACTCTACAAGACGAGATGAAAAAAAGGAAATTTTGATCTTATCCAGTTTTAAGCCATGTAAATGTAAATACGGTAAAACCTTTGAATGAATAACTGCTGGAAAGGAAAGTTTACGTCATCTTAATGTATCAACTATACGAGGTTAAAAATGAAATCATTAAATAAGATTTATACTATATTTTGGAAATAATTGCATATGCAGTTGGCAAGTACTCAAGTCCGGGCGGACACAATGAACACAGCTTTACATATGTTTTAGATGTAAATCACATGCGGCATTGGTAGTTCCAATATAAATTTCTACCAGCTGATCGATTATGGGAATATTCCCTATAAATATAGAAGGTCTTGTCAATCAGCTGACCCTTATGCATAACTTTTAAAATAAGAATCGATTCTTGTTTAACCATTAGCTTGCTCAATCGATATAAGCCGGTGGCCTTTGAACAGGCGCGACCATTAGTCTGCCTTATACGTTTTTGGGACACGGAGGCTCTTCACCGTTTATCTCGGGTTTGGTTTACAAGTCCACCTTGTGTTACATACACTGCATCCAACAAATTATCTGGTTAGGAAATAAAAAAAAGTCCGTCACGCAGGTGTTGCGTAAACTAAGAAGATTTCACGGATCTGATAGCGTCTATTTTCCATTATTCCTGTAATGAGAAGCCTATCTAAATAGGAATTTAAATCTAATGACCATTAGATGTTTAGCGACCAAAGTGCACGAAATAGAAGTGAGGTGTTTGCAGAAAAATAAAAGAACTAAAGACGTCCGTGAGGCAGGGTTGCTAAAACTAGCAGATTTCCCAGGTGTACAGTATATTCATCAAATATTATCTATTTCTATAGAAAAACCTACCTGGGGTTGGTTACTGAAAAAGAATTATTCTTGATCATTGTCTTTTCGTAATTTGGCATTAGTCCTTCAGCACAAAGCTGAAATAATTCCATTAACATTTGATATATTTGTTCAGCTATTTCAGGACATAAGACAATATCAAACCTGCAACCCAAAAGCAGGTTCAGAAAACTTCCATTAATCTTTATCCCATAGGTCCACTATAGATGTTAGAAGAGTTTCTAGGACTAATAAGAACAAACAAGTGGAAAAGTGGATCTCCTTGCCTTACGCCTCATCTCATGGGAAAAACAAGCCCATTTCTATAGATATGAAAGTAGATATTTCCTTGTATATTGTCCTTATGATTTTAAAACATTTCTTGTCCACACCTATTTTTTTCAAACCCTGTAGTATAGATACGTGAAGTATAGAACCAAATGCCTTCCAGAAATCAATAATATAAAATATGTTTATATTAAACTCCTCGCAGCTGAAATTTGACACGTACATGATGTCATCTCACAATTTATTCTCTATGTCTCCCTCAATCAGAAACCTATGTAAACAAGAACGTAGCTGTCTTCGTTATAATAATTTTATATATATATATATATATATATATATATATATATATATATATATATATGTGCGCGTGTGCGTTTTTCTAACTAAAACTAAAGATCACTGCTCAAACCGGGATGGGGAGGGGATTTGAAAACTTTCCGAACTTATAAGTCGGATCAAAACATTTACATAGCCAATATTTTTGAAAACCGAATTACCTATAAATATTGTTATATACATACTTATTATATCATGAATATTAACTGAGATATTCGGATTTTTTAGTTTTCAGCCCTTAGTAAATCTGCCCCACTCCTATTCACGTCATATTAACAATAAGCCCTTATGTCAAGGACCACTTTATAGGAACCTTAATTACCAAATATTGTTTCCATCGAAATTTTACTGTGTGAGCTGCACGTAAATTCGTAGTGTAATGACGTCATGAATAAAGTTATTACGATCTTGTTTGGTAAATGTGTTTTGATCTATACCATACTGGATATTTAAACGTTTCAGCCAATACTAAACATCATATTTGTAAATGGCTGAAGTCGGCCAGGGAATATCGGGGGTTGAGAGAAGGAAATTAGTAAATTTAAAATATTTTCGTTATTATGAATAGGATCATAAAATGTTATAGAGCCAATTTTGTTAAACATTCGACTTTCTACAAATGTAGCTCTATGCATTTTTGTAACTCAAGTATTAAGCGAGCGATGTGTACTTCCTTGCTTTTTCCCTTTAGTCACCCCCTCCACTTTTCATCGTTTTTCTTTAGTTATTAATAATCGACAAGTGGTGAGATAAGATCGCATGTATATTATTCTAGCACGTGGGAAATCTGCTTAGTTTACGCAGCCCCTGCGGCGTACATAGAGTGATAGGTAGGATCAATGTTTCCTTCAGTTCCAGGGAGAAGTTTGTTAGGGAAGGAAGAGCGTCCATATAGGACTCGGAACGGTGGTGTAGAGGAATAAACAGAGTTGGGAGAGGCACGAAGCCGAGAGGGGAAGGGGCAAGATGATCCTACGATTGGAGACAATCAATGGAGTCGTGCCACAGCCGGTGCCTCCAGATGAAGAACGGATAACACCAGGACGCTACGACCAGAGATTTACTGCTTTCTCAAACAGGTACAAGCCGTCCAACGGATTAAATCCAAGAGGCTCGCCGTAGAAATCCAGCAGGAGTAAACGGAAAAACGAACAAACCCAGGCATATATCTCTATGCATGTTAATTCATAGCAGCATACAAAGTGGGCAACAATAAAAGATGTCCGTCCTCACACAGGACTTAGGCAAAGAAATTACTTGTCTGCCAAGTTGGAATGACTCATAGATGACGCCATCTCCCATTCAATTCTCTGTAAGAATGCAAAATAAACAAAAATGGAAAATTGAAGCTGGACAGATTGTTGGACCTGAAAGTATCCAACATTGTTTCGAATGCCCAACTTTATAAGCCAGATAATCATGGTAGGTAATTTAATGAACAATGCCAGTTACTAAAATGAAAGATCTATTATATAAGGATTCTAAGAGAAGGCAGTAGGATCATGAAAGGCATATGGATTTTCCATATTGTTCGAATAACCAATTGAAAATTGAATATCAAACTAAAAAGAACTTTAAGCAGATATGGATCTCAAAGAGAGGATTAAAGATTTCTACTTAACTTACTAAATGTAGTAATTTTGCCGGAACCACTAGTATTAATATACTAAAAAAAAAAAAAAAACTGGCGTGGGCACCACATAATTTCCTTGGACTGTTGTTAATTTAAATAAACAAAATGTTTGGTCGAACTTCGTTGACAACTATTTCATTTGAAAGTGATAAAAGATTTCTCCATAATTCATAGATCTTTTCATGATGAACAATAAAGGTTCTATACAATTTTTTTTTAGCATCTTATATGTACGGGGAAACTTGAAAACGTTTATTTTCGGCTTCCATTAGTCTATTTCGATTAAAAGAGAAAGCTTGACAATAGAGCAACCCTAAATACGAAACTCTAAGGTTTTAAGGATAGCAGATTTTGAGCAATCCGAGAAAAATATATACGTAGAAACGTCACAAAGAAAAGAGTCGAAATGGGTTCGGCGGGGGGGGGGATAAAAATGAGAACCTGATGTATGAGAACTGAAAAGTTTGGCGATTACAATACTACCTTTTCTTCGTTCAAGGAAGGAGAAATGTTCCATACTTCCACAGTAAAGGTTAATTCAAGTGACAGAGCGCATTCGATGCAATGCATCATCGATAGTGCCCTGTTGAAACTCCAAAAAAAAAAATAAAGAACCTATTCCTATTACAGTTTTAAAAAAAGATTACAAAGTCGAATAGTTAAAAACAATCATAAAACATATCATTGCTAAAACTATGTATCATTAAAAACCTAACACACAAGTTCAATAAATCCTTAAGTACTGAAAAATAAAATAAATACTTATAGGAACAATATTTTTTATTGTTTTAACTGTTTGCTTTTAATATTTTTTAAAAATGTAATAGAGAAAGGTTCTTTATTACTTTTTGGTGTATCAAGAGGGCACTCGCGATGATCCACTGCGCTGAAAGCTCTCCGTCGCTTCAAGAAACCTTTATTGTGGAAGTGTGGCCATATTTAATCAGCCTGCAATATAATTCAGTTCCACCTGGCAGAAAACCAACCTTGAAATGTTATTTTATTATCTTCCGCTCTATCCTACTGTGGCTAATCCACCCTTTTCTAGTCGAGGTGGGACTTAGGATTTTATTTAATTGAGCCGGTCATTGCATAATTCCTACTGACCAGATTGGAAATCGAGCTCACAATATGTATATCAAGTTTACTTTGAAGTGATTGTTATTATGGTTGCAGCTGCACAGACAAATAACAAGGACTGAGAACACCTAATTCCATGTAGGTAGACTTCTAAAAATAATTTGAAACAGGATCTGGCGGTAAAAGAGTTTTGCTTGAGCACTAACCGGTTGAAAATAGACTGTGGATATGGATTTAAAATTCTGCTTCACTAAGGACATTGAAAGCAATAAACACCATTCATAATGTACAACTAGAGAACGATTTAGGAGCCTTCCTAACTTTGCCTTTGTGTGGAATATAGTGAGTCTCAATTAAATATAGATCATAATTTTATCATAAGCTTCCATATTTAGACGACTTCCTCATCACAATTCTGTTCGAAGTGGTTTTTCATAACAGATTCCTACGTGGCAAGCAATGGTGGAATCACTTTCCAAAATTACTAATGTAATTCACAAGGACAATAAGAAAGATACATCTCTTTTGGAATCAACTGTAGTTTCATTCCCTTAAAGATTATCTTAGCCACCCCGCAAACTCTTCTTAAATGCACAAAACATAGCACTTTCAAGGAACTCTGTGAACTTAAAGACAAAATTAATATATCTAAAAGGAAATAATTTAAATCATTATTTTTTTTTTAAAACAACACGTCTCAATTAATTAACTCTTTATTTTGTAAGTCTAAAAATAAACAACTTGCATTTTCATGATGAAGACCTCCATAAATTAATACTTCATTATTTAATGGCGTTCTTCGGCAAAAGGTAATAAATTTGTAATAAAATGTCTAAGCAGTTCATTCAATAATCATTTGAACCATAACTACGTGTAGAAGCGTTCATCTCCGGCACGAGAAATACAAGTTGAACCTCCAAAAAAAAGAAAGGAAATTTAATTATAAATAAATTTCATAGAAAATTTCATTTGCAGTAACATTGGTTCTATACAATTTTTCGATCCGACATAATAATGGAGATACTAAGAATTTTCGAAGTTCACCCTGTAAACCGTTCACGGACTTGATCTATACTTTTACTTAAATCTCGTATAGCTCGTTTCATCATCGAGTTTGGTAACGATCAGATGAAAATTGCGACCGCTAGAGCATCGCAATATATATAATATGATAGATATATATATTTATAGATATATATATATAGATCTATATATATATATATATATATCAGACTCATTTTGCCATCTCCTGAGTCGGATGGATAGACATTTGAGGAAATGTTTTGAAAATCGTATAACGAGTAAAATCTCAATATCTGATTTCCCCTAAGGGAAATCTGCTAATAGTAATTTCGAAACTGTTAAGTGCACGATCTAGCAGGTGTGATAACAAAGCACAAAAGGAGGTAAACAAACAGGCAAGAGGTTATCCGCTATCATCTTAATTCACAAGATGTTTCCCATTGATGAATACAGAGCCCTTTCATCGAGTATGGATGACGTTGTACACGCTACTCGAGGGAGTCAAGGCCTCGCCGATGAATGGAAGGATCTGGGTCATTCCACCACAAATGTGGGCTGGTCCCGTACGCGTTTGGATACGGATCGAGGTATGACCTCACCCAACAACAGACCGGAGAAGGTAATTGAGGTGGGGTTAGGAATCACGGCCGATCCACGAGGTCAGGGGTCATAACGAATCTAAGATTCTTGTAATCAAAGTCTGTAAGGCAGGTGTCGGATTATATAAACAGAAATTGCCACGTTTACACCCTTCAAACATTTATGAAGTCTTCTAAAACACGGGCGCATCCAATTTTTTGATCTGGCGATAAATTCAGTTACTAGTGCTATATTTTGTACAATTCCAATACTTGATTTGTGAGGACAGTCGTTACGAATGTAAAGGGTAAACGAACACTTCAGAAACGCAAGTAACAATTAATACTTAGATTTAATAAATATATCATAGATGTAGGCTCATACTAATACAATATATAGCAAAGAATTATTAAGGGAAGTGTTAACTTAATGTTATTAATAATTTTTATATATATATTTATATATATATATATATCCTGAAGAGGAGGCAAATAAGTGACGAAACAAGTTCAATAAAGTTTGCACCGAAAAAAAAAATGTTTTTTATTGGAGACCCTTGCCTTCAACTTTAAAGAATTCCAATATTTGATTCTTATTGAAGACTGAAAACAAAACAAGAAAGAACGAATAACTCGCAAAATACTTGAGTTACGAATAAATACATAGAATGAATAACAATAGCTCAACAAGATTGGTTCTACGGACTACTGGATTACGATCCCACTCATAACAACGGATATATTTTGAATTTTTCCTCCATTGTTCCAACCCCGATTTCAGCCAATAACAAATACGATCTTCAGGCTCGACTGAAATGATTTACTATCGATTATGGTAAAAATCAACTACGCATTTTCGAGTAAAAAACGAAAAATCTTTGCATGTATCTTACAAAGTAAAAGCTCAAAGAAAACCATAATTGGTATTTAACCTTGGAATGAAGTGGTTCACGATATAACAGCTTATTGTTAATATGAAATGAGTAGGACTGGGGGATTACTGAAAACCGAAAACTATAAAATTCAACTATCTCGGTCACTATTCATTATATCCTAAAATAAAATTTATAGAGCGTATAATTCGTAATAACATTAGCTTTATGCAATTTTTCGATCCGACGTATAGTAACAGAAACCCCTCTAAACTTCCCCGCCCACTGGTCCGATTTCAGCCATTGACGAACATGATCTTTTACGTATTCTACATAAAACATTTAATATGGATTTTGATAGCGATCAAACCATAATGCGACCATTAGAGCGTTAACAGACAAATATATCGGTTGTAACAATGGACATTTGCGTAACGTTTTCGAAAAATGCATCACAAGTACAACCAACAACAATAGCTTTTTTCCCTGAAGGGAAATCTGCTAAAAGCAAAAATAACTCGCTAAATACTTGAGTTACGAAAAATGCATAGTATAACAATTGCAGAAAATGTATACTTAACAAGTTTGTATCTATAACATTTTAAAAAACGACTAATGTTAACCATCATGTATGGTATCTTTGATGCTAATGTATGGATGAGGGAGTTGATAGGATTCGCCCGCAATGCTCCCATGTAATCCATGGATGGAGAAACTAAATTGTAAAAAAAAAGTCCTTCGCCCAGAGGCTGTGTAAACTAAGCAATTTCCCACGTGTTGGCAAGACACACTGCTGATCTCATCTTAAAGCCTATTCTGACGGAAAACAAGATAGTACCAATTAATCGATTAATATTTGCGTTACGAAAAAATGCATAGAAGAACATTTGTAGATCATCAATAGTTTTTTGATGATCACGGCGATTTTTTTTCTAAACCATTATAACGGAGATATTTTGAATTTTCAAATTCTCTCCCTCTAAACCCCCAGTATTCCTGATTCGATTTCAGCCAATAAAAAATGTGATCTTTAGTGTTGCCTGAAATGATTAAATATCGAGTATGGCAAAGGATCAAATAACTATTTTCGAGACACGCACGTAAGATCTTACTTGATGACGTCGTCACACAACGAGGTTGCATGTATCTTGCATAACAATGGTATCTTATCTTGAAAAAAATAATTTGTATTTAAGCTTCGAATAAAGTCGGTTATTATATAACACAGTATTGTTGATGTGACATGAGTAGGAGTGGGGGTTTGCTGAATGTTAAAAACTAAAAACTCCAAATATCTCGGTTAATATTCAAAATAGAAAAGTAATGTACGTTATATAACAATATTTATAGTACATTTAATTTGCTGTGAGGTTGATTTTAAACAATATATATAATTTTGAACGGACATTATTTTTGTCATCACTAAACGTTTAAATATCAAGTTTAGTAACGATAAGATACAAACCACTAGAGCGTTAATAAACACACACACAGAGTATAACCTCAATAGCTTATCACCGTTGAGGAAAATAAACTGAAAAGGAGAAGAGTATGGTTTGTCTAAATTTTTAAATCGAAGACGTTCACTGCATTAATATTTGTGATAATTCCTATTTCAAGGTTATGTTTTTTTCTACAGATAATTATTCAATTATAAATCTATCAGATGAAATGTTACGATTATCGGCATTTGATTTGGTCTATCTCATCTAATTATTAAGATTACAGCCTCTTAATTCTGTCTTTATTTTTGCATTGGAAATTGCTTAATCTGATAAAACTAGGAATAAGGCGATACAACCCGTGCAATTCATAAAGCTATTTAATCGGCTTTGAAAGTGCACAGAGCATCAGAATTGAAGTTTATGCATTTCCTGGATACGGGGCTGAACTCAAATTGTAGTCCTTCCGCATGAGAAGTCCAACCAAGAACAAGAAAAACTCCGTCACGCAGGGGCTGTGTAAACTAAGCATATTTCCCTCCGGAAGTTTAACAATAGATAAATCTACTCACTGGTAACACAACACCACAGTTAATATTAAATGAATAAATTTACTAGATAAATAAAAGATTAAGTTCCAGAATAATTACTCCTTATCTATTGCTCACACTAGTAATTTAATGAGAAAAGATGGAAACTACAAAATAATAAAAAGTAAATAGTACAAAATTTAATATGAAGATTTTCTTGTAATCCTATAAAATTAAATAGACAGAGTTATTTGTTACCCTTCATTTAAATTTTTTTTGTGAAAAATAAAGCGATATAAGTTATCTACATACCAATTCATCATATAGAAAAATACTACAAAATATAATTTAGAGATCAAAACTAGATCATATAGCAATCCTAAATATTAAATTTAACCAATTCTAAGGGTCAGCGTTTTAGCAGATTACTCACAAGGGAGATCAGCTACTGATGTATTCACGACTGCGATTTTCAAAAACATTTCTTCAAACCCATGAGTTGGCGAAAATGAGGTCCGTTCAAATATATATATATATATATATATATATATATATATATATATATACACACACACACACATTATTTTTTTATTTATTTGTTTCCTTCCTATAGTAACCCTATAAGAAGGCCGTTTATAAGTTTCTGCATGTCCCATGCAAGTTAGCATATCACATGCATTTGTAGTGTTACAATTAATTTATACATAAATAATTTAAAAGTATAACATATATATATATATATATATATATATATATATATATATATATATATATATATATATACTAGCTCAGATACCCGGCTTCGCCCGGGAATTGATTTGAGGCTGAATGGTGATGGTATTTTTTTGGCAAGGCCTTACTTTGCACAATATTTTGACATTTACCCGTCCCAGTGTTTAGGGTTAATACCCGTTGTTGGCATTTGTTAATAATAAAATTAATTTTTTATGTAAGTCTTCACTGTCCTCCAAATTGTCATATTTCCCGTCTCCTGTGCATTATGCATAGATTTCAGTTATTAAGGACAAAATTTCAGGCCTCCCTTATAACCCCCACTCCAGTTCTAACCTAAAAATTTTAATATAGCTTATAATCATGGAAGAATTAATGCTAATTGACGTGCTCAGTTTTTTTAAGTTCGGTTTAATGGTTAGCGACAAATGAAATAGATGACTCCCGCTTTAGTTTATAGTGTATATCTCTTTTATACTTTGTTAAAAGACAAAAATGAATATGACAAAAGTTACTCTGAATAACAAAATAAACAACTTTTGTTATCTTCGTTCATATTTGCCGAAAAACGAATAGAAAACGAAATACCGCAATTTTTAAATTCAGGCCTCCCTTACAACACCCCCACTCCTGCCCGTCCCTAGAAATGTTGGTATGGCTTGTTATAATGAAAGCGTTAGTGCTAATACACATACCGAGTTTTATTTATTTCGGTTGGGTCTTCTGTCCCAAATAAAATTGTTCACTTCCGCTATAGGTTTTAGAGTATATCTCGTTTATAATTCGGTATACGAAAAAAGTGTATATATAAAAATGTTACTCTAAATAACAAAATAAACAACTTTTGTTATTTTCATATTTGCCGAAAAAACAATAGGAAACGAAATATCGCTATTTTTAATTTCTGGCTTCCCTTATAACCCCCACTCCTGCCCGTCCCTAGAAATGTTGGTATGGCTTGTTATAATGAACGCGTTAGTGCTAATACATATACCGAGTTTTATTTATTTCGGTTGAGTCTTTTGTCCCAAATAAAATTGTTCACTTCGGCTACAGGTTTTAGCGTATAACTCGTTTATAATTCAGTATACGAAAAAAGTGCATATAACAAAAGTTACTCTAAATAACAAAATAAACAACTTTTGTTATGTGCATAATTGCCGAAAATGCATCAGGAAACGAAATATTGCTATTTTTAATTTCAGCCCTCCCTTATAACCCCCACTCCTGTTCGTCTCAGAGGATATTAAAATAGCCTAAAGTCTAAGTTGGATTAATAGTAATATACATACCAAGTTTCATAAAATTCGGTTCAGCCGTTTATGCGTGAAAAGGTAACAAACAAACAAACAAACAAATAAACAAACAAACAGACACCAAAGAAACAAAATGCAGTTATGGTGTCTATGACATGTGAAACGAAAAGTTATCGTGAAATTTCGCGAAAAAAATCAATGTACAGACAGAGGTTACAATTTTATATATATATATATATATATATATATATATATATATATATATATATATATATATATATATACATATAAAGAATTAACAATAACAACGTTAAAAGTAAAGTAAAACATATAAAGAGAAAATTATTAATCTTAAAAAGAAAAGAAAAAAAATAATGATTATCCTATAAATATTTTAAATATTGTAGTTGTATCAGCCATTATAAGTATTTAACCGATTAATTGTATTAAAAGCATGTTCTGCGAATATTTTGAATGGATTATTATATTTTAAAAATAACTTGTCTTCTTCTATTGAAAATTTGCCTTTTTTTTGTTCTATGTCTTGTTTTAGTTTTTGTCGTTCGTTAGTCAGTAGTCTGCAATCGTATATTAAGTGTTGACTTGGTTGTGGAGTTGAGTAATCAAAGGGGCAAGTATTGTTGTCTTTTATGTTAAATCGTTGGTAGTAAGAGTTCAGCGTACCATGTCCTGTTACTAATTGTGTAATGTAAAAGTCTGTCTGTATGTATTTGCTGTTGAAATATGTGTTAATGTTTGGAATGAAAAGTTTTAAGTGTTGTCCTTTATTAGTTACCGTCCATTGTTGTTGCCATTTTTCAGTTAGATGAGCTTTTAACATATATTTTACGTGGGCTTTGGAGATTTTATTGTAACATTCTGGTAATTGGGAATCTTTTGAAGCAGACTTAGCAGCTCTATCGGCCAATTCATTTCCAAAATTATCAGAATGTGCTTTAACCCATGAAAAGTATATGTTAATATGATTTAATTCTGCTATAAGTTCTCTGATTTGTGTTGTTAACGGGTCATAGGTTGTACGGTTCTGTAGTTTTTGTAACGTTACTTTACTGTCCGTGTATATACAAAGTGTATAATGTTGTGTATGTTCAGTTTGTATTTTTTGTAAGGTTTTTAGTATAGCATATTGTTCTGCTTGAATGTTTGTGCAGTTGTGTCCCAGTCTAAATTTATGTATCTCTGTCAATTCCTGATCAATGAATATTACACAAGCGCAACCTACATTTTCCCCATATTTACTCCCATCTGTATATATTTCCGTTTTAAAAGGTTTATTTCCTTGATTTATTAATATACTTGGAAATTTGCCGGGGTGATACCATCTTTTGTATTCCAATTCTGATTCAACAAATTCAGCTTGAATATCGTTTGAATTAATAGACCTTTTAAGAAGGTTATATTGATCAACAAAAGTATGTGCTAATAAATCGATGGGAACTATTTTAGCTAGAACGCAGGCTGCATCATACGAAACTGTTTTAAAGCCCTTTATAATTTTGATTGCCATCAGTCTTTGTACTCTCTGTAATTTCATTAAGTTATGTTGTTTGTTAAGTCCAGTGTGCCAAATGTTTATTCGATATACACACAAACAATATATGTATATATGTTTGTTAACGCACTAGCGTTTGTTCGAAACAAAACTGGATATTTATAAGTGTTATGTAAAAACCAAGGGCTTTTATTCTAAGCAAATCTCATTGGAAATTTGATGCACTATAAATATTCTATATATTTTTTGCACTATAGTGATTTTTCAGGCTTCAGTAAACCCCCCCCCCACTCCTACTGATCACATAAACAACAAGCTGTTATATCAGGAACTAGTTTAATCGATTTTCAATACCACACATTGGTTATATATCATACTGAATTTTTACCGACTGAGATACATGCGAAGAACAACTCGAAAATTTGTATTTGATCTATATTATTCTCGATAGTTAAGCTTTTCATTCAAAACTAATGACTGGAATTAACACGAACATGGGGGAGGGGTAAGAAATATCTTCATTAGTTGACATATCCCCGTAATTATGAGTCCTATTGAAGATTTTTATAGAATCAATCTTATCAAATACAGATTTTCTACAGTTATGGCTCTATATACTTAGAAGATGCATTTGAAATATTAAGCGAGTTGCCAGTTCCAGATTTTCCTTCAACTTCAGACGTATAAATATCGTTCTATTCCTATCAGAAGTATAAAAGATTACAAAAAAGAATCATTCATTATTGTACTTTATTACAAGAAGACATCCTTCGACAAATACTTCCACCATGATCTAGGCTAGCCATCTGTAATTAACATTTATTTAAAATTAGCATTCCATAAATGAAAAGTGTATTTTTACTCTGCCTCAGTCTCATTCTGTCACTTTTATTTTTTGAAAACATTGGCTATCGGCTTTAAACCCTATGCACACAAAGGCAAGGTGTAGTTGAGGCATCGGACCAACACAAGTTTTGTTCCAAGCATTAGTTAGATCTTTCGGCCGTAAACATTTACAGAGCGCCATTCGTTTTGTCATGATTTACGGTGGTCATGTGACTCCGCAAATTTTATTATAGGACCAAAACTTGAAAATCTGTGAATGTTGAAGTAGTATGTATGGGAAGGAATAATTTCTAGATCATGATTTACAGACTTATGATGTGCTACTTAGAATTGATTTAATATATACGGAGATATTAAAAATTTTCTAAATTCTCCCCCTCTAAACCCCTCCCCATCCCCTAGTCCGATTTCAACCGTTAACGAACTTGATCTCTCTTTTAGCAGATTTCCCTTAGGGTAAAAATCACCTATTGAGGTTGTACTCATGACGCGATTTTCGAAATTTTTCTTCAAATGTCCATCGATCCTACCTAGGAGATGACGAAAATGAGGTTCGTTCAAAACTGTGTATAAATATATATATACTAGCTCAGATACCCGTCTTCGCCCGGGAATTCATCTGAGGCTGAATGGTGATGTTATTTTTTAGCAGGCTTTACATTGCACAATATTTTGACAATTACCCGTCCCAGTTTTTAGGATTGATACCCATCTTTGCCGTGGATTTGCTAATAATAGAATTATTTGTTCGATAAGGCTTCACAGTCTTCGATATTTTTATATTTCCCGTCTCTTATACATGTAAATATGGTGAATTTTTATTTCAGGCCTCCCTTTTAACCCCCCTCCCGTTCGAACCTAAAAATTTTAATATAACTTATAATCATGAAAGAATTAATGCTAATTGACATACCGAGTTTTGTTAAGTTCGGTTCAGCCATTAGTGCCCGCTAAATTTTTAACGTATAACTCATTTATACTTAGGTATACGACAAAAGTGTATATAACAAAAGTTACTCCAAATAACAAAATAAACAACTTTTGTTATGTTTATATTTGCGGAAAAACCAATAGGAAACGAAATATCGCTCTTTTTAATTTCAGGCTTCCCTTATAACCCCCACTCCTGCTCGTCCATAGAAATTTTGGTATGGCTTATTATAATGAAGGCCTCACTGCTAATACACATACCGAGTTTTATTTAGTTCGGTTGAGTCTTTTTTGGCAAATAATATTGTTGACTCCCGCTATAATGTTTAGCGTATAACGCATTTAAACTTCGGTATACGACAAAAGTGTATATAACAAAAGTTACTCTAAATAACAAAATAAACAACTTTTGTTATGTGCATATGTACCGAAAAACCAATAGAAGGCGAAATATCGCTATTTTTAATTTCATGCTTCCCTTATAACCCCCACTCCTGTTCGTCTCAGAGAAAATTAATATAGCCTAAAGTCTAAGTTGGGTTAGTAGTAATATACATACCTAGTTTCATAAAATTCGGTTCAGCCGTTTATGCGTGAAAAGTTAACAAACAAACAAACAAACAAACAAACATACACGAAAGAAACAAAATGCAGATATGGTGTCTATGACATGTGAAACGAAAAGTTATCGTGAAATTTCGCGAAAAAAATCAATGTACAGACAGAGGTTACAATTTTATATATATATTTGTCTGTTACCGCTCTAGCGGTCGCAATTATTGTTTAATCGTTACCAAACTCGATATTTAGTCGTTTTATGTAAAAAGAAAGATCAAGTTCGTTACCGGCTGAAATCCGGCCAGGAGGAGGGGGGGTTTAGAGGGGAGGATTTTAGAAAAATCGAAATATCTCCGTTATTATGCGTCGGATCGAAAAATTGTATAGAATCAATCTTATTGAAACTTAAATATACTATAAATATTGTTATATACATTTATTCACTATCTTGAATATTAACCGAGATATTTGCATTTTTCAGTTTTCAGCCATCAGCAAACCGCCACTTCTACTCATGTTACATAAACAATACTCTGCTACATAATAAATAACATTTTTCGAAGTTTAAATACCAAAAATTGTATTTAAGAGACCTTTATTATACGAGATACATGCAAATATGTCCTGGTGACCCCCCCCCCGTCTTAAGGTTTTGGACTACTAAAATTTGATTGATTGAGATAACAATTATTCTGACTCATTTTTAATTACAGTACTAGATATAGTAAATAGTTCTCAATGAAATTAATATGTCATATTCTGATATATTTCAGTAAAGTTTTTCTTTCCGGTGTGAGGCGGGCAGACCTGTTTGTTTACATTTCTAACCTAACGCTTCCTGTAGACAGGTTATTGAAATTGGCCGAAACATTTCTTATTTCCGTTTGTATTTATTCACGGTGGTGTTGTGTTATCAGTATGTATATATATCTTTTACTTAACTTCACGTTGGAAATCTGCTTAGTTTACGCAGCCCCTGCGTGACGGACTTTTTTTTATAAACCGATTATATATCAAGTTTGGTAACGACAAGACAAAAATTGCGACCGCTAGTGCGGTAACAGACAAATATATATATATATATATATATATATATATATATATATATATATATATATATATATATTGTTTTGAACAGACCTCACTTTCGTCATCTCCTGGGTAGGATCGATGGACATTTGAAGAAAACATTTCGAAAATCGCGTCATGAGTACGACATCAATAGCTGATTTCTCTTAAGGGAAATCTGCTAATATATATATTCACACACACATAAATCTAGGAAAAATCCGTAAATCTGAATTCCTAAGATTCTATTCTCTAGAAATATTACCATCCCTAGATTTACTTTCAACTACAGACATATAAATATCGTTCTACTGCTATCAGGAGCATAATTCATTACAGAACAGACTCATTCATTATAGTACCGTACTACAAGAAGACATCCTTCGACAAATATGTTCACCATTATCTAGGCTAGGTCCTCAGTCAGAAATTGATATCCATAGTGTAAAATATCAATAAATCACACAGTCATTCCACAAATCAAGGTTGTATTTTTATCCTTCCCTCGCCCCCAACACAACTGCTAGTAATATTTCAAGGAGAAAGAAAAACACGTGATTGAAGAACTAAGTGTGGCTGCCCACCAATAGTGAGTTGCTGACTACACATACAGGTACCATCATTCATGATATTAAAAATAATAAAAATAAAAACTGTTTAATATACAGTTAACCTTTTTATTTAATTTATATTGTACAATATTATCTTTTTATTTATGAAAAAAAATATAAATAAATATAACTATATTCATTTTTTAAAAATTTAATATATACAATAGAGATTTTTTTAAAAAGTGTGATTGATATCGGAAAAGAAATACAAAGAGAGAATTCCTTAAATATTTTGAGTGAAATTTAGTAATTAGGTTGGAAGGGATTTTCTGGTACAAAATACAGCTTCCCATTTTGAAATGTAAACAAATTAAATAACGACTCATAAATTAAAAATTCCGCACTCGACCGTGAAGCCATAAGTAAGATATACAAATAAACAAGACAAGTTGAATGATAAAATTGAAATGGAATATTAATGCCAGAGAGGAATGGATGGGCTAGAGAAAGCTGAATGGAACACACACAAAAAAAAAAAAAAAAAAAAAAAAAAAATTGTTTCTATTAGTGTTTACAAGATGCTGGGATTGGAAAGGATTAAGATAAGGCAACCTATCAGATTGTTTTTCTATTGACCCTTGTTATAGGGATAATTAAAAATCTTTTATTATCTTTATTCATTCATTTCTTTTTTAAATTTATTTTTGATGTCTTGTAAATGTGCAATTAAAACTCCATCAATCATAATCTGTTATTGAGCAATCGGCAGAATCCTTCAGCTGAAACGGTATTATCATAGAAAAAGGTATTATCTTTGAGCTTATCTGAACTCAGTCGCATAACAGGTCACTAAGGAAGTGTTAGAATCGCGCAGTCAGACTACGGCAGACTTGACACAACCGCAGAACAAGAAATAGAAGGCCAAGTGGAAGTGAGCACAACAGACATCGAAGATGATAGACGGTCCTACGGGAGGATGAAGGACGAGGAACAGTAGCCCTAGAGACCACAAAGGAGGAAGGACGAGGAAAGTCGCCCTAGAGCCCACAAAGGACGAAGGACGAGAAACAGTCGCCCCAGAGCCCACAAAGGATGAAAGGATGAAGGACGAGAAACAGTCACCCTAGAGCACACAAAGGATGAAGGACGAGAAACAGTCGCCCTAGAGCCCACAAAGGATGAAGGACGAGAAACAGTCGCCCTAGAGCCCACAAAGGATGAAGGACGAGAAACAGTCACCCTAGAGGCCACGAAGGATGAAGGACGAGGAAAGTCGCCCTAGAGCCCACAAAGGACGAAGGACGAGAAACAGTCGCCCTAGAGGCCACAAAGGATGAAGGACGAGACACAGTCACCCTAGAGCCCACATAGGATGAAGGACGAGAAACAGTCGCCCTAGAGCCCACAAAGGATGAAGGACGAGAAACAGTCACCCTAGAGCCCACAAAGGATGAAGGACGAGAAACAGTCGCCCTAGAGCCCACAAAGGATGAAGGACGAGGAACAGTCGCCCTAGAGCCCACAAAGGATGAAGGACCAGTCAAAAGGACGAGCGCAAGGATGAAGGACGACAGTCACCCTAGAGCCCACAAAGGATGAAGGACAAGGAACAGTCGCCGTAGAGCCTACAAAGGATAAAGGACGAGGAACAGTCGCCCTAGAGCCCACAAAGGATGAAGGACAACTGTACAACAGCATACGAAGGATGCGGGACAATTGCACAACAGGCAAGAAAGGATGACGGACAGCTACACAAAAGCCCAGAAAGGATGAGGGACAACCGTACAATAGCATACGAAGGGTGAGGTTCAGTCGCCCAAGAACCCACAAAGGATAAAGGACAGTCTCAAAACAGCCCATAAAGGATGAGGGATAGTAGCACAAAGGATACAGCATACTATGTGGCAGAACGTTAGACAGCTAATAGTACCACTGAGAGACCATTTAGACCTTTAGACCAAGTTTTTATAAATTTTGTGAATGCCTTAATTGGGCCCCCCATGCAAAGTGGGATATGAAACAAATATTTGTCATTTATGATGGCAATTACAAACAAGAAGAATCAGAATGTCATTACTATACAATACAAATAAATAATTTAGAAATAAATGACGAACTAATTAAACTGCAAGGATGTGCATCTATGAAAATAAGACACTATGGGACAGAAAGAGTGGAATACCGGTGATAAGAATGTAATGTCATACACAATGAGGGTCGTGAATTAGAAGCAAGCCAAAGCAGAAATGATGATCTGGTGAAGACTTATATTCCCATAATGACAGTAGATATTTCATAACATCGTGAAAAAGAGGTTACCAAAAGGGGTGTGAAACATGTAGGGTTTACCACCTGTAACTACATTTATGCCGCATATATCTTATTATTTGTCCTTCAGCCTATACCTATACACGAATGAAATTCAAATTTGAGGTCACTACCAACGGCTTGTACACTTAATGGTTCCAAGAGTATGAGATAGTTTTGGCAACGCGGCGGTTCATTGGATTCACTATATAGGAGAAACAGCAAACTAATGGAGTTCTAATGGTCATCAGTGAAACTAAAGTATGGCAGATGGAAGGCCGACATTGAGTTACACAGAAAGATCAGACCTCAGCCAACGCTACATAGTGGAGGATGTGGGGCACGAAGTTAGATGAAGGTGGATTTGGTGAGGCGTGGAGTCCGAAATTAGTGAAACCAAGATGTTAAAATCAGGGAATGGGTTGAGGTGGTATCTGAGGAATACGTTCTTTAAGGACTTATCGCGGATAAGTAAACTATTTTATCATCAAGCTGTACATGAGAAAGGCTCCAGGGGTTTGGTAAGAACGGGCTTTTGCTTCAGACAAGTGAGCTTAATGCATGTTTGCAATTCAGGATTCTGAATGGAAGCACAGATTATCAAAATTGCAAACATTACCTTATTACAGATCCGCAACAAAAACTTTTTCACAGAATCGTTAAGAAGGAGTTGCTTTTATTCATGAAAACCGCAAAACAAGTTTTTGAGTAGATAATTAGCAAGTCGTGAGAAGGTGAAGCCTGAGAAAATGAGAAAATTATATACATTCTATGGATCTTCACTCAAAAGCTGTCCAAGAGCAAAAAGTCCGTCACACAGGACCGCAGCGGCTGCGTAAACTAAGCAGATTTCCCGCACGAAGTTTAACAATAGAAAAATCTACATACTGGTAACAAAACAACACCGTGAATATTAACTGAATAAATACAAACGATAATTAGAAAACTCCCGACAGAAAGCAACTGAAATGTAATCAAACAGTTTACCGGAACAACTTCTTACCGAATAGAAAAACAATTACTATACTATATCTGAATATAACGTATTAATTTGATTGAAAACTATTTACTATGGAATAATTTTTATCTCAATTCATACAATTTAAGTAGTCCAAAAACTAAGGAAGGGGGGAAGGGACACCAGAACATATTTGCATGTATCTCGTATAATAAATGTCTCTTGAAAACAATATTTGTTGTTTAAGCTTCGAACAATGAGGTTTATAACATAACCGAGCATTGTTTATCTAACATGAGTAGAAGTGGGGGTTTGCTGAAGTGTTGTCTAAATACAGTTGGCTGACTTTGAATTAATATCGTGATCTTATTGAATAAAACTCTGAAAACCATCTTGGCTAGAAAACTATGGTTACCACATCGGTTTGTCAAGGTTCTTACTTCATTTTTACAATTTAATTAAGGCAGAACCAGATGGATATCTCAACATTGGTGATTTTTTAAGACCACTATAACTTACTTTCACTCACTGGAAATAGGTTTAAAGTGTATAAAGACTTCGATAGACGGAAAGTCGAGTGGCTAATACGGTATTTGTCAGTTAATATGGACCATAAGAATATAGTACAAGCTGAGAATAATATCTATGACCCCATTATACAGAACACATATCTGTGATAGTATGAAGTGGGTTGGCGAACATAAACAGAGAGAAGCAAGGGCAATAGAGTAGTGTGTCATTCAGGAACGAGCAATAAAAAGAATGCACATTGCAATGAGATAAGAACCCTTTTACAAATACATACATAACACATACTTGCACAGATTACAAGCCCATAAACAAACTCAATTGTTTTCTTGTTTTTTTAAACTTTCATAATGACCTAAATTCGTTAGCCATTAGACAATTATAATTCGAACGCAGTAGTTCACAATTCAATTCTTTTTACCTGATTTCTCTTAATAGAATTCAACTATTTATAAACATTCGCGTCGAATGTGAGCAAAAGGTCGTTCGACAACTTCATTTTAGATTTTATTTACGTGGTTCGTCAGTTACTCGGAGAATCTTAAGAGAAGTATTATGTAATATTGTCTATATTTTTTTAAATTTAAATCTCATTAAATTAAATTTGTTTAATCTCATTTATGATTGCAATTGTAAAATTGATATCGCTGATAACAGTAAATAACCCCAAATTTATAAAGTTATTTTTTTCAGGATTTTCTGTCCTAAAAATATTTTTTGCAGAAATAACATTTTACACTAAAGCGAATAAAGATAGGTATGTAATAATGATGAGAGCTTAAAACATAAGGATTTTCAGAAGAGTAAATAGTGACTATAATAAGAGGTTAAAACAAGGTCAAAAACAGAAAATATGTATGTTTCTACTCTTCAGATACAAAAGTTTTATATATTTAATCTATTTTAGGAGTTCCCCAATGGAGGCAATATTGTTCAATTAAATATTTTTTTTTTTAAATTAAAAAAATATAATTAACAATATTATTATTTATTAACATTAACAATAGAAAAATAAGAAACGTAACATGTAGAACAGTAAATACAACGAAATAAAAATACTCACAAAGAACAATATTGAACAATAATTCAGAAATTTATTTTCATTCTCTTTCTTGAATATTAACCTGTACGCTCTAGCTGGAACTTTATTATATTGAGTTTTTTGTGTTATTATTACATTCTCATGATGAAGAGGTTATTTTGTAATTGTTCTTAATATACAAGTTGAAAAGTGAACAGAACTAAATAGTTCTGAATAAATAAATATTTCACCCCACTCAGTCCACTAAAAACCCAAATATTTGCATTTTTATTAAGTGTGTGCGCACAACGGACGAGATGAGGTCGGCTGATGTCGGTTCTATAAGTGACTCTGAGCTGATAGCTAGTTCGGCCGTTTCCGTAACTGTTCGGCTCTCGTGAAATTGGTTTAGAGACTAGTTACTACTACTGTTACTAGTATGCAGATTTCTCTATTGCAAAACTTCACGTGGAAAATCTGTTTAGTTTACGCAGCCCCTGCGTGACGGCCTTTTTTTATAGTCAGAAAGTCTTTTTCTCATTGAGTCTTTTTTCCTTTGCCCGTTATTTTCGGCGAAAAGCTAGACTTCCTTTCCACAACACTCAAGATATGCTGCCTGCGAAGAGAGGCGACTACCGTTCAGCTCTGAGAATGAGACGGGAGTAACATCAGTTGAATGACCTGGTAGCCGATGACTTTATAACCTTCCTCGAGTGGGACAAGCTCATTATTACATTCCCCACTTTTGTTAACCTTCGTCGAATGACCCAGCATATCTGCAACATTCACATAATGCTCTTATCAGAGACGCCTCTTGGGGCTTCCTTAAAAAACAACTGTTCTAAGCAATCATTATCATTCAGCAAAGAGATTCGAAGATGCCAGTCAGGAGACATTCAATGCATTCTTTATGTATCTTATAGCAATTTTGCCCATCGTTTTCCTTTAAACAAAACTGGCAGTTTTGTGATAGATCTTGTGAAAAATTCTTTCACATAGGAGGATGTTTGGCTCATAGGAGTAACACATCCAAGAACTTGGAGATGCCCAAGCAACACTTGCACGTGTGTGTCAAATATTGCATTCCCATAATATAATTGCATTATGGAAGGCTTTCATTTTCAGATAGCAATGACAACAAGAAAGAAACTTCGTGAATTTCCGCAATGACCAGTATAGATGACAAAATGAACTTTCATAGGCATGTACAGGGTCAGGATTATTAATACTGCAAATGCGTCCAATAAATATATTTTTTTTTTATTTCCACCTAGTAAAACATTTATTGAGGGAATTCTGTAACATTAGTTATATGCATATAAATATATTTCGGGAAAAATTTGTAAGGTTATCGATGTACACTGCTTCGTTTAAATTACCAACAAATAATTTAGATATTAGAATGTATTATGTATTTATATAAAAATTGTACAGTTTTAAAGTACATTACAAAACCATAAAACTATCTCAAAACATATTACCAGTACACGTATTGTTAAACTATTGATGATCTACAAATGTTATTATATGCATTTTTTAGTAAATGAAGTATTAAGTGAATTATTTGTGCTTTTTTGTTTTCAGCCTTGAGAACCTTCCCCACTGCTTTTTACTCATCGGTTGTTAGCAGATTTCCCTCAAGGAAATTTTCCTCAAACGCCCATCGATCCTATATAGTAGAAGACGAACATAATGTCCGTTCAACATTATACATATTCTTGTCTGTCGCTGCTCCAGCGAATACAATTTTCGTTTGACTGTCACCAAACTCGATATATAAGCGTTTTATGCATGACTAAAGGTCAAGTTCATTAATGGCTAAAAAAAAGGGATTTTACAGGAGGGATTTTCGAAAATTTGAAATCTCTCCGTTATTATAAGTCGGATCGAAAAATTGTACAAAACCAATTTTATTGCAAATAAAATGTGCTAAGAATATATGCTATTTACATTTATTCTCTATTTTTAATATGACCGGAGATATTTGGATTTTTTTCGTTTTCTGCCTTCAGGAAACTCTCACTCCGACTCTGCCATATTAAAACTAAGAATCATGAAATACTTTATTCTCAGATTAAATGTCAAATATTCGTTGAGCGATGACGTCATCATTAAAAATTTCAATTCTTACGTCATGGTTTAATTTGTTCTTAACAAATGTTTAATTTGTTCAACGCCATACTCGATATTTAACTGTTTCATTCAACATTAAAGATCAAATTAGTTAATGGCTGACTTCGAACCCGGAATATGGGGGTTAATTGAACGCTCAACATGTACATTAAAAAAATATTATAGTAGTCTTGTTAAGCTGTTGATATTCGACAATTGATTTTCTCTTAACTCAAGTATTAAGCGAATAATAAGTAATTTCTTGCTCAATAGTGTGTCATACGAGCAAGTGAGAAATCTGCTTAGGTTACGGAAACCCTGCGCGACAGACTTTTTACGAAAGTCATTAATGCTAACTGAAGGTACCATTGTTAATCTTATAAGCCATCTAAAATAAAATATCAATAATGACGTTGGTAATAATTATATTGTAGACTTTAATAAAAACGTTAAAATATTGTTCGGGAAACATATAAAACGACTTCAACGATATTGAGAGTGCCTACCATAGAGATAGCTGCTGAATCAAATACAATAAATAATAGTTACAATAATATTGACAATGCAAAGTGGGTGGAAGAAGCCTAAATAGATAAGACGTGATAAGATTTTGACAGTACTATTAGCCATGTCGGCTTCTGACATGCGCTCTGTGTCCAATAATGACTAGTAAATAAAACCACATTGTGTACCTATTTACATGTATACTTCTATACTTTACTTCTAACATTTTAGTTAATTCTTTATGGAAAACCGATGACCATAATAAATGATATACGCTCAATAGAATTCTGTAACGTCAGCCTTGGACAAATATGAATACTTTAAAAAAAATCCTAAATATAGGAAGAAGGAGTAGATTTAATTTAAAATTGTTAATAAAAATAATTTCAGTTCTCCTAAAAAATGCTCATAATCCTCCCCCAAGATTTCAACTTGTGATTAATCAAATAAATATTGCCAAAATATGATCACGGCCCTACGTTGATGGGGGATGACCATAAGGCACCCAGGGGTTGCGTAAACTAAGCATATTTCCCACTTAACACGTTTGTGATCTCATTTCACCACCATATTGTACATTTATATGTAAAAAAACCCGATGAGTAGAAGGAGGAGGGGGGAGGGTTACTGATGGCAGAAAGCAAGAAAGGAAGATTAACACGCTTAATTATTGAGTTACGAAAATATGCATAAACCAACAATTATAGATCCGCCTCATTAAAAATTATTATCATTATTAAAAAGGCTAAATATAGAGTTTGGTCTAGACCAAATAAATATTTTTGAGTAAAGAACAGAGAATCTTAATAGATGAAGTCATCACATAACGTATTTGTAAGTATCTCACAAAGTAAAAGCTCTGCACTGAAATCATATTTGGTATTTAAGCTCCGAAGAAAGTGGTCCAGCATATAACCACTTATCTTTGATATGAGGTATCGAGTAGGAGTGGGGGTTTACTGAAGGTTGAAAGCTAAAAAATGCACGTTTCTAGGTGATGATACTGAAAGATAAAAACATTAATAACATCAATCATAGAACACTAAATTGGCAATAAGATTGGTTATATAGCCTTTTTCGGTCCGATGGATGACAATGAATTTTCGAAATTGCTGTTATGAAATCATTCCTCTACCAGAGAAATCATTTTAGTTAAAAAAGCCAATGCTTGACAGACTTTTTAGAACCTAAAGAATGCTTTACAAACAAGAGGGTATGTGATAATCATAGCGTGTTTTGGACGAACTCGGAATTATTAAATGTTCAACTTATAGCAAGCAACTTATAAAAACTTTCTTTATCTTTCGATTAGCGCTATTAGATAAGGCCTCGGAAGAAACGGTCCCATTCATAAGAAATAATTGCTGAATGAGCTTGGAATGGTTCTCTATAGCAAGCATATACTATATGTGTTTACTGATAACAATATTGGTTTGAACGGATGTAATGTCAAATTTATTTATTTTGATGGAATCATTCGAGTCTTTTATTTACAAACTCTAACAAGATGAGTAATAAATTAATCTGTTGACTTTTCATATTTATACTATATCGTTATCGTGAAATATTCAAGGGGTTGAGTCACTTTTTAGTGACGATAGAAACCGCTAAATTTAGCATTATATTATTCTTCAATCTCAAATCACCAAAAAAAATATTTCCAAAGCCTCTTGAAACACCGACTCATAATAACCAAGGCAAAATATGTATATTACAAAGTTTATAGGCAATTAAATGTGTAATAAAACTGGTTCTATAAAATGCTAACAGAGATAATTTGAATTTTCAGACTCCTGCCCCCCCCCGTTTAAATGCCCCTTCTCCAGTCCGATTTCAGTTGTTATAGATTTTGACTTTAATTTTGCATGAAACGCTTATATATCGAGTTTGATAACGATAAAACCAAAATGGCGACCGCAACAGCACACACACACACACACACACACACACACACACACACACACATATATATATATATATATATATATATATATATATATACAATTTTCATTTTAGACATTAACTAGGTATGATCGATGGACATTTGAGGACATTTTTCGAAAATCGCGTCATGGTTACAAACTCAACAGCTAATTTCCCTTGAGGCAAATCTGCTAGAAGGTTATTAGTATAGACATTCCATGAGATATACAATATTCATATTTCATATTTGAATAGAAATTTTCAGTTTATTTTAAAAACAAGAAAGTTTTACAATATTTTAAATAAAGAGAGAAGGCGTGGATACAAAATAACAAAAACCTTGGGAAATTTTAAATTACATAGATTCAAAAGACAGAAAGTTTTATTTATTTACATTAATACCCCAAAATAAAGTAAGTTGAATGAAAAACCTACACACTCTCATACACATAGCAAGATGAAAGCAAGTCCAGACTAAACACACTCTGAACTGACATTTTCCAGATAAAATCACCTTTTGACGATAGCTCAGACTACACACTATTCACGTTTGTGTAAAGCATACTGAACACTTTATACAATAATAGCAAGAAATTTCATTTTATATCATTTAAAATACGTTTAATATTTTTATATAACAATAATAACGCACACTAAATAGCATGGAAATTCGCTATAAACAAAAATAAATTTTATAACTGCACATATCAAATAAATAAAAACTCCGTGTTTATAAAAAGATAAAATTCTACAGAGGGAGGAAAGATGAAATAAAGATAGAAACATCAAAAGAGGATATAAGACTAAAATTACAGACAGAGTTCTGACATTTTTGATGGGGAAAGAAGGATCTATAAATCTTCCAGAGTATGTTTGTTTCTCCAATGCCTATTTATAGAGATTTACCGATCTACACAACTGGAAAAGCAGAACAGGCTTCAGACTGACTCGAGCAAATGTCATCAAGTCAGCAGCTCAATAAAAATAATGACGCCTACAAGGATAACAAACAAGGTGTAAAACTAATACTTAATCAATATGTGTATTGAAGAGCTGTTATCTTCAGTGGTGAACAGTGCTTGGGACTGTTTTGTGAAAATAAAGCCCGCCACCCAGGAGATGCGTAAACTAAGCAGATTTCCCAAGAAATTTCACTCCACTTGCCTTCAACATTTTAAATTATTTATTTATGAGGACTTAAGGAATTCACATTTTTGTGAATAACACTATATTGCTAAGAGTATAAGCTATCAAGTGACATGTAATCATAAACCAATATGAGGTCTGCAGGGGAGCGGCAGAAGTGATTATAACTTTATTCCTGCCTGTGTATAAACTGGTAGCATTAAATTTCAATAAAAGTAAATACGCAAACTGGAAATGTAAACAGAAAGGACTTATTGCAGCCTTGGAATGAATAATATTACACAATAAATAATGTAAAATTAAAGTATCAAAAAAAAAAAAAATACTTTTCTTAACTCAAAGCAACACTAAAACACTAAAAATAAAACAATTTGGAATTGGACTTTAAAAACTATTCGTTAATGTATGAAATCTATCCCGGGAATCAGGGGGGGGAGGATTAGTGAGAGGGAAATTCCAAATATCTCAGTTATTAAATATCGGATTGAAAAATGTTATAGAACGAATCTTCTAATGCTCAAAAATTGTCGTTGCATACACTATTTCGTAACTTATCTCCTTTCAATTATTAACATTGGGTTATTTATTTTGTCATTTTCACTCTAATATCTCGGATTATATCATTCATGGGGAGTTTCATCCTGTTGTGCCATAGTAAATATAAGGGTTTTTTCCTAGTTATTAGTTTGTTTCTAATTCTGGTAGCTTTAGGTGTTCCAAATTTGTATCTTTATAACGTATGCTCATGTGGCTTTGTATTTGTTTGTTGACTATATTTTTAAATTTTTTTTTTTTATTTTTTGTCACTGATTTCTAAAATGTTTCAACAGAAGGATCAAAAACAACACCTCCACTTTAATACTTCTTTATTACAGGCAAAGTACTTTCGGGGCGAAATATATATATCATATATATATGTGACACAACATTATACTTTCAAAAACATGTAATATATATATATATATATAATATGTAAAAGTCAACAAAGGTTTTCGTCATCTCCTGGGTAGGATCGATGGACATTTAAAAAACAAACAAAAAAGGATATGAGTACGCAATGCAACACTTATGACAAAACATTACAAATAAATAAATATTGGAATTGGAATAATTAACAAAATAACTAGGAGATGGAGAGGAACTGACCTAGAGTTGGTCCCTATTGAGCCGACATCTCCGGCGAGGCTGGGAGCCTACACGGGCCAGGGCAGATACTGCAGAGGGACGGAACATGCCTGAGCACGCCACCCTCCCCCCTAATTATTAATATTCTTATCCTCCAGCATGTCCATCCTGATCCATAACTACTCTACTATATCCATTCATGGGTATTAAGAGTGGAGGTGTTTGACCTTTTTGATCCTTCCGTTGATGATGGACCTCCACCAGCCAGCACAATCCAGGGTCTAAAATGTTTGTTTTTCACACTTAAGGTGTTTTGTTTGTTAGCAGGCACTGATGATAGAGCTTGGTCTCTGAAAGTGCACTCGGCATATATTAAAGGACTTGTAAAGGACAATGCCATGTTGTTTAGTGATCCTGACTTCGTAACTCAAATATAAAAAGGAGATGCTCGTACTTTCTTGTTTTCAGCCTCAGTAAACCCCGCTTTTACTTATAGGATTTTTTTTTAGCAGATTTCCCTTAAGGGAAATTTTTGTTTAATCGTCACCAAACTCGGTATTTAATCGTTTCGTGTAAAAAGGAAGATCAAGTTCGTCAACGGTTGAAATCGGACCAGTGGGAGGGGGGGGGGTTAGAGGGAAGGATTTTCAAAAATTCGAAATATCTCCGTTATTATGCATCGGATCGAATTATTGTATAGAACCAATCTTATTGCAAATTAAATTTACTATAAATATTGTTATATACATTTATTCTCTATCTGGAATATTAACCGAGATATTTGCATTTTTATGTAGGCTGTGGTCGGGTATTGTTCGGATTAGTTCGGCCTCTCTCGGCTCAGGTGGGAGGCTACTTCTAACCTTACCTGTCGTTTCTAACCTTACTTTACCTTCCTTACTTTGTGTGATTTATGCAAATACGGTCAGTTCATCCGCCGCCCCCCTTCTTTAGTTCTTGTACTACTAAAATTTGAGTTATTAAAATATAAATTATTTTTACAATTCAGAAGCCGTTTCAGTTGGGAATTTATTAAAATTAACTGAAAGATTTCTTATTACCGTTTGTATTTCCTCATGGTGGGATTGTATCAACAGTATGCAGATTTCTCTATAGTAAAACTTCACATGGGAAATCTGCTTAGTTTACGCAGCCCCTGCGTGACGGACTTTTTTTTTTTTTTTTAGAAATAGAGGATATAAAGTGAGATGAGATCAGTATGTTAGTGTATAACCCCAGCACGTGGGAAATTTGGATAGTATCGCAGCCCTCACGTGACGGACTTTTGTAAGTTTAGAGCTCCGTAGGGAATTTCTTTTTGTCAACTTCAGAAGAGCCTTCACCCGCAGAAGTAAATGGGAGGAGGACAGCCATTGAGGAACGACAGCTGTAGACTAAATCCTTTTCTGCCCTAATATAGAGGAAGCGTGTCGGATTGACAGCAAGAAGGAGTGACCATATGATGTCATATATTCAGCCCTGGCATAGACCTTGCTAGCAGCTTGACATGTTTATGGGGCTCTATGTCACAATTCTCCATAAATACATATCCTATGAGCTCATTGTCCTAAAATGGTTAATATTAATCATTTCGTGGTGTAGTGTACTTGATAAAACAATTCTATTGGGCAGTGACAGTGTTTGGCATTTTCTAATTATTATGGAAAGGCTAAAAGACGTGCTGCATAAAACAGATTCCCCTCAAATGATCTCATCTCGCCATCTATTCTCAATTTCTCCCGTAGTAAAAATGTCTAGGCAAACAGGAATTAAAAAACTTGCCAGACTTGACATGTATAGATACTAAGGTACTTAAAGTCAAAATCGGATGAGTAGAAGTAGGGGTTTACTAAAAGCTGAAACTAAAACAAAAAACCCAAATAGCTCAGTCAATATTGAGATAGATAGAGAATACTGGGGTAGTACAATAGTTTTTTATCTCACATAATAAAAGTCCGTTAAAAACAATATTTGGTACTTAAGCTTGGAATACGACATTTCCTGATATATTCTCATATTAGCAGATTTCCCTTAAGGGGAATCAGCTATTGATGTCGTACTGATGACGCGATTTTCGAAAAATTTCTTCAAATGTCCATCGATCTTACCCTGGAGATGGCGAAATTGAGGTCCGTTCAAAATTATATATGTATATATATATATATATATATATATATATATATATAATTATATATATAATATATATACACACAGGGTGTCCCCCAAACAGCGTTAACAGACATATATATATATATATATATATATATATATATATATATATATATGTCTGTTAACGCTCTAGCGGTCGCAATTTTTCTTTGATCGTTACCAAACTCGATATTTAAACGTTTTATGCAAAAAGACAGATCAAGTTCGTTAATGGCTGAAATAGGACCAGTGGGAGGGGGGGTTTAGAAGGGGATTTTCGAAAATTCGAAATATCTCCGTTACCATACGTCGGATCAGAAAATTGAATAGAACCAATCTTACTGAAAATTAAATGTACTATAACTATTGTTCTATACATTTATGCTCTATCTTGAATATTAATCTCAATAATATTTAAATATTATTGAAATTAATGTGTGGTCTGCAGGAGTCGTCTATGTTCGGGACTTTCCGCCGAGAGCTAGGGCGTCCATTTCCGTAACTGTTCGTCCCTCGTTCCTTACTACTGCTGTTATTATTGTCTATTGTAAAACTTCACGTAAGAAATCTGCTTAGTTTTACGCAGCCCCTGCGTGACGGACTTCTACATAATTTGATCAAATTTTCATTCTATAATATGATATATAAAAAAAAAAAAAAAAAACTAATAAATATAGTTATTAATTTGTTTTATTTAGATAATGTTTGATGTACGTGAGAAATCTGCTTAGTTTACGCAGCCCCTGCGTGACGGACTTTTTTTAAAGCGCGATGACTAAAAGCGGGTGTTTACTGAAGAATCAAAACTAAAAAAGGCTCAGTTAACTAAGCAGATTTCCCATGTGTACCTCATTTATCTCAAAATCACATATCTAGCTGTTAGAGTTCACAGATTGGATAAATAATGTAAAATAATAGTATTCAAAAAGGAATAATTTTCTTAACTCTAGGCAACACTAAGACACTAAAAAATAAATAAAACAATTTGGAATTAGGCTTTAAAAACTATTCGTTAATGTATGAAACCAGTCCCGGAATCGGAGGGGGGGGGGAGACGATTAGGGAGAGGGGAATTCGAAAATTCAAAATATCTCCGTTATTTCAAGTCGGATTGAAAAAAAGTTATAGAAACAATCGTTTTAAACTATTGATGCTCAATAATTGTTATTATACTCATTCTTTTTAAATAAAAATATTTCGATTGGTCAATTACTTCCCACTATAACCCACCCCCCTCTCTCCCAACGCCGATTTCTGCTATCACGTAATTTAATCTTCATTTTTTCATGAAGCAGATAAAACTCGATGCGGTGTTTTTCAAATTAAAACCTAAGGTAATGTCTCAAATAATGATTTTCGCTCCCGAGACGAATTTTCTAATATATTTCCACGGCTTTCCAATTATTTATCTCAAAATTAGAAGGTGACAATTGTGGGCTACCCGAAGTCTAGATGACCGATGAAGCGTACCTCTAAATGCATGAATATTTAAACAGTTCATAAATAGCCGAAGGTTAAGTTCATTAATAGGATGTAAAGTGTAAATAAATTCGTTATTATGCGAAACATGGAAATCTGTTATATAACCAAGCTTGTTAGCTACGTCAACAGTAGTTGTTTTACACATTTTTTTTTCTAACTCGAACCTTAACGGAGTTGTTTGTATTATTGTTATATTCATCAAAGAGTTCGTTAAAGTATTATTTTTCGATAACGGAAACATAATTTCGTTCAAGGTGTACTCCGTCTAAAACTTCACTTAACATTCCTGCTGGATGTTAAGCCATTCAATTCGCCATGAAACCATTCCATATTTATTGTATTAAGGTCCGAACAAAATTCCATTAACGTCAATATGGTTTCCCAAAGAAATATAAAGATTATTTATGCACTGAATAAGTCTATTTTTTGATCGGTTAAAACAAATTTACTGGAGCACGTAAAGAAATAGTGCAGGCACTTGTGTTCTGCCACTAAAGAGAAAACTGGAGATCATCTTTAGAATAGTTGTAACATGTCAATAGAGTAATGAAAAAAAAAAGAATCTTCATCTAAAATAAACATTGGATTAACATAAGCAGCTACAATGAATTAATTTTTTAGCAGATTTCTCCTAAGGGAAATCAGCTATTGAGATCGCACTCATGACACGATGAGTCGAAATTTTTCTTCAAATGTCCATCGATCCTACCCAGGAGATGTCGAAAGTTCGTTAACGGCTGAAATTGGTCCAGGGGGATGGGGGGTTTAGAGGGGGAGAATTTTGAAAATTCGAAATATTTCCATTACCATTCATCGGATCGAAAAACATGTATAGAACCAGCCTTATTCTAAATTAAATGTACTATAAATATTGTTTTATGCATTTATTCTCTATCTTGAACATTAACCGAGATTTTTGCATTTTTCCGTTTTCAGCCTACAACCCCCACTTCTACTCATGTTTCATAAACAATACTCGGTTATTATAAATCACATCATTCAAGTTAAATACCAATATTGTTTTCAAGAGACATTTATCATTATACATGCAAATATGTTCTGGTGACCCCCATCCCTTCTTACGTTTTTGGACTACTTAAATTCGATTGTTTGAGATAAACATTATTCTGATCCATTACAAATTACAATACTAAATATAGTAAATAGTTTTCAATCAAGTAATACGTTAAATTCAGATACATTAAAGTAATTGTTTTTTCCGGTATGAAGTTGGAAGAACTGTTTGTTTACATTTCAGATGCTTTCCGTTAGGAGGTTAGGAGGATTTATCTATTACTAAACTTCACGCAGAAAATCTGCTTAGTTTATGCAGCCCCAGCGAAACGGTTTATTATTTCAAATGCTGAAATATTGTTTCAGCAAGTTCAACACTAATTTTTTGTGTCCATGTACAGACAAGTTTGCAATATTTTATTGTAACCACTCTCTAAGCCCCCCCCGCCTTTGTAGATTTCCATCTAAAGAGGATGTGCATAACTAGAGGTAATAGGAATCCCAAACATCAACTGCAACTTTCTAGGGTAACCGTTTTTCAGTAATGCGAGATAAGTACAGACGCCACGCCGAATCTAGTCTAAACTGGTTCATACTTCCACTACTTCGTAGAAGGTAGTCAAAAAAATCAATGTGCAAGACTGCATTCATTCATGAAACACACAAGGAGATGGAGCCTATCGTCATTCATGAATTATGAGGAGGGTAGCCTTCGAATCGAGGGTGCGTGCGTGTGAGTGAGTGTGTGTGTGTGTGTGTGTGTGTGTGTGTGAGAGAGTGAGAGAGAGAGAGAGAGAGAGAGAGAGAGAGAGAGAGAGAGAGAGAGAGAGAGAGAGAGAGAGAGAGAGAGAGAGAGAGAGAGACGGCCTTGGAGTGCACCGGACTGCATACTATATGCACCTCCCTAGTCTTGGCTCTAGCTGCCATAGGCCTGTATAAACAGATGCATCTGCTGGCGAACTCATATAACCTCAGCCCACTCTACAGCCCCCTTTCCTTATTTACTCCGATATGGTTCACCAGGCCAACTTTTCCTTCAAAACCACCAGGCTAAATAGGTAACAGATTTTTTTTAAAAAAAAACTAAATTAATATAATTAGGGCTAATGAGGCAAACGAATATTTGTCGAGTATATAGAAAACTATCTCCGTATATTAAAATATATGATACTTCTCTAATTTATGAACTTTTTGGCTCAAGCACCTTCTTTATTAACAGAAGCTTGTTCAAAATATTTTTATGATTCTCTGTAATTATGCTTATTTTTCTAAAAGCTATTATCATAGCAAAAATAATCCTTCTTTAGAGTTTAAATCTAACCAATCTTATTGCAAATTGAATGATCATTAAACGTGGTTCAATACATATTTTCTGTGTCATGAATTTTGACCGAAATATTTGGATTTTTGTTAAAACATTGAATTTAAGGTTCCTATATTCCTAAATAAGTAACATACTTTGTTATATTAATCTAAATATATGAACTTCGATTAGTATTTGAAGAACAACCAAAGAAGCCGTTTAGGGACAACTTTATTTATTTAAAGGAAAATAATTGTATGGCTACAATCCAAGAATAATAATAATAATATGTCATTTTAAAAATATGATTCGTGTAGATATACGTTTTGTGATACAAAACGTTTAAAATGTATTTATGTATATGTATATAGTTTATTTTAAATATTAAATTTTACATTGTGAATTTCACAACTTGAAAAGGAGTAGAGGCTCGAAATGGCAATGGGTAATATGGATAAAGAATACGATTTGCACAGATTATTTTTTAATAAATTGTTTTACGCAGAAGGTCTTAAGAATAATAACTAAAATATAGAAATCTCTCGGCAAATATTCAATAAGGAGAAAACTTGTAGATACCAACATTTATCGAACATTTCATTTCCGACAAATAGTTACGGATATATTTTGAATTTACGAAATTTCCACCTCTAAACCCACCCTCTCCCATTCGTCGAATTTTAGCCATTATTGAACTTGGTCTTCAATTTTTCACAAAACATTTAAGATTAAGAAAAATTTGCAGCCGCTAAAACGTTAACAGAAAAATATATATACATATATAGTTTCGAATTGGCCACTTTTTTTATGAAGACATTTTTCGAAAATCTCGCCAAGAGTACAACCTTAATAGCTCATATCCTCTGACGGAAATCTGCTAAAAATAGTTAGCAATAATATGAGGACAACATATTTATAGGACAGATGTCATTAACATCACTTTCCAACCTCGGTATTAATGACAAGATTAAGAGATGAATATTTAAAGCAATCGGACGATAAAAAATGTGGATTGAATGGTCCTTGGAACAAGAGGATATACAGATTCATCACTTCTTTGAGATAAGAATTGGATTCATCGAAATAATTTGGCTGGCTCTAGCAAAACAGAGAGGTGCTATCAGGCCGAGATAAAACCTAACACAACCTACCTCTTTGAAAGCAATCAATAAATGGATATACAGCAAATCAGACGGAACTCGCTAAGAATAGTTCTTTTATGCTAATATCTAATTCGGAGAAGCAGACAATTACATACTTATATCAGCAGATTCCTCTTAGGACAACACAGCTTTTGATGTTGAATTGCCAAAAACCAAATAACTATTATTGATTATACACGATAAAAAAAAAATCGTCAAGCAGGGCTGCGTAAACTAAGCAGATTTCCCGCATGTTGGGATAAAACACTAGCTTTCTCCTCTCTGCATGTATTCTCTATTTCTAAAAAATATAAAATCTGTTGAGCAGAAGTAGGCGGTCAATAAAACTTTACTTGATGACGCCCGTTGAAAACAATTTTTGGTATTTATTCTTGGAATATCACGTTTTATGATATATTCTCTTATTTTTAGAGTGCGATGACTAAAATTGGGGGTTTACTGAAGGCGGAAATCTAAATAAATACCAATATCTCGATTAAAATAGAAGATAACAACATTTGTAGAATATTAAATTTGAAATAATATTGGTCCTATACAATTTTTCGATATAATGCATTAAAACGGAAACATTGAATTTTCGAAATTCCCTCCTCTAAACCCCCGGTGCGATTTCAGCTAGATGATTTTTATTTTTACATAAAACGTTTAAATTTAGAACCGATCAGACCAAAATTTTGACATCTAGAGCAATCACACTCAAATATACATAAATTAAATACTGAATGAACCTTATTTTCGTTTTCCGTCAGTGACTAAGACCTAGAAAAAATTTCTTAAAAACCGCGTCATGAGTACAACCTTACTAGCCCATTTCTCTTTAGGAAAATCAAGCAAAAACAAAATAGCAATCAGAAGTAGTAGTAATTAGAAGACCGGGTACCAAAGTTTACCATAATTCGATACATTGTTACAATCGATATTGCTGAAATATCCCTTTACAATCGATGAAAAAAAAACTTTTTTCAATATCAAACAAGTCCTAAAACCACCCTGCAAGAAAAGGTGGTAACCTATAGATAACCCGTCCCAATTACCTGTGTTGCAAAAAGTGGACGTTAATAAATAATAATAAAAAGTTTTCTTAATGTTTCTTTAGTAAAATACTGGGGACCCGAATAGACTTGTCCTTTATGATTTTTCAAGCCGATTAGATATTAAATTTAATAATATTATTTAAAAAACAAACGCTACTTTTAATACAGAAAAAACAACTTATGTTATGTGCACGCTTGCCTAAAATAAATAGAAAAATGAAATATCGATTTTTTATTTATTCAGACCTCCCTATATAACACCCGTACGAACCTAAAAAGTTAAATATGAGAGCTTATAATACATGGCAGAATTAATGCAAATTTACTTATAGAGTTTTGTTAAGCTAGGTACATCGTTGGTGCCCAATACAAATGTTGCCCTATCACTTGATGTTTTCGTGTATATCTCGTTTATTACTTTGTTATAACGACAAAAGTGATTAAACAAAAGTTACTCTTAAATAAGAAAGAAACAACTTTTATCCAGTGATAATTTGCCGAAAAACCATAGAAACGAATATCGCTATTTTTAATTATCTCTTACACAACCCCCGAATCCTGCTCCATCTGCAGGCTGAATCTTGTGATCGGAACTACCTGGGCGTCATCCCAAACGCAAACAAAAAAAAATCATTCAAATTGGTCCAGCCGTTAGTAGACAAACACAACGTACCAGTAGAATTAAAATAACATATAAATACTGGGGACCACGAACAGACCAATGTCCTGTAGATATTCAAGCGATTAGATATTAAATTTAATAATATTATGTTAAAAACAAAAGCTACTTTTAATAACACAAAAACAACTTTTGTTATGTGGACGCTTGCCTAAAATTAAATAGAAAATGAAATATCGCACTTTTTTTATTCAGGCCTCCCTTATAACACCCGTTCGAATTTAAACAGTTTAATATAGCTTATAATTATGACAGAATTAATGCTAATTTACATACAGAATTTTGTTATAAATTGTAAATTTATAAATTACACAATTTAATAAAATTGTTGCCTTTCACTTTGATTTTTTCCTGTATATCTCGTTTATACTTTGTTATGACAAAAGTGAATATAACAAAAGTTACTCTAAATAAAAAAAGAAACAACTTTTATCCTGTACATATTTGCCGAAAAACCAATAGGAAACGAAATATCGCTATTTTTTAATATAGGCCCTCTCTTACAACACTTCCAATCCTTGCTCCATCTGCCTGGCTGATTTGTGAATCTGGAACAATACTGGGCGTCACCCAAACGCAAACAAAAAAAAATCAATGAAATTGGTCCAGTCCGCTTAGGAGGGTTCAGTGAGATACACACGTACAGTAGAATTCAATATACAATATATATAGATATATAGCAAAATTATTTTATATATAGATGCTAACTTATTGGGAGTATTTTGTTTATAATACGAACATCGATTGATTGTTAAGGTAAATTGTTAGACAATGTCCGATTGTATCAATGCTATCGATTTAATTATAGCATGTGTAACCCGTTTGTATTCCTTATCAGTATAAATGAAGCCCGTTTAGAGAGAAGGATGTCTCGTACATTGGTAGTACGTAGTAAATAAGGATGTGAATATTCTTGGTAGAGGCACTGATGCCAAGGAATGCGAAACATGCTAAAATTATAATAAAAGTGTACGAAGGAGGAAATATTGTTTCATAATATCTGATCCCCTTTGTCCTACATCTGATATGACATTAGTGTTGGTGGGTCATGAGTGAATCAGGTTTTATACATATAAAAATATAAAGTAAATACGACTTTTATGCGCAAAGAGAACTTGAAGTGGATAATATTTAATACTTATCTCTGTTTCCTTTTATTCTGATCATGCCTTGTTAATAATTCAGGAAAAGGCGATAAAGGAGTTTTAAAAATGTTGATAATAATGCGAATAAACCAACATTATCAGCAAAAAAAAAGGAGTGTAAATGCGACAGATAAAATACAGAATGTTTTCCTGGAGCTCTAGATCAGTCCAGCCCAATCTGTTTTCGGTAGATTCCGCGATAGGCCGTTAAAAGTATTTGGGCTTGTAGTAAAGAAGATAAGGTTTCAACCGGAGCCAAATGGCTTTTACAATCCGTCGGATGCTTGTAAAACAGAGAGAGAGTAAAGGGCTTTCAATATGAATCAAATGAGGCAGATTAGCTGCTGGGAATATGTTGTGAAACTGTAGAAGCTTGTGTAGGAGAACCTGCTTGTCCCGAGAATTCCTCCTTCTTGAGCTTAGGCACGGAGCACATTTCTCGTTTTCACGAAGCTACCTGCACGTTTTACCAAATTGTGTCAATAAATTGTTTAAAATCCCCTTCTTGTATAAATTCTTCCCCAGAACCATATCAGTGGGGAAAGACTGGAAGATAGATTAAAGCTGTAGTCTGCAAGCTCATACTGGCTAATGTCTATTATTAGTCAGCTTACGATGGGGACAGGTTTCGGAGGAATGGCTCTCCAACAATTTTGGTTTCTTAGCGATGCCTTTATTGGAGAGTAACTGACGCAGAAGGCAACGGGAAACCATCGAATTACCCGTGACCCTCTTCATTCCTCTGTTAATCGGGATTTCTTTTTCACAGGAACCACAACCAGTATATACAAGAACATTTTTTTAACGATGAAGTCCTTCCACTAATACATGTTTTATGTGGGGGCAACTAGGTTATCAAACACTATAACTTAATCGCGAGAGAACCATTGATGATAAGCTGGTACTGCGCAGTCGGGAAGACCTCTCTAAAAGGGTAACATCCGAATGGGCTAATAACAAAACAGGACAAATGCAAGTGAAACGGAATTTGAGGCTGCCGATTTTCGAAGTTTTTTGAGAATGAAAGCATTAAGATATCCACCTCTCAGTAATTTCATATGAAAGAAAATTGTATTCATAGGATATATAAAGTTATTTACGAGTAATTTAGAGGCGCAGTCCACGAATAAATCCACGCAAGGGTCTGCGGAAGCTTATACAGATTTCTCATAAGATGGGATTAACACATTATTTCCCTAATTTCTGTGTAAAAAAAAACGATAAATTAGATGCTAGGATGGGGGGGGAGGTATATGAAGGCTGAAAACAAGAGTACGAATAACTCGCTTAATACTTCAGTTAAAAAAAATCCAATAGAAACAAATGTAGACTACATCAATTGTTTAACAAGAGTGTTTTCTAAAAAATTTTTCGGTCCCAGTGATAATAAACAAAAATATTCACAAATTATTCAATCCCCCCCCATACCCAAACTAATTCATCTCCGATTACTTCGATCCGACGTATAATATACGGATAAATTGGCGAATTTTATTTAGAATACACCCTTTTAAACGATCAATGATTCCATTTCAGTCATTTAACGAATCCTGATCTGTATTATTACATAAAAAGTTTAAATTTCGAGTTTGGTAAACGATGCTAACAAAATTGTTCACCACTAGAGCGATAATCAGCACATAATAATACACACACACACACCCACACACACACACACACACACACACCCCTATATATATATATATATATATATATATATATATATATATATATATATATATATATATATAAAATCTGTAACCTCTGTCTGTACATTGATTTTTTTCGAGAAATTTCACGATAACTTTTCGTTTTCACATGTCATAGGACACCATAAACTGCATTATTGTTTCTTTCGTGTCTGTTTGTTTGTTGTTTGTTGTTTGTTTGTTTGTTTATTTTGTTTGTTTACGTATTGTTACCTTTTCCACGCATAAAACGGCTGAACCGAATTTTATGAAACTTGGTATGTATCTTACTACTAGCCCAACTTAGACTTTAGGCTATATTTAATATTCTCTAAAGACGAACAGGAAAGTGGGGCGGGTTATAAGGGAGGGGGTAAAAAAACCCCCCCCCCTTTGGAAATTTAAAAAATAGCGATATTTCGTTTTCCTATTGATTTTTCAGCAAATGATGCACATAACAAAAGTTATTTATTTTGTTAATTTAGAGTAACTTTTGTTATATGTACTTTTGCCGTAACACGGAAGTATAAAATGAGTTATTACGCTTAAAAAAATTCTATAGCGGGAGTCCACCAATTTTATTTGGCACAAAAGACTCAACACGAAACTAAACCAAACTCGCTATGTGAATTAATACTAACGATGTCCTTATAATAAGCCATACTTACATTTCTAGGGGACGGGCAGGACTCAATATTAGTGGGGGTTTTATAAGGGGAGGCCAGAAACTTAAAAATAGCGATATTTAGTTTCCTATTGCTTTTTCAAGCAAAAATATGCACATAAACAAAAAGTTGTATTATTTTGTTATTTAGAGTAAGTTTTGCTAAATTTACACTTTTGCCGTATACGGGAAGTTATAAATGAGTTATACACTTAAAACCTATAGCCCGGGAGTCCGGACGACAATTTTATTTGCGCATAAAAGACTCAACCGAACGAAACCAAACTCGCCTATTGTGGAATTAATACTATCGATTCCCTTATAATAAGTTAAATTCTAACATTTCTAGGGACTGGGCAGGAGTGGGGGTTATAAGGGAGGTCTGAAATTAAAAATAGTGATATTTTGTTTCCTATTGGGGTTTAGGGGGGCCCCAAAAAAAAAAAAAATAAAAATATGTACATAAACCAAAAGTTGTTTTATTTTGCGTTATTTAGAGGAAACTTTTGTTATTTACAATTATCGTCGTATACCGAAGTCTATAAATGCGTTTTTTATACGCGCTAAAAATAATAGCGGGAGTCAACAATTTTATTTGGCACAAACAAAAGGCACTGTGTCATTAGCACTCTAACGCCATCCTTATATAATAAGCCATACTAACATTTCTAGGTAACGGGCAGGGAGTGGAGGTTATAAAGGAGGCCTGAATTTACAAATTTTATTATTAACAAATCCACAGGAAAGATGACGGGCATTAGCCCCTAAACGCATCGGACGGGTAGTCAAAATATTGTGCCAAAGTAAAGGCCTTGTCAAAAAAAATACCATCACCATCCCTCAAATCAATTCCCGGGCGAAGCCGGGTATATATATATATATATATATATATATATATATATATATATATATATATATATATAAAATTGTAACCTCTGTCTGTACATTGATCTTTTTCGGCGAAATTTCACGATATACTTTTCCGTTTCACATGTCATTTAGACCACCATTAACTTCTTTTTGTTTCGTTCGTGTATATTGGTTTGTTTGTTACCCTTTTCACGACATAAAACGGCTGTGAAACCGAAATTTTATGAAAAACTTGGGTATGTATATTACTACATAACCCAACTTAGACCTTTAGGGCTATTATTAATATTCCTATGAGACGAACAGGAGTGGGGGTTATAAGGTAAGGCCCATGAAATTAAAAATAGCGATATTCCGTTTTCCTTTTGGTTTTTCGGCAAATATGAACATTTAACACAAAGTTGTTTATTTTATTTTGTGGTATTTAGACGTATAAAACGTTTGTTATTATACACTTTTTTGTTTACCGAATTATAAACGAGATATACACCTAAAAAGCTATTAGCGGATAAGTGAACAATTTTATTTAGGACACAAAAGACCCAAGCGAAATAAATAAAACTCGGGTATATCTATTAGCACTAACGCTTTTATTATAAACAAAGCCATACCAACATTTCTAGGGACGGGTGGAGTGGGGTTGTTAAGGGAATGCCTGAATTTTAAAATAGCCGTATTTTTTGGTTTCTATTCGTTTTTCGGCATAATATGAACATAACAAAAGTTGTTTATTTTGTTATTTTAGAATAACTTTTGTCATATTCATTTTTTGTCTTTTAGCAAAAGTATAAACGAGATATTACACTATAAACTAAAGCGGGAGATGTCATCTTGTTAATCGGTATGGTCAATTTAGCATTATTTTTTCCATGATTATAAGCTATAATTAAAATTTTTATGCTTAGAACGGGAGTGGGGGTTATAAGGGAGGCCTGAAAATTAAAAAATTCGCGATATTGCATTGTCTATTTGTTTTTCGACAAACATGCACATAACAAAAGATTGTTTACTTTGAAATTTTTTTATTTTTTTTTTTTTAGGGGGAAAAAAAATTAACTTTTGTATTTTATACATTTCCCAGGAAAACAAATGTTGTGGGAGGCAAGTAATTTGCAGTAGAAATATTGATAATGCACAACAATTCATTCCATTATGAACTATTTTTACATTTTTTTTTTTTATTTTGGGGGGGAGGTACCTCACCTGGAAAAATTAATTCAAAATCTATGTTATATATTTGTCCTTAATAACTGAAAATCTTTGGCATATTGCACAGGAGTCGGGAAATATGCACAATTTGGAGGACAGTGAAGACTTAACATAATAAATTAATTATTTTTATTGGCAAAATGCAAAGCAAAAACGGGTATTTTTAACCCTAATCACTGGGGAGGGGGTAAATGTCAAAAATATTGTGCAAAGTAATACGCCTTGCCACAAAAAATACCATCACCATATCAGCATCAAATCAATTTTCCCGGGCGAAAGGCCGGGTATCTGAGCTAGTATATATATAAAATTAAAGTAATAAATCCTATTGGTTTGGCGGGCGGGGATTGGAGTACTGTAAGGCTAAACATTCCGCCCATGGCACGTGGATGCGCATAAACTAATGCAGATGTACTCACTCACTGGAATATTGATAAGCTGGAGCATTACCTAACTATTATCAATTCTCTCCCGGTCCTTTGTTAAACGGTGAATCGAAATATTAGTATGGACATTAGGAACGTTGTTACAGTTAGATGTTGACCTAAGACAAATATAATGTGAAAAAGGCCTAAAACCGAAAACGTTCCGTCACGATTTCGCTGCGGAATGCGAACGAAGAGCGAAAAAAATCTAAGCAGATTTTCACATCATTGTTTTTATGCTTGGAATAAGACGTTTCATGATATATTTTCCCACTTATTTTTAAAGTGAGGATATAGTGAGAGGACTAGAAGTGAGGTTTTATTAGAGTTATCACTGACGGCAGAAAAGAAAAAAGACAGAGCAGAGGAGAACTAAAACATGTATATGACAACATTTAGAAAACATTAAATTTGGAATAATATAGGTTCATTTAATTTTTCAATACCATATATAATAATGGAGATATTTTGAATATACAATATTTCTCTCTTCTAAACCCCACTCCTTCCCACTGGTCCACAAACGTGATCTCTAGTTATGCAAAAACCGTTTAAATATCGAGTTTGGGGTATAATGATGGACATTTGCGGAAAATTCTCGTCCTCAATACGACCTCAATAGCTGAATTCCCATTCGGGAAATCTACTAAAAAGACAAATACATCCATTAATATTCGAATCAGAAAAAAATATATTAAATAACAGACGTAGACAATTTCAACATCGTTCGTTATATACAAATTTATTTTGTTTAACCGAAATATTTCGAATTTTGAATTACCCCTCTCTCCGCTCCGCTCCACCGAGCACGATTTTATCAAATAAATCTATATTTCAGCCGTTAATAAGCTTGATCCTTAGTTTAATTGTCATGTTCTTATTTACATTTCTAATATGTATATATATATATATATATATATATATATAATTATATAAAAATGTTAAATGTTTTGACAAAATGCACAAATAATGCAAATATGCGTGGGATGTGCAGAAAATAAAATCCCTCCACGTAGGATTACTATGTAGAGGAAATACACACAAAAAAAAAACTTGATCCTTAGTTTTACATGATACGCTTATATATCGAGTTTGGATCGAAGAAAAATTGATAACACTAGAATATCAACAGGCAATAGACCATATATATATATAAATATTCTGGATTTGTGCTGGCTGGTGGAGGTCCATCGACAACGGAAGGATCAAAAGGGTCAAACACCTCCACTCTTCATTAAGAGTGGAGGTGTTTGACCTTTTTTATCCTTCCGTTGTATATACATATAATTTTGAACGGATCTAAATTTGGTCATCCCTTGGGTACCATCGCTGGACATTAGAATAAATGTTTAAGAAAATCGCGTCATGATTACGCTCTTAATAGGTGATTTCACTCGAGGTGAATCTATTGGGAATAAGAGATTTTCTTTTTACAGAGGTACAGAAATAGTTCAGTAGGGTGACGGAATTATGCGTAGGAATCGTGTAAAAACGTCTTCAATTCAGTGCACGAAAGTAGAACGACACTGTGTAACATGGGAATGCTCTTCAAAGAGACCGAAGGCAGGGTTTGGTATTTCCTTGGCAAAGGATGGCGTGAAACGCTTCAAGACTAGAAATAGGATAGGTTTTCCAAATAGGTTTCAATTTCCCTCTGATATGCTATGCTATAGCATAATCCTACAGGATATCGGATGCGTTGAGTGCATCACAATGGGACATGATCGACAAGTGTCCAGGAATGCATCTGAATGATGATTTATGATCTATCATTAGAGCACAAATGCACATCTTGCATGCTAGTCTCAGATACAAAGAAACATTGCGCTAGAAACAGCATAATTAACAGAAAACGTCACATCTCAATACCCCCGTAGTAAGAACATTCTGTGAACAGATTTGGTTACATAATAATGTAAATTTGCTACAATTACTTATAGTAAAAAGTCACAGGATAAAACTTGAGGGGATGCTGACACTGAAAACATAGTATTTCATATAACTCGCTTAATGTTCGGGATATGAAAAAGGAAAGTCCGTCACGTAAACTTGGCAAATTTCCCAAGTTTTTCAATAGATCAATCTACATCTACTTAACACCACCGTGAATAATAAGTGTTAATACGAACGGCAATGAGAAATCTTAAAGTCAATTTTACGGATTTTAATAATCTCCACATCGGAAAGCGTCTGAATTGTAAACATACCGGACAGCCAACCTCTCAGAGATGAAATATTCTTGAGCGGAATGAAAAACAATAACTGAAATATATCTGAATGTAAGATATTAATTTTATTGAAAACTATTTACAATATCTAGTGCTGTAATTTATGAACAATAATAGTTTCATCTCATTTACTCTAATTACAGTAATTCCAGGACGATTTTTGAACACAATATTCGATATTTCAGTATAAAATAATACAGTTCATAATATATTGGTTTACATCGGCAGTAGAGCGCCCGACTTTAGATAATCTAAGTTTAGCAACATGATCAGTGCTTGAATGAGTGACCACAGATTGTTCACCGGTTCACTACCAGAGCGCACTGACGTCACGGCGGTAGTGGAATCACAGGAGTCTAGAGAGTAAATTAGTTTGAGAGCCCGTCGGTATGAGGAAGGATATTGACTCTCCTAGATATCGCCGACTAGCAAACTGGCAGTTGGCGTTAAAGCCACTGTCCGCCCCAGGAATATAATGAGGCCCGTCTGTCTACAGGTGACAAATAAGTCCTCCTTGGATAACGGGAGTTGTGCGCCGAATTGAACACTCACTACGTAAAACTCTGATCGCGAATCCCTCAAGTTCAAATCAGGAGGATGAAGGCCCTTAATGTCAATCGAATGTATATAGTATTGAACGGCCTTTATTTTAATATTTTCTGGGGTAGGACCAATTGACGTGTGTAAATTTATTCCATAGCCACATACTGAGAACAATCTCAACAGCTGGTTTCCCATAAGAGATCTTTGATTTAATTTATGTAAAACCTATGGCAACAATTAAGAATAAAGTTAATTTCTTTGAGGGAGTTAAAAAGTATGATGAAAAGCTTTAATTTAAGGAACCATAAAGTCATTAAAATCGTCTTTAATAACGGTTTCTACTGAAATCTTACAAAGCAATTTCAGGTTGTCTTACCACTTACATGGATAACTAACTATATAATGCACTTTATACTCTAATTTTATTACTTAAATGCATAATCTTACAGTGCTCTTTCTTCTTAGATAATTTTATCAGTTATTGCAGGTTGTAAGTCATAAGACAACCTAGGGATAAAGTTTACAATAGGATTACCCAAATAAAGTGGTAAAACGTCCTAAAATAAAATGCACTATAAGATTAGGCAGGAGTGAGATAACCTAGTGTAAAGTGCACTTACAGAGAAAGTGCTGTTTCAGTCACTACAAGAGGTGATAAGTACATTAAACTGTTTCTCTACACAGCAATGAACACACTAAGTGTTTACATAGAAACCTCCAAACAACGTGCCACCCACCAACAACTCAGTATATATATCAACAATCACACCACCCATACTACTGGAAATGAACTCAGTAAGAATTATATCACACAATAAAGGTCTCTGGAAGATCATATTTGGTATATAAACATAGAATAAAGAGATTCATTATATAACAGTTTATTGTTATTCTAACATAAGTAGAAGAGTGATTACTAAAGGCAGATAACTAAAAAATGCAAATATCATGGTTAATATTCAAGATACAGAATAAATCTATATAACAATATTTATAGAAAATTAAAAAGGCAAATAAGACTGCTAATGTACAATTTTTCGATCCGATGTATAATAAAGGTGAGATTTCGAATTGTCGAAATTCGCTCCTATAACCCGTTCTAGCCGTTAACGAAAATGATGTTTATTTATAAAAAAAAAATTTATAACAATAAAACAAAAATTGCGACCTCTATGTGATAACAGGCAAATATATATATAATTTTTACGGACCTCATTTTCGTCATCTTCTAGGTAGGATCGATGGACATTTCTGGAAATATTTCAAAAATCGCTACATGAGTACAACCTTAATAGGTGATTTCCCTTAGGGGAAACCTGCTAAAGCATAAGTAAAACACAGGAAGTGTAGAACGAAGAGATTTTCCATGAGCTCAAATGATACATAAGTGCTATCATTTCACATTCTATTTTTTATCCTTCCATTACTAGGTAAACAAAAATACAAATGTGTACAAACAAGACGTGGTCCGATTTGAGCCAATAACAAACATGACCATTAATGTTGAAAGAACGGGTAAATATAGAATATGGTAAAAATAAAAGATACATTTTCGTGTTTAGGCCGGAAAATCTAAATTGATAACTTTATTAACACTAGGTAATTGCGTGTTTATCAGATAGTAAAAGTACAATGAAGACAATATTTGGTATTTAAGCTTGGAATAAAGCGATTCGTGATATAACAGCTTATTGCTAATATGACATGAGGAGGAGTGAGGGTTTACTGAAGGCTAAAAGATAAAAAAAAGTCCGTCACGCAGGGGCTGCGTAGATTAAGCAGATCTCCCACGTGAAGTTTTACAATAGAGAAATTTCAGAATAGAGCGTCAAACAGTTACGGGAACGGCCCGAACTAGCTCTTGACGGAAACTCACGACTACCCGAAGTTAGCCGATCTCATCTCAGAAGCTGAAAACAAAAAAATGCAAATATCTCGGTCAATATTCAAGATACAGAATAAATGTATATAACATTATTTATAGTAAATGTAATTTTGCAATAAGATTGCATTCTATATAATTTTTCGATCCGACGGATAGTAACGGAGATATTTCGAATTTTCGAATATCCTCCCCTCAAAAAAACCCCCCCCTCCCACTGGTCCTGGGTAGGATTGATGGACATTTGAAGACATTTTTCGAAACTCGCGTCAAGAGTACGACCTCAATAGCTGATTTTCCTTAAGGGAAATCTGCTAAAAATTATATATCTTAATTAATAATAAAGATAAAGAAAAATGTATAAAACACCATTTATAGGGCATTACATTTAAAACAAAATTGGGCTCTTTCGATTAAACCGAAATTCCCACCCCCTTTCAGCCTTCACCGAACTTGATCTTTAGTTTGTTTATATATCGAGTTAGGTATAGATCAAACAAAAATTACGATCACTAGAGAGTTAACAAGCAAGCATATAAACCGACTTCATTTTTGTCATCTCCTTGGTAGAATCAATGGACATTTGAAACATATAATGTTGGGTCAAGAATAAAACAGCTCTTTAGTTACTTTGAATGTCAACCTTGGGTCTTCTACCTTTAGCTTTCCAAACTGACATAGGAACAGCAATAGCCAACAGAAGAGATATTCCAGACTGAAGAGACAACTCCATGCGGCTAGAATGTTAAAATTGATTTTTATTCCAAACAGCCTAAAACAGCCCCCGGGGCCTGTGTCGGCTTTTTAACTATCAGCTGTCCTTGAGAGCCGACTAGAATGATAAATTCCTCACCTCGATAGGGCAAAGCTGCTTTTAAAGTTCCGACAAGACGGAAACTCTTAAAACCTCTCAGCAGTTAGATTCTGGAAAGAGTTCAACTTGCGGTCTGTTTAAAAAAAAAAAAATTAAAGAGTGATGCACGAAGGGTAATCAGCTATTGAGGTTGGAATCACGGCACAAAATGGCTTCAAAGGTCCATCAAACCTGTCTAAGAAATGCTGAAAATGATATCGGTTCAAAATATGTATTTGTTTGTTACCGCACTAGCAGTTCCAATTTTTGTTTGATTGTTACCAAACTTTATATTCAAACACTTTATGCACACATAAATACCAAATTCTTCGCTAGAGGCTGAAAAGGGGAGAGGGGGTTTAGAGATAGAGAATTTCGAAAATTTGAAATATCTTATTATAAGTTGAGTCAATGAATTGTATACAACAATTCTTATTGTCAATGACTATAATATATATATATATATATATATATATATATATATATATATATATATATACACACCTTAAATATTATCCTAATATTTGTATTTGTTAGTTTTCATCCTTCAAACGCCCACTTCTTCTCGTGTCATATTAACAATAAGCTGTTACATCGTGAACCAGATTATTCGAAACTTAAATATCACATATATCATATTCATTGAACTTTTACTATTTAAGACACATGTAAATGTGTAATATATGTTGATGTTGATGCGTAATCGATTAAGATTTTCCGATCTCGACTCGAAAATGACGAACGGCCTATAAGAAGTCTTGTTATAATTACTTGCTCACTTGCTCCAAATGTAGTGTTTCGTTCTTTCCGGTCATGGATTTTAGGTTTAATTTGTCTGTATGTTTATTGTCCGTCCGTAACCATCCTTCTGACTGGTTTCACTTTTAAATCCAGCATACATTTTAATTTTTTTTTATGAATTTCACACATACAGTACGTTAAAAGAGTTTTACTCCTGAAAACGCTTATATCTCAAAATATTTATATTTGTATATAGGGATGTTTGTATCATATATATATATATATATATATATATATATATATATATATATATATAAATATATTATATTTATATATATATATGATAATTGAACCCTCTGTCTGTACATTGATTTTTTCGCGAAATTTCACGATAACCTTTCGTTTCACATGTCATAGATACCATAACTGCATTTTGTTTCTTTGATGTCTGTTTGTTTATTTGTTTGTTACCTTTTCACGCATAAACCACTGAACCGAATTTTATGAAACTTGGTATGTATATTACTATTAACCCAACTTAAACTTTAGGCTATACTAATATTCTCTGAGACAAACAGGAATGGGGGTTATAAGGAAGGCCTGAAATTAAAAATAGCGATATTTCGTTTCCTATTGCATTTTCGGCACTTATGCACATAACAAAAGTTGTTTATTTTGTTATTTGAAGTAGCTTTTGTTATATACACTTTTGTCGTATACCTAAGTATAAATGAGTTATACGTTAAAAACTACTGCGGAAGTCAACAATTTTATTTGGCACAAAAAACTAAACCGAACTCCGTATGTTTATTAGCACTAACGCCTTCCTTATAATAAGCCATACTAATATTTCTATGAACGGGCAGGAGTGGTGGTTATAAGGGAGGCCTGAAATTAATAATAGTGATATTTCGTTTCTTTTTGGGGTTTCGGCAAATATGCACATAACAAATGTTGTTTATTTTGATATTAAGAGAAATTTGCTTTTATTTCAATATGAACTACCAGTTACAGCACCGGGAAAAATGTCCTTAATAATTGAAATCTATGCATAATGCACAGGAAACGGGAAATATGACAATATGGAGGACTGTGAAGTCTTACATAAAAAATTAATTTTATTATTAACAAATCCACAGAAATGATGGGTATTAACCCTAAGCCTTGCCAAAAAAATACCATCACCATTCAAACTCAAATGAATTCCCGAGCGAAGCCAGGTATCTGAGCTAGTCTCCAAATATTTATATTATTAGTAATAGGGAGTTTGAAGCATATATATATTTTTTTAAAAAAGCTCATGTTTTGTATTTCTGTGTAAATATTTTTTTTTTTTTTAAGAAAATTCCATACTTCTGAATCCTTAAATAGTGAGAGACAGGAGTTTATCGACTTTTTATTAAATATTATTTTATATATAATAACGTCCACTTATTGCTACTAGGGCTAATTGGGATCTATTAAAAATAAACCTTCATTTTATGAAAATGTAAGCGTTTAGCCAGATATGATAGGTAAGAGATATCGCATGGCACCAAGCATCCTACTGCATAACCAAATAAAAATAAATGCTTCGCCATGGCTAAAGGAGCAAGATAGGCTAAAAATGACTATTACAGAGCTAGTAAAGCATGTGCATTGGATGCAACGGCCAATGTGATCTATAGTGACACGCAATGCATTCTCAGCTGACTCTAATCAGTGAGGGAGGGGAGGGGGGAGTGCATTGCTGATAAGACGAGACGTCAATTACACGCCAACTCAAGGCCACCAGCCATCCACTTGGCGACCTTTCTAATTACAGCAGGTGCGTAGCCTGCCCATTATAATTAGCTCCCGAAGGAAACAGGCATAAAATAATTCAAGCGTAACTGCACTTACAAGTTTATTCGTAAATGACAAAGTACACTAGCATTCACGAAGTCTTGATACCATTCACGGACAGGAAAAATCTGAAGTGAAAATTTATGTATGAAATCTTCGTATCAATTTTGGATCTCAAATATGACCGGAGGAATCTGAAAATTCTAAAACCTTCTAAACCTCTCCCTTGTAGTCGCATTAGACAAAAATGGAAGATGTTAACCATATACACACACACACACACACACACACACACACACACACACACACACTATATATATATATATATATATATATATATATATATATATATATACACGCACACATGCATATTAACACTCTAGCGGTCTCAATTTTTGTTTAAACCAAACTCAGCATGTAAGCATTTCACACAAAACTAAAGATCATATTCGTTAACGGCTAAATTGGGACAAAAGGGAGAATTCCATACCAAATATTTTTTTCATGAGACATTTATTATGCGAGAATAACATTAGGAGTGATTTGAAGAAGATAAAACATTGGAACTAATAAAGTCCGTCACGCAGGTCTGCGTAAACAAATCATTTTCCTACGTGTATTTTAACAATGATAAAATATACATACAGGTAACACTAAACGTGAATGCTCAGTCAATGTACAATACAAGGCTGAATTGTAAACAAACAGGTAACCCAACCTCGTAAGTGCACCATAGATAGACCGAAAGGCAAACAATTAATGGAATATGTTTTGCATATAAACATATTAATTTTTTTGAACAATTTTACTAAGCTAGTTGGTGTAATTTGTAATGAATCAGAATCAATTTTATCCTCAATGACTCACAACTTTAGTAATCCAAAACAAAAAACCAAAAGAGGGGGGTCAACAGAAACGTTTTTGCATATATCTCACAAAGTTCAATGGAAACAATAATTTGGTATTTAGCTTTCACTTAATATCTTTTATAAACACAGAGAATTATTAATGCAACACATTGTAGAAGAGGGGGTTTACTGAAAGCTAAAAAAAACTGAAAAGTAAAATATCTCGGTTAATATTCAGATAGAAAAAACTTGTAAATAGCATTATTTATATGGATATTTAATTATCAATGAGAATTGATTTCTTTACACCTTTTTCGATCCGACATGTAGTAACGGGAGATATTTCGAATTCATAAAATTCTCCATCCCCCTCAAAACCCCCCCCTTCCCCCTGGTCCGATTTCAGCAGCCACTACGAACTTGATCTTTTCTTTTTACATAAAACGGTTTTAATATCGAGTTTGTAACGATTACACAAAAATTGCGATCGCTAGAGCGGTAACTAGACAAATAAATAGATAGATTGATATAATATATATATATATATATAACTTATATATATAGTATATATATAGATATATATACATTTTGAACGGAACCTCATTTTTCCGACATCTCCTAGGTAGGATCGATCGACATTTGAAGAAAAAAATCGAAATTCCTCATGATACAACCTCAATAGCAGAATATCCCCTTAGGGAAATGGAAAAAAGGTGAACTTCGTGTTCCTCGTTTGTTTAGGCAACTGGGATTTTTTTTTTTTTGGGGGGGGGCATCACTCACACTAAGACTAAGCTTGTAAATACTATGGGAACACTGCATCATGACTTAATGGTAAAAACTCCGTCAACTAAGCAGATTTCCCACGTGCTGGTAACATTTATTTATTTATTTGTGTTTTTGGTGTCACGCAATTTTAGCGATTTACACCCTTTATCGCATAACCAAATGGTAAAAATGGTAACAGAATAGTGAACTCATCTCCACCGTCTATTCTGACTGAAAACAAGAAAGTGCGAATTACTCGCTTAATGTATGAGGTACGAAAAAAATACATAAACAACTATTTTAGACCTTCAATAGTTTCACAAGATTGGCTCATTATGGATTTGGTGTGAATAAATAGAACTAGTACGACTACCTGATCTACAGAAAAAATATATCAAAAATGCATTTTTCAGTATCACCAATTTTTATATAATACTCTAACTATATAATAAGTTTTTAGTGTTCCGATTTTATTTATTTATTAAAAAAAAAATGTTGTCTGTCGATTGTGTTATCTACTTACTTTCAACTTTCAATCCAAAACGTTATGGGGAACAAGTCTTAAAAACTAGAAGTCCTCCCACAAATTTCTTGATAAATTGGTTGGAGGACTTGCGGTTATTAAGACCTTTTGCCCAGACCAGCACCTACACATCAAGTCACGTACGAATTGTAAAAATATTATCTGCACAAGGAACAAAATGATAGCAAATCGTTTTTATGACCACTTCTTGCGACTATGGATTATTAGGACTGGTTACCACACTTTTCTAGCTATGGGACAATTGAGTCCTATTGCCCAGGCAAGGATCGATCACGCCAATATACGAGGGCGTATTGAAAAGTAAGGTCTCCTATTTTTTTTTCATAGAAAATTTGATTTATTTACAACTTTGGTTACATCGTTGGAAGGGTTGAATATTTACCTATTTTTCTACATATTCGCCTTGACGATAATATCTTATTGGCCAATTCTGTTTACCAGCTTTTTAATGCCGGTGCCGTACCACATAACGGATTAAAAAGCTGGTATACAGGAATGCTAAAAGTTATTGATCGTCAAGGCGAATATGTAGAAAAATAGGTAAATATTCAACCCTTCCAACGATGTAACCAAAGTTGTAAATAAATTAAATTTTCTATGAAAAAAAAAAATAGGAGACCTTAATTTTCAATACGCCCTAGTAGATTTCCCATATGAGATTAAGCACGGCTAACCTCAGCCCTTATAAATTTATTGCAATTTAAGAGAAACCACACTATATGCATCAAAATAAAATAGCGTTATTCTCAATTCGTCACTAAATGGTAACTACTACAACAAGTAAACTACAATAGACTGTCATAATTACGGGAACAGTTAATAGAGCCCATGGAACATATTACTCGACGAATACAATCAAACAATCAAGATTTTTTTTCCCTACCCTAATAATTTGACTAAAGACAACCAATGTCAGAGAGCATTCAAGGCTAGGTTTGGACGTCATTGAAAAGGCGCCACTAATGACATTTGATGAGGCTAGATGAAGATTGACTCATGATGCAGGCGAACTACACTTCAGAAATATAACTTTTTTTAAATTATTACAAATTGTATTGTCATTTATTTACCCTTCAAAAGAAAAAAGTCCGTTCAGCAGGGGCTGCGTAAACTAAGCAGATTTCCCATGATGGTTTTGCAGTAGAGATATCTCCTAATATACACTGCAGTAGTCAGAAACATTAATATATAAACAGTATTTAGGGCGTAAGCTATTCCAGTAAGTGTGAAATCTGCTAAGCGCGTCCCACTATTCACGAGGGATAAATATTTTTATCAAATAGACCACCAGAGCTCTAAGTCCGAAGAGCTAACTGGCACCATTGGCAGAGTACCAAATGCAGGGTTAGTATTCATGATACAGATAAATGTATAGAACATTTTTAGTAAATTTGCATAAGATTTATTCTATACATTTTCGCGAAGCACGGCATATTCAAGGAGATATTATGAAACTTTGAAAAAGTCCCCCATCTTAACCCCCCTCCCCTGGTTCGATTTCTGCCATTAAACGAACTTGATCTTCCTTTTACATAAAACGATTAAATTCCGAGTTTGGTAAACGATCAACAATAAATTGCGACGCTAGAGCGTTAACAGACAAATATATATATAGATATATATATATATATATGATATATATATTAAAATTATTAATACAAATATATGTATATAAAATATTTAGTATAGTATATATATATTTATTTTTTTATAAATATATATATATATAGATATATATATTTTATATATATATATAATTTGAAACGGACCTCATTTTGTCATCTCCTGGGTAGGATCGATGGATCATTGGAAGAAATCATTCGAAAATCCCCGAGTACAACCTCACTAGCTGATTTCCCAAAAGGGAATCGGCCTAAAACAATCAGTGTAATGGATGTACCTGGTGACCTTTTTTATCTTGTACGAACTTGTGAACGCTTATCGACTTGTTGAGTTATACTTCCTACTAAAAAAATCATCATCATTCTCAGAACAAGGTGATACACGAAACACAACTTACACAGTGTGTCATATGCTTCAAATAAGAACTTGTATTAATTAATAGTAGTAGATTTTTAGACTTCGTCTACCCCCAAAATCAGTTTTCGTTTATGTCGACCACTGGAAAATTGATTTCGACAACAAGGGGACCGTATCGACTACTTCGGCAATTCCGTTCCTAGAATTTGAGTCCAGGGTTCAAGGAAAGGAACGTATACTTTTCATATTAATCTTCACTGACTGTCCATTCCGTCAATAGTATCCACGATAAAAAGTCAGTCGCGCAGGGGCTGCGTAAACTATGCAGATTTTCCTAGTCCTGGTATAACACACTTATGGTCTCATCTCACCACATATTCCCTGTTTACAGCCTATTTCAACTGATGAGTAGAAGGCAACGGAAGGAGGGGCTAGTTTACTCAAGGACGAGAAGAACGGCAATTGTAGGCCATCAATAGTTTAACAAAAAGTCCGTCACGCAGGGGTTGCGTAAACTAAGCAGATTTCCCCCGTGAAGTTATACAATAGAGAAATTTCAAGAGAGCTCAGCCAGTCAAAGAAACGGCCGAACTAGCTTTTGGCGGGAAAGTAACTCTCGTCCGTTAGACACACAGATTTAATAAAAATGCAAATATCTCGGTTAATATTCAAGATAGAGAAAAAAATGCACATAACAATATTTATAGTAAATTTAATTTGCAATAAGATTGATCCTGTACAATTTTTCGATCCGACGTATAGTAACGGAGATGTATCGAATTTTCGAAAATCCTCCCCCCCTCCCACTGGTCCGATTTCAGCTGTTAACGAACTTGATCTTTCTTTTTACATAAAACAACTAAATATCGAGTTTGGTAACGATTAAACAAAAATTGCGAACGCTAGAGCGGTAACAGACAAATATATATATATATAGATTTATATATGTGTGTGTGTATATATATATATATATTTGTCTGTTACCGCTAACAGAACGGACCTCATTTTCGTCATCTACTAGGTAGGATTGATGGACATTTACAGAAAAATTTCGAAAATTCCGTCATGAGTACAACCTCAATAGCTGATTTCTCTTAAGGAAAATCTGCTAAAAATTGGTTCTATTTCATTTTACGATTTGACTCATTATAACGAAGATATTTTGAATTTCGGATCCCCCCTCTCTATACCCCTATATTCCTAGTCAGATATCTTGCATAACGAATATTAACATCAGAGTTGAAATCAACGGTCAAATATTGAGAATGGTATAAATCAAGTAAACATTTTCTAGCCAAGAGCAGAAACATTCTCAAATGCTGACATCACCAAACTACGACTTTGCATGCGTCTCACACAGTAAATGTTTAATGAATACAATATTGAGTATTTAAGATTAGAATATAGTGCTACATGATATAACAGCTTACTGTTGATATGACTTAAGTAGGATTGACGGTTTAATGAAGGCTGAAAACTAAACATTCCAAATATCGCAGCCAAAAATCAATATTTTAGTAACAAAACTCATAGGTAATTAAATTTTCAATAATATTGGTTCTATACAATTTTTCTATTCGACTTATAATAACTGAGATATCTCAAAGTTCCCTTATGAGTAATCTACTAAAACTGAAATAGTAATTATATAGGAGTAGAATGAATCAGGCGTTTAACCAAATAGCTGGTTAATTTCAAGCCATGTTTAAAAAAAAACAAACCTGATTTTCAAGTGTATTACCTTCATTCTTTAAAAGCAGAGTTTTAAAAATTCCATTTTAATCGCATCATAAACCAATAAAGGATTTAATACCTGATTTAAATTCAAGGCTCGTCCATGTATCGCTTTTACACGCCATTATAGACGGCTGTTAACATGAAAGGCCATATCGACATCAAAACTCGCGTACGAAACGCCCAACGATTAATGCCTTTTGCCACTTCTGACAGGACACTAATATCCCTCACACTCAATATTTAATAACAAACTCATCGGAGATATATTGCAGCCGCAAAAAAAAAAAAAAAATTAATAGTTGCCGAAATAGGTCGTAGGAAACGCGTGAACAACCCTGACTGTACATTTAATTAAGTAAAACTGACCTCAAACCACACGGTTATTTAATATATGATAAACATATATTAAGTTTGGGCCTTTAATTAAATATAATAAACTAATTTGCCTAACACAACTCTTAACATTCCTGTCAAAATGGCCTTCGGCAAACTGGAAGCCAATGTCAGGAGCAAAGGATTATGATCTGAGAGAGAGTAAAATATGTACAAAGTATATTATGAATGTTTAAAGGAGCTGTCCTTTACATTTGGGTTCGACAAAAACAGTATTAGTTAGTAAGAGTGGTTCTAACTGAAAAAAAGACAAAAAATAGAGCGACATAACAACTAGTAAGAGCAAAAATGTCAGAAGATAAAGTACAAATTCTAAAAGGTGTATGGACCGATTTACTACATTCAAAATAGAATGATAAGGTTTATATACAACAAGGAAGTCGAGAGAGACCTGTCGTCAACGTTTTTAGGAGTCAAAAATGACTTTTCCCTTTATATATACGTAACAAACATATTGTTTGTGTAAAAAAAACATGATCCTGTTTTACAAAAATAGTACAATACATAATCATAAGCATGATTCAAGAACATACTTGAAGCCGCTAACCACAAATGTAAACTGCTAAAACTTAGAGAAAAGTGTCTAACGCTCTGTCCGAATGTATAAAATCTATTAACAATTTAATATAATGCCTCCTTGTCCGAAGATTCTTTTTGTAAACAAGATGAATACTATCAAAAATGTTCAATTATTAAAAAATAATAATTAAATATTTGAATTTTCGAAGACCCTCCCTGAACCCCCCCCCCCCCACAGATTCTCATGATATGTACAAGTTCAATAGGTGATTTCTCTTAAGGGAAATCTGTTAAAAATAACGCTCAATATATGCAACTAACGCTTATTGGGGCGGGTTAGCTACAGCACCCTTTTCTGGACGGAATGGGTTTAAGGATTTTACTCGTGAGCCCATAACTAAAAAAAATTGGATAGTCTAATTGGTATTGGACCCATCGTACAGCAAGGTTACATTGTAACCTCAAAATTCATGAGCACGTATGAAGACATCAATAACAAGCGTGTACAAGGTAATAACTGTCTTGTGATCGTAAATACGACCTCGACAACTCTATTTCAATTAAAGTGAAGTGTATTGGAACTTTTGTACGTTTTGTTACAGCTGTAACAACGTTAGGAAGTGAACAACATTTGATTTACGGACTAAAATAATAAGGGCCTTTGTTCATCAAACATGCTAACAGGAATCATAAGTTCCCGGTTGAATATTAACAAACCAATCTTGGGCTGGAGTAACCCGACTTTCACCCAACACTAGGATTGTATAATAAAACCTATTTAAGATCGTGACACGTTCAACTAGACTTAATGGAAAGAGCTGAAGAATAAAAAGATACTGTACAAGAAAGAACATAACTTATGATATCTTTATAATGCATAGGCTAAGGTACCCGGCGATGCTCGGGAAATCATTGTTGAATGAATAATGACGTTAATTTTGTATTAAGGCTTCCTGAATAACGCTTTAAGACAAATCGTAATGAGTTTAAATGTATATTGTCTTTTGCCATCATGACATTACCAAGTAACGTTTAATAGTTATAGATAGTACACAGTCATTTCACGTCAACATATCGGACGAAATGAGATATTATAAATCAGAATTAGTACTTGATTCCCCACAACTTCCGTCACACCTTGTGCAAATTCGACACGACTTTGTTAAAATGTATTATAAAAATAAAATAATCGTAATACTCTTATAGTTTACATTTCTAGTGAAAATAAATAATAAATGCTATGGGGGGGGGCGGAGATTTATATCTTCACTAATCTGATATAGATAAACTCAAGTAGTCCGGCTTTACTTCGGACAAGAGGCCTCATTTCCAGTTCACAACTTTTAATTTATTTTTTTATTAAAGGGAAAAACTCAGATAAAGAAAACTTCCAAGATACGTTATCTTATATTATTCATGAACTGAATTTTACAAAGAATTGAAACGAGCATGTCACGCATAAGCTAATTTCTTACATGAACTAATGGCAAACGTTCATGCCTCAAAGACACATCACAGCAGCTCAGATGATGTCATATGTACATTTCCCCCTTTTTAAGTAGATATATAAAAACTTAAAATTAAAATCGCAAGGTTCGCATTGTAAAAGAGAAATGACTAATACTTCCCTTAATAAGTTAGAAAAAAGTCTGATACGATGGGGCTTCGTAAGCTAAGCAGATTTGCCACGTGCTTGTAAGCCACATTATAGATCTAATCACCTTTCTACGGATAAATCCAATAAGTAGAAGTGGGGGTTTACTAAAGCCTGACCTAAAAAAGTACGAACAACTAGCTCAAGATTTGAGCTACGAAAATACATGAAGAACAAAAATTATAGAACATTAATAGTTTATTAAGGCTGGTTCTATAATATTTTTCTATCCAACCTATAATAGGGCAGATATTTTGAACTTTCGGATTACCCTCTCCCTCTACCTCCCCCTCACCTATTTCTGGTCCGGTTTCATCCATTAACGACAATGAACCTTTGTACTGAATGCACCAGTTAGACATCGAGCATGGTAAAGATCAAACAAACATTTATTATTCATTTATTATTATTCATATAGTAAACGCATTTCGCAACTGGGGTAATTGAGAGACATATCAGTTGCACTCTTATCAGTTTATCATATTTACGCAAGTATGCTATTTGTTTCATATATTTTGAGTATTGTCCTATATTATCATTTTTCGAAAATGTTGTTACGTATCAAATAGTGTAATGATGGTTATGTACTGGCTATGGTCGTGCAGTCCAAGTGTATGGTAGGGCTATGTGAGTCCTGAGGTAGCAGCAAGTTAGTATATATTTTATTGTAAGTCTACAGTTACAGTGTTGGCAGTAGGGTTTCTCTTCTCCAGTAAGAGTGCGTAAGTCGTGAATGGTCAATTCTTAATCTTCTTAAGACTACTTCTCTTCTAAATAGCCTTTTTGAGGAAGGTCATTGAAGTTTGTTGTCAGTCGTGGCAAACCAAGAATTCTGCCATGAATTGAGTATCCTATGTTTTGCTTGGGTTTGAATATCTTGGTGTGTACAATATGCGGTGTCATAAGTTCTTTTCTTTGGGATATGTAACAAATATTGTATGAACCATATTTATCGTAAGATATTTCTTAACAGGAGCATTTAATTATTATTATTATTATTATTATTAAGGCACATCACTCCAAAAGTGAGAGTGGACAAATCTGACATTTGGGATTTGGCAAGAGAAGCATTTTGTGATCAATAGCCCATGTGTTCCACCGGACTAACACAGTCCTCTCGAGCAAGCACAACAGGCCCTTGGCAGCTGTGTCATCACTTCAACATCAAACAGCTCTTCCAAATGCCGACATAAAGAATCCAAGCAATCCAGGAACTTCCTTATCACCTTATCTCTATTTCTCTCAAGTGCCATGATTATCTGATCCCCTTCAACTAATCAAGTACCTCCCCACGCCCCTTAATTCAAATATAGGGAAACATGTATTTCCCTTGTTCGACACCAATTCACCGAGGAAGGTAAATCAATTAACCACTTTTAATAAGTCCTGAAGAAAGGGGTGGAATCTTGTAGATAATCCGTCCCAATTAGCCAAAGTCTGCCAAGCAGGGGTTGCGTTAACAGCAGATTTTCCACATGCGTCACTTATTTGCATTTATCTCTTCTTCAATGAGAACAATAATTGGTATTTAGGCTACAAATAAAGTGTTTCATAATATAACAGCTAATTGTTAATATGACAAGAGTAGGAGTGAGGGTTTACTGATGGCCGAAAATTAAAAAAAAATCATATATGTTAGGCAATAGTGAAGATGTTGAAAAAACATATATAGGAACATTTATAGAACATTACATTTGCAACAAGATTGATTCTATACAATTTTTCGAAACTCTCCCCCTCTAAACTCCCACTCATCAGATTTTAGCCGTTAACGAACTTGCATTTTTTGCATAAAACGTTTAAACATCATGTTTGATAGCGATAAGACAAAAATTGGGACTTATATAGCGTTAACAGATATATATATATATAACGGACCTCATTTTCGTTATCTCCTGGGTAGGATCAATGGACATTTGAAGCAATTTTTTAAAAATCCCATCATGAGTACAACCTCAATAGCTGATTTACCCTAAGGAAAATCTGCTAATAGAAGCAAAACGTGGACGATAATAATTAATAGTAATAATAACGCCTGAAGAAATTCACAATCGTAACCTGGTTATACGGAACCTTTCATAAATGCCTACAGGATGGTATATACATGCCATTTCATTCTTATTTGATCAAAAATTAAGTTTAACTATTTTATATATGTATTCTTGCATGTATAGCAAAAATACAAGGAGCTTGAAAATCTTCGGCATAAGGGACTAGCCTCTGCAACACACAATTGAAAGGAAATCAATGTTAATCTTGAACATACCCATCTCTATTGTAGTATACCATTTCTAGCTACTTCTACAAGTTGCTACTCAACTTCTTCACGGTGCTGATTGGTCAGCGGGGGAACGGACAGAGTCTAACCGCAAAGCCCGCACAACTATATAAAGTTTGGTCATAATAACAGGAAGTCTTCCCAAAAATTTCTTTATTAAAGCAGAAGGCCTTTCGGCACTAACTTGCCACCATCAGGTGCGTTGCTACTGCTTTAGAGTAGTGGCCCCAAAGCCGTATCGCAAACATCTATTATACAACAAAAAGCACCTGACACATGGCACGTTAGTACCGAAAGGACTTGTGCTTTAATAAAGAATTGTTGGTAATAACTCATTAAAACCTGTTTTCCAGATCTGCAGTACTACATCCAGCAGCATATAAATTACTAAAATATAGTTTCGTCTGCAATTTCCGTGTTGCCTCGGGTACAGCAATCAAGTACTTTGTACACTAGATCACCTCCACGATGTCATAAAGATGATAGATGAATTAAGCAATGTTATAAAATATTAAAAAAAAAATCGAACATATCGATATTAACTGTATCTGGGAAAACTGAAAGGTATGATTTGGTACATTAACAATCTAGTTCAGTAATCCGGAAGACCATTTACACTAAGACCTTTTTTAAAACTGTCCGTGGAGTAACGATACTCCACAATACTAAGGACAAAATTACTGTTATCTAAAACATACAATTTTTAGCAGCGCCTATCATTTTTATCTTTTGCCATACTTATGCTTAGATACTACAGACCGATAATGACTTGGACCCTGCTTGGGGTGTCTCTTGATAGGTTGCGCACATTCCTGAGCTGGCAAGTTCTACAGTTATAGCCGATCAAACAGCGATGGAGCAGAGAAAGAGAAACCCAAAGCCCCAATTGTGAGGAGACAATGTGTGGATTGTGCGTGAGCGAACATCGCCTGCGGAAAGGTCCTAATGGCAGAGCGACACAAAAAAAAAAAAAATACAATGAAAGGTCAGAGGACTCGATAGCAACAACCTTCACTCGCAGACAAATAATCCAACTCATTCATGTTCACGCCTTGTCCTCTTTTAGCTGATTTCACTTCAGGGAAATCAGCTATTGAGGTTTTACTCATGATTTTCGAAAAATGTCTTCAAATATCCATCGATCCAAGGCAGGAGATGACGGAAATGAGGTACATTCAAAATTATATACATATAGTCTCCTCCCACTCTTGTTGTAATCTTTGTTTGATTATAAACTAAATCGATATTTCAACGTTTTATGTAAAAAAAAAAGAAGAGAAAGAGGGAGAATATCAGTCATTATGATTAGGGTCGAAAAATGTTGCATATCAAATCTTATAATAAATTTAATATTTTATATTTGCAGTTCTGAACATTTCTCCTCTGAGGACGCTCTAAGATTAGTGGTGGAGCGTCCAACTGCAGAAAACTTAAATGTAACAATGTAGCAGCTACGTGAATTGGTGACCACAGAGTTCGTTCACCAGTTCACTACCAGGGGAGTAATTGAGCTTCCTTGTTTTCTGTCCTCAATAAATCCCTCCCCCCTTATACTTATCGGAATATGTGCTGAGGTGAGGTCACAAGTATGCTGAAATAGAGTTTTATTATTATTTTTAGTTATCTCTTTGCATTTGGCAATTAATCACAAATTTTGACCGCTCTTAATCAACGTGAATCGTTAATTAAGCCTTATCATTTTTCTTTAAGACAAATTAAAATTCTTAAAATTCTCACTAAGTTGATAAAAAAAAAAAATTCGTCTTCATAAATAACTCTATTTGTACAAATAATAATCTCTTGTGAAAAAAATAATTCTAGATAGATTGGGCTTGTTAATTAAATGTCAATTGAGCTGAGTCAACTGACAGATACTTCTGATGAGTTCTCATCGCCTCTGAAATCTGATCACGAACCTATCTATAGCTGAGACGGAGGAGGGCAGAAGGTCGGGTGATGAATGCTCATAAAAAAATATACATTTTTTTTATCTTTTCCGTTTTTTATATTGTTTCTAGTTATATTTTCTTATTTTTCTTAGTAATAAGCATTGATAGCACAAATACATTGGTATATTAATATCGATCTCTCTTGTGCTTGGGCGGAAAACTTCGATGTATATTAGTAAACATCCGTCACGCATGAGCTGCGCAAACTAAGCAGATTTCTCACGTGCTTAAGGGAAATATGCTAAAACCCAAATATCATGGTTAAATTGAAGTTATTGAATAAATCTATACAACAATATTTATAGTAATATCAATAAGACTAATTCTATGTAGTGTTTCTATCCGACTTGTAATAGCAGAAATATTTCGAGGTTTCGTAATTTCCCGCTCTTAACCCACCCCCTTCCAGTAGTGGGGGGGGGTTTAGAGGGGGAGCATTTTTAAATACCAAATATCTCTGTTATTATGCTTCGGATAGAAAAATTGTATAGAGCCAATCTTATCGTAGATGTAATGTTCTATAAATGTTGTTATGTACGTTTTTTCACTGTCTTGATTACTAACACATTATTATTAATACATTTTAGTATTCGTCAATCACTAACTCCCACTCCTACTCATGTCATGTTAACAAAAGCCACTTATATTATGAAGCACTTTATTTGGAAACTAAACACCAAATAATGTTCTCATTGAACTCTTACGTTTTGAGGTAAATGCAAATACGTGGCGCACGTGAGATCTGCTTAGTTAACGCAGACTTTTTTTCATCTACTAGGTAGGATCGATGGACATTTGAGAAAACGTTTCGAAAATCGCGTCACGAGTACAATCTCAATAGCTGATTTCCCTCAAGGAAAATGTGCCAAAAAGTTCCAAAAAAATAGTTAGCTAATGAATTCCATTTAAAATTTATAGCCGATCAAAATTTAATCACGGCTAGAAAAGCAATCAGCGATAGCGGATTACAGCCAATAAGATGAAAAGTGTCGGGCTGATGAGATGGCTATCACCTAGCGCGACGCCTTCCCAATAATTACCCCAATAAAGTTTAACCGCGATAAAAGTTTTAACGGCACAACCAGCTGTCAATTTGATAATTTATTAAGTAATTGATACAGGTGTAAAAAAAAGGGGCTCGGCGGGTGTGAAACTGTAGATAAAGACTATTTAATGAGCAGTTCTAGTGGGGCGTGAGCAATAAAAAACAAAATGCCGGCAGGCGTTAACGACTTTTTTCTAGCTGCCTCCTGCCTCTTAAGTGTTGATCTAATTCTGGTTCTTCCAAACAGTATCATCCGGAATGCCTTAATTAATTTCTGGCAGAGTTAAACTATTTTATGAGTTGCGCCGGTGGTCCAGCACTTGACTCTCTGGATAACAGTACTTCTGGTGCCAGGCTCTGGGACTGTACAAATCTGCTACTGAGGTTGTACTCATTTACGAAAAAAAATTGTTAACGCTTTAGCGGTCGCATTTGTTGTTTAATCGGTACCAAACTCCTTATTTAAACTTTTTTTTTTAGATAATTAAAGACCAAGTTCGTTAATGGCTGAAATCTGACAAGGGGGAAGGATTGGACGGTAGAGGGAAAATTTGGAAAATTCAAAATATCTCTCTTAATACGCGTTGGATCTAAAGATAGTATGGTATCAATCTCATTGCAAATGTAATGTTTGCACGGACCTCATTTTCGTCATCTCCTGGGTAGGATCGATGGACATTTGAAGAAAAATGTTGGAAATCGCGACATGAGTACGACTTCAATAGCTGATTTCCCTGAAGGGAAATCTGCTCATAAAAAATCCCTAAATTTAAATACATCTGTGCAGGACTATTCTATTTTAAGCACAGCATTCATCAGTAAGCAGGTGTTGTTCTAGACGGTATACTCTTTCTGGATCATAAGCTTATGCATAACAATTCCGACTTCGAACGGAACTCTGCTGATGTTTTTATTTGTGTGAGTCTCAAAAAGAAGGCAACAGGAAAACGTTTCGTTTTTATGTTCAGAGCTCCGTGAGAAAGACACTAAGATGAGAAATCAGTATGAACTTCGAATCAGGCTCCCCTCGTCCTCAAAAAACCATAACTCAATTGGGTAGTTATTAAGAACACTTTTCGCTTACGAAGAACGACTATGGAAACTTTCGTTTTACCCACAATGAAGTTCGTTTTCCGACGAAGGACTTGTTCTTGGGTTCAAGGACGCTCCAAGAACAATAGTGAGCTAGGCGCATTTCCAAGTGGCGGAGAGTGGTAGGCGTCAAACAGGTCCATAATCGGGCGGAACTAATAAGCCCAATTCTAATTGTAATGGAAGGGCCTAGGGACAAAGGTACCTTTAGCTATGAGGAGAGAGTAGAGACTGGAACAAGAGGGCAGAGTTAATGATAAGGTCAGTAGCCTGGAGAGACAATAGTCACCTTGTCTGCACCTCCTGGGGGTGGTCCACGCATCCTTTCTCCTAATGTCTGCTCTATAATGGCCTGCGGTAATAGTAGCGCTCTCCGACATATACCCCTTGAGTCTTATAATAGCCGGTTTCCTTTATACAGGTGGAAGGGCAGGACGATAATGGTGCGTGTCTTAGGACTCCATTAACACAAACAGGATGACCTTAACTCACAGGCGTTGTTAGATGCAACAGGTATTTCTGTGGACTGGGAGTTGGTTACAGGAACACGAAAGCAAACTTAGCAGATTCTAACTTCAGTCTACATGAGACTGTCCAACAATGAGGTATGCGGATGGTAGGGGCAGAGTCACTGAAGATATAATATATGGGACAGCCACTCATCCGCAGCACACATCATGCCCTATCAAAGCAAACTTGCCCTAGACTATATAAGTTATATACCAATTAAAAGGTTAAATCAATTCTGGTTTGCATCAGTGTCATGAAGCCACTCGAAATTACGACAAGTAGGGAAAATAAATTTTTTCTGTAATCGTTGAATAATGGTAACATTACTAAACTGAAATGAGTGAAGAAAGTGAATTGCCTTCTTAATTAGTAATAAGTATAAATTAAAAAATAATCTGAAGTTGAAAATTAAATGCTTTTAAATGTTTCTTAACATTGTAAGAATTTATTTTAACAAAATAAATTGAAATGTGAATGAATTATTGGTGGAAATAATCAATATATTTTAAAATTTAAATATAATAATAATTACCTTCCTTGTTTATAACCTGCACTTGATTACTTCACAATCATCACTAGTTGTTTTATAACTATGCTTATAACCCTTCACAACCATGCTTATAACCTACCAACAACATACCATAATCTTCACAACATCCTAATTTTGTTCATATTCTGGTTAGATCTGATCATGTATTACACGATTACAGAAAAAATTTAATATTACACTCGTGACGAAAGTAGAATTTACAACTCTCGTGAAATATCGGGTAAACGTTTCACTCGAGTTGTAAAATGATCTACTTTCGTCACTTGTATAATAAATAACTATTTAACAGTAGTCAGGGGCTGCGTAAACTAAGCAGATTTCCCAAGTGAATTTTTATAATAGGGAAATTTCACGAGAGCTGAACAGTTACGGAAACGGCCGAACTAGGCGGAACCTCACAAATAGAACCGAGAAGAGCCGATCTCATCTCGTCCGTTATCGCACACACTCAATACAAATGCAAATATCTAGGTTAATATTCGAGATAGAGCATACACGTACCTGACTATATTACTAGTAAATTTAATTTGCAATAAGATTGGTTTTATACAAGTTTTCGATCCGACATGTAGTAACGGAGATATTTCAAATTTTCAAAATTCTCCTGGGGAACCGATTTCGACACCAAGGGGACATTTCGGGTGCATGTCATATTTCAAACTCATTATTGACTTCATATCAGAAATATCCGCCGAAATCGATATACTGACAACAACTATCGTTAAGAAATTCAAATTCATAACAGCATCTATTAAACTCCGGGGAAAAAATGAATAAAAAAACAGCAATTAACAGTTTGTATAGAGGCTGATTGGACAAACGACCTTGCTCCACATTCGAACAAGACAACGTGAATGACAATCAGTCACAGTTGGTTACGAGCAGTGGCGTAGCGGACTATGAATAGGCCAGAAGGAAAACTAGAGTGAATCTAGTAAAACAATAAAGCTGGAGATAATGAGGGCAGAAAAGTCATACTAGCTCCAACAGTCTTGACATAACGCCGACTAGTTGGTGCTGAGCGTTATGACGTAAGTTGCACAACCCATTCTATATTTCCAACATGAAAGTTTGTCAAGTAGAGGCTGCGTAAATTAAGCCGATTTCCCACGTAATGGATAACACTCTGGCGATCGAATTTTCAAATATATTCTATATTTTGAAGTAAAAATCCGTTAAACAGATGTGGGGGTTAATTGAAAACTGAAAAACAGAAAGTACTAATAGCTGTCTGCATATTTAAGTTAATAAAACATATAGAGCAAGAACAGTTTAACAAGGCTGGTTTTATGATTTTAGACCCGACTCACAAAAACGGAAACATTTTTAATTTTCATTAATTTCGAACTACTCGTTCGATTCAGCCATTAACTAATATGATCGAAAGTGTTGAATGTAAAAGTTACATATGAGTACGGTATAGAAAAAATAAACATTTGAGAGTTAAGACCATAAAATATTAATTAGCTATGTCATCGCACAACGCAATTGCATGTATCGGATACAGGAAAAGTTAAATGAAAAAAAAATATCAGATATTAAAACTTAGAATAAATTGGATCATGATTTAACAGCTTACAGTGAAAACGTAGGAGGGGAGGAGTAGGAGTGAGGGCTAATCTACTGAGAGCTTTAAACTAAAACATACAAATATCTCCATTAATAATAAAGAATGGAAAAAGTGGATATAAAAACATTTACAGGAAATGAAGTTTGCAATAACAATGCTTATATACAAGTTTTTGACCCGACTAATTATTTTTTGAAACTATATTTATATACAAAGAGAAAGAAAGACTGTCTGTGTGTGTGTGTGTGTGTGTGTGTGTGCGCGCGCGCGCGTGTGTGAGTGAGAGAGAGACAGAGGGAGAGAGAGAGAGAGAGAGAGAGAGAGAGAGAAATAGAGACAGAGAAAAAGAAAGAGAGAGAGAGAGAGAGAGAGAGAGGAGAGAGTGGGAGGGTGAGAGAGGAGAGAGAGAGAGAGAGAGAGAGAGAGAGAGAGAGAGGAGAGAGAGAGAGAGAGAGAGAGATAGAGAGAGATGAGAGAGAGAGAGAGAGAGAGAGAGAGAGAGAGAAAGAAGAGAAAGAGAGAGAGAGGAGAGATAGAGAGAGAGAGAGAGAAGAGAGAGAGAGAGAAGAGAGAGAGAGAGAGAGAGAGAGAGAGAGAGAGAGAGAGAGAGAGTTTTGGAATGACCACATTTTCGTTACCTCCTGGGTAGGATCGATGGATATTTGAGAAAAGCTTTCGACAACAACCTCAATATCTGATTTCCCTTCGGGGAAATCTGCTAAATAATCAATGAAATTCTTTGATCTTCCTTGACAAAAGGGTAGAAAAAATTAGTTTTTATTTTATTTTCTCTTTAGATTTACACTTCAAACAAGATTTACAAATCAAACGATATTTATAAGCTAACATGAACGTGGCACCTGCAAAAAAAAAATTACTTTAAACCATAAATGCCTATTCAAAAACATAAATCATTTGCAATCCAGGACTGAGGAAAGTTTAAATCGGCATTTTATCTTTGGATAAACATATATCTAAAGATAAAAAAAAATCATCATCCGGAAAACGATGATAATTAATGATTCCATTAATGACATTTCCAGGAAAAGGACTTCAATTCCAAAATGATAATGGTCTATATGAATGACCGTGATTATATGTTAATGTCACACGTGGATACTCTACAAGGAAGTTTAAAAACAAGGGATTAAAATTATGAAGATGATATGGCTATATTAAAAACGAAAAATAAAATCATATCTGAGCATTAATATGCCATAAAGGGTGGAGAGGACGCTGGGAATTTTTCGGAACGGGAAGAAGATTTTAAAAAGGTCATTGACATTCCGTTAAGTCCAGCTGTATAGTAAAGTTTCATTCAGAGCATAAATTTTGAGATTCATTATCTAGAGGCTATATTTAGTAAAAAGAAAGAAGCACGACCGGCTAATCACGATAAAGACTTCCGTAGAAATACATAATAAAAGATAACATCGTTTTTACAGAACGGTTCGAGACAGGGTTTGTCTTCAACGTAAAAGTCCGTCACGCAGGGGCAGCGTAAACAAAGCAGATTTCTCACGTGAAGTTATACAATTGAGAGATCTCTATACGAGAACCGAACAGTTACAGAAACGGCCGATCTAGCTTTTGGAGGGAAACTCACTCGTCCGTCATCCGCCCACATTTAAAAAAAATGCAAATATCTCGGTCAATATTTAAGATAGAGAATAAATGTATAGAACATTATTTATAGTACATTTTATTTTCAATAAGATTGTTTCTATACACTTTTCGATCCGACGTATAGTAAAAAATATTTTTCGAATCTTCGAAATTCCTCCCCGTATATACCCCCCTTGTCCGATTTCAGCCATTAACGAACTTGATCTGTCTTTTTGCATAAAATGTTTAAATATCGAGTTTGGTAACGATCAATCCAAAATTGCGACCGCTAGAGCGTTAACAGACAAATATATAAATATATATATATATATATATATATATTATTATATACTAGCTGACCCGGCAGACGTTGTCCTGCATGATATATCAAGCGATTAAGGTATTAAATATATAATATTATGTTTAAAAAAATCTTCTTTTAATAACGCAACAAAAAAAAAAAACATTTGTTATGCGCACGTTTTGCCTTAAAATAAATAGTAAAAAAAATATCTCGAAAACTTAGGTTACGCAAAAAGAAAAGGAAAAATGAGAGAAGGAAAAGAAGACGTTTTTTAGTTCTATGATTATCTGGTAGAATGCGCACTACACGTTCTTAAAAACTAAAAATTGGTAGACCAATAATTGAAATAAATCAAGACCCTCAACAATTAATAATGCAAATACATAAATACAAATAAAGAAAAACAAAATGCAACATTCAAATAAAATTAAAATAAATTTGGGCAAGAAATAACAATGTCTGAAAGTGAAAACCTATCGCAGCTGAAAACATCTTTAATTAGATGACATACTTAAACTCTAACAACATACATAAGATAAACATATTAACATTTCATTACATTTCCAATAACCTCGCCCTTCGCCCTTCGACCGGAGACGGGAAACGAAATACGGCTATTTTTAATTTCAGGCCTCCCTCACGACCCCCACCTGCCGGGCCGATCTGCGGCGCTAAACCATCCGGGGCGTCACCCGAACGCGTATATAGAAATTCAATCAAATCGGTCCATCCGTCTAGGAGGAGTTCAGTGACATACACACGTACGCTAGAATTATATATATAAAGATAGAGGTGTATTAGCCTGTTAAAGCTCCATCGGTCGCAATTTTTGCTTGATCGTTACCAAACTCCGTATTTGAACGTTTCACGTTAAAAAGACAGATCATGTTCTTCAACGGCTGGAATCGGATCATTGGGAGGGGGGATTTAGAGGGAGGATTTTCGAAAATTGGAAATAATCTCCGTTAGTTTGAGTCTGATCGAAATTTTGTATAGAACAAATCTTTTTGCAAATTAAAAGATCTATAAACGTTGTTCATGTACCTTTTTTCACTGTCTTTAATATTAACTGAGATATCGGCCTTTTTAGTTTTCGGCCATCAGTAAAAACCCCCACTCCCGCTCGAACTTAACAAAATTTAGTACAGCTTTATAACCATGGTAGAATTAATGCTAATTCACATACCGAGTTTTGTTCAGTTCGGTTCAATCGTTGGTGCCCAATAAAATTGTTGGCCCTCTTTACTTTTTGAGTGTATATCTCGTTTATACTTTATTATACGGCGATAGTGCATATGACAAAAGTTACTCCGAATAACGACGTAAACAACTCTTACCCTGTGCATATTTGCCGAAAAAAACCAATAGGAAACGAAATACGGCTATTTTTAATTTCAGGCCTCCCTCACGACCCCACTCCTGCTCCATCTGCCTGGCCGATCTGCGGCGCTAAACCATCCGGGGCGTCACCCGAAACGCGTATTTAAAAATTCAATCAAATCCGTCCATCCGTCTAGGAGGAGTTTCAGTGACATACATATATATAATATAAATATATAATTTTGAACGGACCTCATTTTCGTCATCTCCTGAGTAGGATCGATGTACATTTGAAGAATTTTTTCGAAAATCGCGTCATGCTAAAACGAAATCCACTGATGAAATAGAAAGGGAGTTTGAATTCATCAATGGTGAACTTCATTTGATGTCGTTGTTCGATATTAGCTTAGAAAATGAGGTACGTACACATTTTTGTGAGTGTATTTGTCCGTCAACGCTTATTATTTATCTTGTTAAGCTATAGAAGCTCTACATTTGTCCTTCCATAATTCTATTTTTTGTAGCTTAAATATGAAGCGATTTACTCGCACATTATTGTTTCAGCTGACAGTAAACCCTCACACATAAACGCAGATTTTCCAGAACTCAGAAATATATATATATATATATATATATATATATATATATATATATATATATATATATATATAAGATACATATATTTGAACAGGACTCATTTTGCCATCTCCAACATAGGATCCTGTGTCGGAAATGTGAAGTAATTTTGAGTATTACCTCTATTGCTGCTTTCCCCTAACGATAATAGAAACTTCGTCACGCAGCAACTGCGTTAACTAAGCAGATTTCCCACACACACAACGTATTTGCATTTCTCTCAAAGCATAAAAGTTCAATGAGAACAATATTTGGTATTTAGGCTTCAAATAAAGTGTTACATAATCCAACAGCTAGTTAATATGGCATGAGTAGGAGTGGAGGTTTACTGAAGGCCGAAAACTATAAAATGCATATATCTTGGTTAATAATCAAAACAGAAACAACACGTAAATAGCAACATTTATAGAACATTACATTTGCAATAAGATTGATTCTGTACAATTTTGCGATCTGAAGTATAATAACGGAAATAGTTAGAATTTTCGAAATTATCGGCCGGCAGAGGAGGAGTGGGGGTCGTGAGGGAGGCCTGAAATTAAAAATAGCCGTATTTCGTTTCCTATTGGTTTTTCGGCAAATATGCACAGGATAAGAGTTGTTTATGTTGTTATTTGGAGTAACTTTTGTCGTATAATAAAGTATAAACGAGATATACACTAAAAAAGTAAAGTGGGGCCAACAATTTTATTGGGCACCAACGATTGAACCGAACTGAACAAAACTCGGTATGTGAATTAGCCTTAATTCTTCCATGGTTTTAAGCTATACTAAATTTTTTACGTTCGAACGGGAGTGGGGGTTTACTGAAGGCCGAAAACTAAAAAGCGCCTATATCTCGGTTAATATTAAAGACAGTGAAAACAGGTACATGACAACGTTTATAGATCTTTTAATTTGAAAAAGTTTGGTTATATAAAAAATTTCGATCCGACTCAAACTAACGGAGATATTTCGAATTTTCGAAATTCCTCCCTCTGACCCCCCCCCCTCCCAATGATAGGATTCCAGCCATTGATGAACATGATCCGTCATTTAACGTAAAACGTTTAAATACTGAGTTTGCTAACGATCAAGCAATAAGTGCGACCGCTAGAGCGTTAACGGGCTAATACACCTATATCTTATATATATATATATATATATATATATATATATATATATATATATATATATATATATATATATATTTCTACTGTACGTGTTTATGACACTGAACTCCTCTTAGACGGCTGGACCGATTTGAATGAATTTTTAAATACGCGTTTAGGTGACGCCCCGGATGGTTTAGCGCCGCAGATGGAGCAGGTCTCCAGTCGAAGGGCGAGGTTCTTGTAAATGTAATGAAATGTTAATGTGTTTATCTAATGTTTGTCCTTAGAGTTTAAGTATGTCATCTAAATAAAACTGCTTGCAGAAGCGAGAGGTTTTCACTTTCAGACATTGTTATTTATTGTTCAAATTTATTTTAATTTGATTTAAATGTTGCAATTATTTTCTATTCTTTATTTATATTTAAGTATTTGCATTATTGTTGTTGAGGGTTTTTATTTATTTCAATTATTGGTTTACAACTGTTTGTTTTTAAGGACGTGTAGTGCGCATTCTACCAGATAATCACAGAACTAAAACGTCTTCCTTTCCTTTTCTTCTTTCCAAGTACCAAGTTTTCGCTATATTATATTTACTATTTGATTTTAGGCAAACGTGCAAATAACAAATGTGTTTTTTTGCGTTATTAATAGAAGATTTTTTTTAAACATAATATTATTAAATTTAATATCCTAATCGCTTGATATATCATGCAGGACAACGTCTGCCGGGCCCGCTAGTGTATATATATATATATATATATATATATATATATATATATATATATATATATATATATATATATAAACATTTTGAACGGACCTCATTTTCGTCACCACCTAGGTTGGAACGACGGACATTCCACTTCAAGGAAATCTACTAAAATGGGCTCTACCATAACAGTTAGCGTGTTAAATGCCCCGTGGATATAAAATATTGCAGACTGTACTAGGTCTAGGGAGAGACGGTGATATCAATAGTGGCTAGTGATAATAATAGACGGCGGAAGTAGAAGGTGCAATTGCATACTGCATTTTATTATCTGAAGGGATGCCAACTTTTGAATCTCACGCCTAGAGTCTAGACTCCCAGACACCTCAGGCTGAAAAAGATTTGTATGGCTCCCTTAGCTACGGTATTATATCTCAGATATAAATAATAATAACGACAGCTTCAGGAGACTTACGGGAAATCTGCTATTTAAAATTGCATACGCACGCACGCACATCCAAAAGTGATATAACCTTTCTCAAAATATGTATTTTAGCAGAAAGCAGCTGCTGAGCGTGCACTCAAGGCATGATGGTCAAATCATTTTCACAAATGTCAATCGATCTTACCTAGTAACTGAGGAAATTGAGGTCCGTTTAAAACTATATATATATATATATATATATATATATATATATATATATATATATATATATACTAGCTCAGATACCCGGCTTCGCTCGGGAATTCACTTGAGGCTGAATGGTGATGGTATATTTTTGGCAAGGCTTTACTTTGCACAATATTTTGACATTTACCCGTCCCAGTGTTTAGGGTTAACACCCGTCGTATCTGTGGATTTGTTAATAATAAAATCAATTTTTTATGTAAGACTTCACTGTCCTGCATATTGCCATATTTCCCGTTTCCTGTGCATTGATTTGAATTATAAAGGAGAAAATATTGACATACATTTGAACTAATCTTTTAAGGTGAGGTACCGGGTAGTTCATATTGAAAAGAAGTGTTGAGCAAATGTCTCTAAATAACAAAATAAACGACTTTTGTTATGTGCATATTTGCCAATAGGAAATCACTATTATTAATTTCAGGCCTCCCTTATAATCCCCACTCCTGCCGTCCCTAGAAATGTTAGTATGGCTTATTATAAGGAAGGCGTTAGTACGAATTCACACCGAGTTTGGTTTAGTTCGGTTGAGTCTTTTGTGCCAAATAAAATTGTTGACTCCCGCTATAGTTTTTAGCGTATAGCTCATTTATACTTCGGTATACGGCAAAAGTGCATATAACAAAAGTTACTCTAAATTACAAAATAAACAACTTTTCTTATGAGCATATTTGCTGAAAAGGCAATAGGAAACGAAATATCGCTATTTTTAACTTTAGGCTTCCCTTATAACCCCCACTCCTGTTTGTTTTAGAGAATATTAATATAGCCTAAAGTCTAAGTTGGGCTAGTAGTAATATACATACCAAGTTTCATAAAATTCGGTTCAGCCGTACATGCGTGAAAAGGTAACAAACAAACAAACAGACACGAAAGAAAAAAAATGCAGTTATGGTGTCTATGACATGTGAAACGAAAAGTTATCGTGGAATTTCGCAAAAAAAAAAAATCAATGTACAGACAGAGGTTACAATTATATATATATATATATATATATATAGATATATAGATACATACATATATATTTGTCTGTTACCGCTCTAGCGGCCGCAATATTCGCGCCATCGTTACCAAATACGATAAATAATCGTTTTACGTAAAACGAAAGATCAAGTTCGTTAACGAATACGGACCAGTGAGGGGGGAGGGGGTTGAGACGGGGAGAATTTCGACAATTGGAATTATCTCCATTATTATACGACGGATCGAAAAAAGTGAATATAACTGATCTTATTGCGTATCTAATAATCGGTAAATATGTTGTTCTATACATATTTTCTGTTTCATGATTAATAACCAAGATATAAGGACTTAAAAATGTTGATTTGATCTATACCATATTCGATTTTTTTTTATTTGGTAATTGAGTACGTGATGAGATCAGTAGTGGCATTACAAGGCAAAGCTGCGTAGTTTACGTAATCCGTGCGTGGAGGTAGTTTTTGGGAAGTGGAGAAAAGGTAGTCGTTCAAAGGCGTTGGAAATATGCCACACCATTTATGACGTGGCGGGAAAGATTTGCACATTCCATGATATTCCGCGGTATTCCAGTAATAATTACTAAAATACCAAATAAAAGTAGTGTGTTAATAAAACGTCATTTCTTTCCAAGAAGGCATGCATTAAATAGAGAAAGGAGTAGCATAGTGTATTTTGGGTATGTAGGCCGGTCATAAACTCCCCGACAGGAATGGGCCATAAGTCACGTTATGCGGCAGCTAAAAAGGCCAATAGCTCCAACATGTTTCGAGCATTAACCCTAGTGGATCCGGTGATCAGGGGACTCAGGGCGGTAGGCGAGCCATTGCCCCCGAAAGAGCATTCCTCCTTTGAGTGGATGACGCAACTCCTAACCCAAATATTCCGGCCCGACTGTCCTCGCTCTGGCAACAGGCTGTCTGCTTATGGCCAAGCTCACCTCTCACAATGCTTTCTAATAAAACAGCTGAGGAGATTAAGACCTCCAGAGAATGACATTGACTGATTCCTCAAGGAACTTAAAAAAGGAAAGGAAAAAAAGTCAGTCACGCAAGGGCTGCGTAAACTAAGCAGATTTCACATATTCTGATATGGAGGAACTATTGTATTGTACATATCGCACATTACCAAATGCATTTAAATGCAGAATGTAATATTCAATAAAAAGAAAAATAAATAAATAAAATAAAAAAATATTCTGATATACCACACTACTAATCTTATCTTACCAAATATTCTCTATTTCTAAAAAAATAGTCCCTCACGCAGGAAGTACGTAAACTAAGCAGATTTCCCACGCAAAGATTTACAGTAGATAAATATACATACGGGTAACACTACTGTGAATGTTAAGTGAATAAATACAAACGGTAATGAGAAATCATTCAGTGAATATACAATACAAGTTAATGATTTCTACAAGGAAGCAGTTGAATTGTAAACAAAAAGGCCAGTCAACCTAGTAGCTATGAGTAAATATGAAATTATTTATATTGCTTATTATTAATATGACAGTAGGAGGAGTAGGTGTTTATTGAAAGCGACAAACTATTAAATCGACATATCTCGGTTAATACTCATTATACGTAAAATATGTATAGAACAATAACATTAATAGTAAGTGTAATTTTCAAGAAGATTCTTGATCTTTTTCGATCCGAAAAAGTAACAGAAATATTTCGATTTTTTTCAAATTCCTCCCGTCTAATCCCCCCTTCCCCTGGTCCGATTTCAGCCTTTAACGTACTTGATCTTTCTTTTTACATAAAACGACTAAATATCGAGTTTGGTAAAGATTCAAGAATAATTGCGACCGCAAGAGCGATAATACACATTATACACACACACACACACACACACACACACACACACACACACACATACACACACACACACACACACACACACACTCACGCGCGCGCACACACAGTTTTGAACGAACCTCATCTCCTAGGTAGGGTCGATGGACTCTTGAAGGGAAAATCTTAGGTATTACATAAAACGCTTATAGATCAGGTTTGGAAACGGTTACACAAAAATTGCGATTGCTAGAGAGGTAACAGACAAATTTTATATATATATATATATATATATATATATATATATATATATATACATACATACATACATACATACATACATACATACATACATACATACATACATACATACATACATACATACATACATACATACATACATACATACATACATACATACATACATACACACACTACATACATACGTGCGTACATACATAGGACCACTGCCCCACAGCTTTCAGATTTGGGCACCAACACACAGGTTTCAGATTTTTTGATGCTGATAAACAGTTAGATGGCATAAATTTGGGCTACTCAATGGAGGATAGTACACTACAAAAAAAAAAAAAAAACCCGGAATAGGTCTATGAAGTTAATGTTCTGTATAACGTCTTCATTGAATTGAGACAGGGATAAGCTAATCGCTTATCGACAGGGGATCGGATATGGATTCATTGAGCCTAAAAAAGTCCGTCACGCAGGGTCTGCGTAAACTAAGCAGATTTCCCTCGTGAAAATTAGTAATGGATAAAGTACATACTGGTAACACAACAACACCGTGAATAAATACAGACGGAAATAAGAAATGTTTCATCCAATTTCAAATACCTGCAGACAGGAAGCGTTAGGTTAGAAATGTAATCAAACGGGTCTGCCGCTTCACACCGGAAAGAATAACAATTTCTGTAATATATCAGAATATAACATTTTAATTTTATTGAGAGCTATTTACTATACCTAGTACTGTAATTAATAAGGAGTCAGGATAATTGTTATCTCAATCAATCAAAAATTTTAGAACTCCAAAACCTAAGCCGGGGGGGGGGGGAGTCACCAGGACATATTTGCATGTATCTCGTATAATAAAGTCTCTTGAATACAATTTTTTGGTATTTAAGCTTCAAATAATGTAATATATTAAGTAGCAGAGTATTGTTTATGTAACATGAGTAGAAATGGGGGTTTACTGAAGGCTGTAAACTGAAAAATGCAAATATCTCGGATAATATTCAAGATAGTGAATAAATGTATATATTATTATTATTATTTATTAACGTCCACTTTTTGCAACTTAGGCTAATCGGGACGGGTTATCTACAGGTTACCACCTTTTCTAGCCAGGGTGGGAATAAATGTATATAACAATATTTATAGTAAATTTAATTTACAATAAGCGTGGTTCTATACATTTTTTTCGATCCGACGTATAGTAACGGAGATATTTCTAATTTTCGAAAATCCTCCCCTCTAACCCCCCCTCCCACTAGTCCTATTTTAGCCGTTAACGAACTCGATCTTCCGTTTTACATAAAACGATTAAATGCCGAGTTTGGTGACGATTAAACAAAAATTACGACCGCTAGAGTGTTAACAGACAAATATACATACATGTCTATATATGTATATATATATATATATATATATATATATATATATATATGTATATATATATATATATATATATATATATGTATTATATATATATATATATATATAATTTGAACGGACCTCATTTTTCACCTCCTGGGTAGGATCGATGGGCATTTGAAATTTTTTTTCTGAAATCCCATCATGAGTACAACCTCAATAGCTGATTTCCCTTAAGGAAAATTGTATTACAATAGCTCAAGTATGAAATGGTGCATTTTATTAAATTTCCATAGGCTTCAGTGTCAAATCGTGTAATGACAAAGATACGACTAAGGCTCTTTAAGTTGTCATTCCGTCCACTTGCTTCACTAAAGTATGAAGTCAGTGGAACAGAATGACTGATACTAAACATGCATAAATTAATTTCTGCATTGCAGTTGCGATGCAATATGCAGCTAGATTCCTCAGCGATGATACAATGGTTATAAGCTGTGCTGCAGGTTATTTACTGCGATGACCGAAGATAAGCCCTACATTTGTCTCGACACGTTCTGTCACATCATCATTACTCACATATCTGCTCTCTTAATGGATTTATGTTGTATTAATTAAAGGATAAGATATACGAGTAAATACCTTCGATAATAAGATGCATGATTTGTTAACAAGGACGCAATAACCTGATTATGTTAATGGCAAAGAATAATGTCTATACTTTTCTCAGAATGCAAGGTCTCATGGCAGATTTCCCTAAGGGGAAAATCAATTATTGAGACCATTGCAAGAGTTGTTTAGTCGTTACCAAGTATGATATATAAGAGCTTTAAGTAAAACTAAAGATGAAGTGCGTTCATAGCTGAAGTCGGACTAGGGAAAGCGAGGAGGGGGTGAAGGAAAGAGGAATCCCGAAAACTCAAAATAACTCGATTTATGTGTCGGGTCGAAAAATCGTACAAAACCAATCTTGTTGTTTAACGTTGGATAAATGTTGTTCTATAACATATTCACTTATCTGAAATATTAACCAAGATATTTACATTTTAACAGAAAAAAGTCCGTCACGCAGGGGCTGCGTAAACTAAGCAGATTTCCCACGTGAAGTATTTCACGAGAGCCGAACAGTTAAGACAACGGCCGACCTAGCTCTTGGCAGGAAACGCTCATCCGTTATCTGCCCAGATTTTATAAAAATGCAAATATCTCGGTTAATATTCAAGATAATGAATAAATGTCTATAACAATATTTATAGTAAATTTAATTTGCAATAAGATTGATTCTATACAATTTTTCGATAGAATGTACAGTATCCGACGTACAAAAATTTCGAGTTTTCGAAAATCCTCCCCTCTAAACCCCCCTCCCACTGGTCCGATTTCAGCCATTAACGAACTTGATCTTTCTTTTTACATAAAACGGCTAAATATCGAGTTTGGTAACGATCAAACAAAAATTGCGACCGCTAGAGCGGTAACAGACTAATATATATATATATATATATATATATATTATATATATATATATATATATATATATAGTTTCGAACGGACCTCATTTTCGTCATCTACTAGGCAGGATCGATGGACATTTGAAGAAAAATTTCGTCATGAGTACAACCTCAATAGCTGATTTCCCTCAAGGGAAATCTGCTAAAAAAGTACAGTAAGGGAATCAGCTACTGAGGTTGCTGTCACACGTGATTTTCTAAATTTTCTTCGAATGTCCATTGATCCTACACAAAAATGACGAAAATGAAGCCTGTCCAAAATTATATATAAATTTGTCTGTAAACGCTCTAGCATTCGCAATTTTAGTTTGGGCAAGTTACTTAACTCGAAACTTAAATATCAAATATTATGACGTTTTGGAAAATCGCGTCATGAGTACAACCTCAATAGCTGGTTTCCCTCGAGAAAAATGTGCTAAAAATGTCAAATTAATTTTGATAATAGTGTAATTTTCTTCAATTGTTATTCAATACGTACTTTTCTCTCTCGAATATTAATCGCGTTATTATCAGATTTCCCTCAAGGGAAATCAGCTATTGAGGTCGAACTCATGGCGCGATTTTCGAAAAATGTCTTCAAATATCCATCGATCCTACCCAGGAGATGACGAAAATGAGGTCCGTTCAAAATTATATATGGACAAATTATATATATATATATATATATATATTTGTCTGTTAACGCTCTAGCGGTTGCAATTTTTGTTTGATCGTTACGAAACTCGATATTTAACTGTTTTATGCAAAAAGACAGATCAAGTTCGTTAATGGCTGAAACCGGACTAGAGGGAGGGGGAGATTTTGGAAAATTCAAAATAACTCCGTTATTATGCATCGGATGGAAAAATTGTATATAACCAATCTTATTGCAAATTAAATTTACTATAAATATTGTTATATACATTTATTCTCTATCTTGAATATTAACCGCGATATTTGCATTTTTATGAAGTCTGTGGTCAGGTATAGTTCGGATTAGGTCGGCCGTTTCCGTAACTACTCAGCACAGGTGGAAGCTTCTTTTAACCTTAGCTGCCTTTTCTAACCTTACCTTACCTTTGTTACTTTGTGAGATTTATGCAAATGCGTTCTGTTCATCCGCCCCCCCCTCTTCTTTAGTTCTTGGACTACTAAAATTTGAGTTATTAAAATATAAATTATTCTTACAATTCAGAAGCCGTTTCAGTTGGGAATTTATTTTAATTAAGTGAAAAAAATTTCATTACCGTTTGTATTTAATCACGGCGGTCTTGTGTTACCAGTATGCAGATTTCTTTATTGTAAAACTTCACATGGGAAATCTGCTTAGTTTACGTAGCCCCTGCGTGACGGACTTTTTGTATTTTCATATATTCATCCTTCAATTCTGTTAGTCTTGATATTTAAGTTAAGTAACTGAATCACTAAAACTTTCATGTCCACCGTACATTTCAGTTTCTGCATACATGAGGCTCTTATTCATTTTTCTTCATGTTTAAAATACTCAAATATTAAGAAAGTTATAAGTACTATATATTTTGGAGTCTTTAGTAAACCCACAGCAGTCGTAAATATGAAATTTCAATAGTATTCATTTCTGAATACTGAGTTTCATGAATGCTGTTCAAATCAGAAAAATGTCTCGTTTAATTCGTACAAGGAAGTACAGAATGCATTTCATGAGCAATTAACAATTAGAAGATTATGATAATTTAAAGCCTTATACATTATTTATGAAGTTGTTAATAACGGACCAGAAAATAAACGGCTTCAGATGAAACAAGAAATAGTAGATAGTAAATAAGTAGATTATAAGTAGTGAATGTCCCGTGAAAGCGAAATCCCGTTAAAATCTCACTCTGAAGGAACATAGGCAAACAAGTCCATTATTTGTACTTAATTTAATCTTCAAGACATTATTATTATTCAACACCTCACATTCTGCTAAATATCAGCTCTCGATGTTTTTCTCGCGACGCGATATGTGTACAATGGTCGCAGCTATAGGAGGACATCTTAGTAGTTGATAAGAGTGCTATGATCATGAGGTCGCTCAAATTTACACCGTATCCTTTAAGGGAAATCATCTATTGAGGTCGTACTCATGACGCGAGTTTCGAAAAATTTCTTCATATGTCCATCGATCCTACCCAGGAGAAAACGAAAATTGGGTCCGTTCAAAATTATATATATACATATAAAACTCGGCTTCTCTCGGGAATTCATTTGAGGCTGAATGGTGATGGTATATTTTTGGCAAGGCTTTACTTTGCACAATTTTTTGACATTTACCCGTTCTAGTGTTTAGGTTTAACGCGCGTTGTTGGCATTTGTTAATAATAAAATTATTTTTTTATGTAAGACTTCACTGCCCTGCATATTGTCATATTTCCTGCCTCCTGTGCATTATGCAAAGATTTGAATTATTAAGGAGAAAATATTGGCATACATTTGAATTAATTTTTTCAGGTGAGGTACCTGGTAGTTCATATTTAAAAGAAGTGTTGAGCAAATTTCTCTGAATAACAAAATAAATAAATTTTGTTATGTGCATATTTGCCGAAACACCAATGGGAAATCATTATTATTAGTTTCAGGCCTCCCTTATAAACCCCACTCCTGCCCGTCCCTAGAAATGTTAGTATGGCTTATTATAAGGAAGGCGTTAGTGCTAATACACATACTGAGTGTTTTATTTAGTTCGGTTGAGTCTTTTGTGACAAATAAAATTGTTGTCTCCCGCTATAATTTTTAGCGTATAACGCCTTTATACTTCGGTATACGATGATAGTGTATATAAAAAAAGTTTCTCTAAATAACAAAATAAACGACTTCTGTTATGTGCATATTTGCCGAAAATGCAATAGGACACGAAATATCACTATTATTAATTTCAGGCCTTCCTTATAACCCCCACTCTTGCCCGTCCCTAGAAATGTTAGTATAGCTTATTATAATGAAGGCGTTAGTACTAATTCACATACCGAGTTTGGTTTAATTCGGTTGAGTCTTTAGTGCCAAATAAAATTGTGGACTCCCGCTATAGTTTATAGCGTATAACTTATTTATGCTACCGTATACGGCCAAAGGGCATTTAACAAAAGTTACTCTACATAACAAAATAAACAACTTTTGTTATGTGCATATTTGCTGAAAATCCAATAAGAAACGAAATATCGCTATTTTTAATTTCAGGCCTCCCTTATAACCCCCACTCCTGCCCGTCCCTAGAAATTTTAGTATGGCTTATTATAAGGAAATCGTTAGTACTAATTCGCATAGTGAGTTTGGTTTAGTTCGGTTGAGTCTTTTGTGCTAAATAAAATTGGGGACTCCCGCTGTAGTTTATAGCGTATAACTCATTTATACTTCCGTATACGGCAAAAGTGCATATAACAAAAGTTACTTTAAATTTCAAAATAAACAACTTTTGTTATGTTCATATTTGCTGAAAAAGCAAATGGAAACGAAATATCGCTATTTTTAATTCCAGGCCTCCCTTATAACCCCCACTTCTGTTCGTCTTAGAGAATATTAATATAGCCTAAAGTCTAAGTTGGGCTAGTAGTAATATACATACCAAGCTTCATAAAATTCGGTTCAGTCGTTTATGCGTGAAAAGGTAACAAACAAACAAACATACACGAAATAAACTAAACCCAGTTCTGGTGTATATGACATGTGAATCGAAAATTTATCGTGAAATTTCTCAAAAAAAATCAATGGACAGACAGAGGTTACAATTTTATATATATATAGATATATATATATATATATATATATATATATATATATATATATATATATATATATATTTGTCTGTTAACGCTCTAGCGGTCGCAATTTTCGTTTGATCGTTACCAAACTCGATATTTAAATGTTTTATGTAAAAATAAAGATCAAGTTCGTTAATGGCTGAAATCGGACCAGTGGGAGGGGGGGGGTTTAAAGGGGAGGATTTTCGATAATTCGAAATATCTCTGTTACTATACGTCGGATCGAAAAATTATCAATCTTATTGCAAATTAAATTTACTATAAATAATGTTATATACATTTATTCTGTATCTTGAATATTGTTGTTGAATATCTAACCGAGATATTTGCATTTTTCTGTTTTCAGATTCTCATATGAGATCGGCTAACTTCGGGACTAGTCGTGAGTTTCCGTCAAGAGCAAATTTGGGAGCAAAATTTTCCCGTAACTGTTCGACTCTCTATTCTGAAATTTCACTATTGTAAAACTTCACGTAGGAAATCTGCTTAGTTTACGCAGCCCCTGCGTGATGGACTTTTTTGATAAAACATTAAATGTTATCGTCTTTAACCGCTGCCTAAATAAAGAATTTTTTTATTAAATACAAGAAATGAAATGTGGCTGCAGCTTGACTTACACTTCTCAATCACTACTTGATCAACAATAAGAGGAAAAATCTTTCCCCAATGCAGTATCTGTTACAGCTTGCACATTGAGTGTCAAATGGAAAAAAAGCCAATAAAAACTCGTTCTAGAATTTTATTTTCTACAAGAATCCGCCGTAAAAAGTAGGGCATTCCATTGAAAAATTCCAAAGTTATGATCGCTGGAGAAGGTTAGAGTGAATATGGACTAAAAAGATTTTTCAGGGGTCACAATTACGGCACACCAAGTCTCAGACTTGTATTAAACTAATTGGAACTTTAAAGGGGGATGGCACACGAAGTTGGGACGCCCTGGATATACTTGTCTGATACCGCTCTAGTGGTCTCAACTTTTGTAGTACCCTAACTAAGCTTGATATATAAGCATTTCATGAAAACTAAAGGTCAAGTTCGCTAATGGCTGAAATGGAACAAGTGAGGGGGGGGATTTTGAGATTTTGTAATATCTCCGTTATTATACTTTGAATCAAAAAACTGTATAGAACCAATCTCATTGCAAATAAAATATTCTATAAATAATATTATATACAACGGAAAGATCAAAAGGTCAAACACACCTCCACTCTTAATGCTTCGTTTATTACAGACAAAGTACTTTCGGGGCGAACCGTCACATCATCAGTGCCCTAGAGTTGGTCCCTATTGAGCCAACATCTCCGGCGAGACTCAATAGAGATCTCCGGAGATGTCGGCTCAATAGGGCTCTAGAGCACTGAAGTTGGGATCCCGAAAGTACTTTGTCTTTAATAAACGAAGCATGAAGAGTGGAGGTGTGTTTGACCTTTTGATCCTTCCGTTGATGATGGACCTCCACCAGCCAGCCCAAATCCCGAGGAATTATTATATACATTTTTTCCCTTATCTTTAATATTAACGGAGATATTTGGATTTTTCAGTTTTCAGCCTTAAGTAAACCACCACTCAAGACTCATGTCATATTAACAATAAGGTATTAGATCAGGGACCACTTATATCGAAGCTTAAACACCAAATATTTTTCCATTGAACGTTAACTGACGTCATGAGTGCGTTCTTCACGTCAATAACTGATTTCCTCTTAAAAGAAATTTGCTTAAGGAGTGAAAACTAGTTCTCTTTGTACAGTATGAAGGGGAAGTAAGAATCGAGATACAAGTACACATGTAGAAGTTATTTAGGGCTGAGCGAGTAGAGAGGCCAATACACAAACTAATCTCTTCCGAGTAGGCAGAACAAATTCCAAAGAGCTAATTGTAATAGTAGGGTGGGCTACTATTTAAAAATGGTTGGTAATGAGCCTATAGCGTCACCGGTTATGAAATAGAGGATGCCTATAGGGTTCCATCACCCGCATGATAAGATGCTCGCCCGATTTAGCCCTAAACGACAGCTGGGAGCAGTGAGGCCTGTAATTTGAGGGACTGCCCCCAGGGGGCGCTAAGACCTTCACCTACATACCCCAAGCAAGGACTTACACAGCTGACTCCTGTCAAACACCTATACAAATTAGGATTCGTCAATACTGTCCACTTTCGAATAAATCATTTGAATTCCGAACAAAAAAGAAAACAGTCCGTCACGCGGGAGTTCGTAAACTAAGCAGAACTTCCCACACGAACGTTTACAATAGATAAATCCACATACTGGTAACACTATGTATCACGGTGGGTTAACATCTCCGTCAATATAAAGTGAATAAATACAAACGCTAATGACAAATCTTTCAGTAAATAAGTAGTTTAAAAACTCCAGAGGAAAGCGTCTGAAATGTAAACAAACAGGCTACCCAACCTCTCAGACCAGAATAGATAGATAGAGATATTCACGACCAAAAACAAAAACAATTGCTGAAATATATCTGAACATTTTAATTTTATTGACAACTATTTTCTATATCTAGTCCTGTAATTTATAATGAATTAGAATAATTTTTATCGCGATCGCTCAAATTTTAGTAATCCAAGAACAAAAGACCGGGCGGAGAGGCAGAACGTATTTGCATGCAATCTCGTATAATAAAGGTCTCTTGAAAACAATATTTGGTACTTTAGCTTTGAATAAAATGTGTTATAAAACTGAGTATAGCCAATGCACGTGAATACGAGTGGTGGTTTGCTGAAGACTGAAACCAAAAATATTCAAATATCTCGATTAATATTCAAGATAGAAAATAAATGTATAACATTATTTAGAGCACATTTAATTTTCAATGAGATTGATTCTGTACAATTTTTCGATCCGACGTATAGGAACGGAGATATTTCGAATTTTCGAAGATCCTCCCGTCTAAACCCCCCCCCTCCCACTGGTTCGATTTCTGTCATTAACGAACATGATCTTTCTTTTTACATTATACGATTCAATATCGAGTTTGGTAATGATCAAACAAAAATTGCAACCACTGGAGGCACATTTTTAAAGGAAAATCGCGTCATGAGTACAACTTCAATAGCTGATTTTCCTTAAGGGTAACATGGTAATACTGTCCAATCTCGATTAAATCATTTTAATTCCGAACAAAAAAAAAATAAATAAAAGATTTATTTTTCTACAAGATTGGGTTGTGATTTGACGTCAAGAGCAACCTCTACAGTGAACCGATTGGTATCTTGTAACGGCGGAAGAACTGATAAACAATGATCTTTTATCATATGCAGGTAGTAAGAATAACAATGAGGCATATCGGCTGAAAATCTCGTACTGTACTCAACTAGCGAGAAACAAGAATAGTTCTATAAGTTTTTTCATGGACTCCATGTAGGTCGTTATGGGGTACATTTAGACCACGTTGGGTATCACTGTCTTAGATTGTGAGTGAAGCTCTAAAAACGCAAACTGACAAAGGTCACTCGCTCCCACTTTCTACTCAACATGAACTATTTCAGTTAAATGAGCTATTAAGGATATACTCGACGTGATTTTAGGAAAAAAATGTCGAATCTCCATCGATCTTATTTATAAGATATCGAAAATGAGGTCCGTTGAAAAATTTGTTTTATACATATATTTGAGTAGTACAGAGAGCCAGACTTGTCTTGTAACTGAAAAGAAACTGTGGATAAACGTTTCCTCAATGGATTGACGTAAGAGGCAATAAATTAAGACCCATAAAACCCACGACGTTCTCCTTCAGGCGCTGGAAATCCAAGGCCCGAAAGAGCAAGTTTATGGGCATAATGCTGTGGACATAAAAGAGTAAGGCAAGGATATTTATAGCCAAAACAGACTAACTGACCTAACACGCTTTTAACAGACAACTACCCATACAACACTCAGCACGCAGACTCCAGGGAGCACAATGAGCTTTAAATATTGCAAACAAATTTACCGGGCATAGAACATATGTTGGGGGAATTGGGGTAAAACCGGGTAGCTATGGTTTGAAGGCTACCAGAAACCAAAATTTTTACCACAAATAAGTAAAGTTTTGTTGGAATAAAGTCTACTTATCACTTACAGCTTTTACCCCGAGCGTAAAGTTCAATAAAACATTGCGTCATTCGGACATACCAAACGCTAAAGACAATTACTTAGTACTAAAATAAAGGTAATTAAAACTTGTCACTAAGGGAACTACACGCCTGTGTTCTAATTGGAATAGGAGCGCAGTACAATCAAAAAACTTTTTGCACTAAAATCATAAGCAGGTTACACGAATATTGAATTATTGTCACTGCCACAAAAGCAAGCACGACTAACGATTTGGCGTAATGGCCGCTACTTCTTCTTCAAAGGTGGATTGTAGTTGGTCCGTTATCAGCCCGACTACAGTACACACAACGGCTAAGAGGAGGTACCCGCTTTGCTCCCGACTACCTGATTTTAACCTATTCTCCCCTACATGTTTCTGGCCGATATGTTTCCCTAAACATCCTTCCAGCATCCCCAGACCTCTCTATGAGACTAAAGTGTTCCTATTCAGGTGTATGTACATGTCTCGTCCGGTGCTGTCAGCAGAGCCTCCCCCTCCAGTAACCTTTGGCTACTGTCTCCCACTTAACTTCCTTAGTGGCTATGCCTTCTTTGTTTGTTTATTTCTTTCTAGGTGTAATAATGGGCTCTCAAAGTTGACATAATCTATAATCATCTTCTCTGTTTAAGTTGTTAGGACATTTCACTATCTCGATTACTTCTTGTATGATTCCTTCCTGGTAGGAAGAAATATACAAACAAATAAGACATTTGATTTTTTATTGTAATATAGACAAGGACCGTGGAAGTCTCCGAGTATATTAAAGCTTTCGATACCGCACCATAAACAACAACTACTAATGAATCACAATAATGTTTATCTCAATCACTCAAATTTTAGTAATCCAACAACAATGGAAGGGGGCGGGGGTCAATAGAACGTATTTGCATATATCTCACAAAGTGAAAGTTTGATGAATATACAATATTTGGTGTATAACCTTGGAATGAAGTAGTTCATGATATAACAGCTTATTGTAAATATGGCACCACCTACCAAACAAAAACTATAAAATCTAAATATCTCGGTTAATATTCATGATACAGAAATTATGAATAGAACTGCATTTATAGATCATGCAATTTGCAACAAGATTGGTTCTTATTTTTCTAATTTTTCGACGTTTAGTAACGGAGATATTTCGAATTTCCGAAATACTCCCCCCCCCTCTAACCCCCCCCCCTCCTCTTATCCGTTTTCAGCCATTACCGAACTTGACCTTTCTTTTTACATAAAACGACTAAATATAACGATCAGACAAAAATTACGACCGCTAGTGGCAGTGTAATTAACACGTAATCATTAAACAAGTTACAAAAGTATGCTTCAAACTCCCCCTTTAAATATGGAATAAAGCTCTGCATGTATCACATTCATAACAAAATGATGGTTTAATTATATCCGTTAACGAACTGAACCTTCATTTTTTTTTTTTTTTTTTTTTTTTTTTTTTTTTTTTTTTTTTTTTATAAAACTTTTAAATCTCGAGTTTGGTAACGATCAAACAATAATTGCGATTGCTAGAGCATTAACTGATACCAATTAACTGAAATCTGCTAAAATTAAGATTAAATTATATTGGAACCTCACACTTACACGTCACCCACAAGACATTAAACACACACATATGCTTTCAAAGACGACACAGGCATATAATATGATCTACTTCATAGGTATGTTTCCATAAATCTGTATAAAACACTTAATCACCAGATTTAGAATTTGATTAATATTTGGCGAATGCTATACTCTGGAGGTGCTGCCTTCACAGTGGCATGCAAATAAATTATTAAACTCCAAGATAATTATTATAAATGGTTGTAACAGCAGAAAAATACAATAACCTACAAGAGCAAGTACTGAAAAACACGAATATCTCCCACTATTTCTGTTCAGATTACAGCCGAGCCAAGAAATAAGAGTTAATTATATCTCTTAGATGTTTCTAATGGCGCGTGAAAGTGATACTACTCTAAGAAAAAAAAAATCCTATTAATCTTGTGAAAAATTAATCGATATGCCAACATCAGATAAGGCCACAGAAATTAATTAAATATCTGAAGCAATGCAAATAATTCAAAAAGGTACATTTTTTATTTAATTTAAAAAAAAAATTAACATTCACTTTTGTTACTTGCAGTTAGTTACTTTTAATACTTTGTAATATGCATTAAGTTAATATTTTCCAATTATTATAAACACACTGGGTATTAAGGAGTTATTTTTCGTTTTTAAGATTTCAGTTATTCTTATTTCGATTTGCTTGCGATTTTCAGTATAAAGTGCTAAATTTCAAGCAAGTCATGAGAAGATATAATTTCAAGTCTTGCATATGTGATAATGTTTATACTTATTATTATTTACTCTTGATAAGGGAGACGAAAGAGGATATAAAAGTAAATTCCGCAGGAGCTGCGATAGCTAAGCAGATTTCCCACGTGTGCCACGTATTTGCATTTATCTCAAAACGTAAAAGTTCAATGAAACAATATTTGGTATTTCGGTTTCAAATTATCTGATTCATAATATAACAGCTTATTGTGCTAATATGACATGAGTAGGAGTGGGGGATTTTCTCAAAACCGAAAACTAAAAATACAAATATCTCGGTTAATAATCAAGATAATGAAAAAAACGTACATAACAATATTTATAGAACACTACATTTTCCATAAGATTGATTCTATACAAATTTTCAATCCGAAGCATAATACGTAGATATTTTCAATTTTTGAAATCCCCTCTAATTCCCCCGCCACCGATTTTAGCCATTAACGAACTTGATCTTCATTTTTATATTAAACTTTTAAATATTGAGTTTCGTATGGTCGCAGACAAAAATTGCGACCTATAGAGCGGTAACAGACAAATACATATTGTTGCGAAAAATTAATACGTGGAAGATTGCCTGAAAGAGAGGGAGCCGTGCGTTTGATCTTATTAGGGCCTTCCAGGTAGTTCTGGAACTTCTAGTCTAGACCTTCCTGCCTAGTTCCTTCTCCAGGCATTTAAAAGAGACCCTGCCAGTACCTGAGTTCAGTTGATGCTCGAGGGCCTTCCAGGGATGTTGAGCGCTACAATGCGATATAGTACAGTGCGGTAAAGTGTTGTGCTGTGAAGAACAGTGTTGTGCCGTGACTGTACGTAACAGTTTAGTGCCGTGACTGTAAGTAACAGTTTAGTGCCGTGTTTAAGACAGTGCAGTGCCGTCGTTTTATGTGAATTTTAGTGACCGCGAGAGAATTATTAGACTGTGTAACCTGAAGAACAGTGACACTATCGGTGTAATTCTGTGAGTAGTAATAATTAACCAAGATTATTGTGCATTGTGAAATAAATCGTTAAACCCTGAAACTTGTGTGTGTTTAATTTTGCAATCCAAAAGAACTCTTATTATTAGCATTTATTACTGGTTTTGTAATAAAACGAAACAATATGTATGCAATTTTGAACAGACCTCATTTTCTTCATATCCCAGGTAGGATGGATGGAAGTGTTCATAAGTACAACCTCAATCTTAAGAAAATCTGCTAAAATGTACAAGTCGTTTTTTCAATTGGAGATGCATTCATTCATCTGCAATTACACCGGTAATAAAATCCTGATTGTATTTATTTTATCAAACTCTAATGAACTCCCTCCATTCGTCATTCACGCTAAAAAAAAAAACAAAGATTTTCTGTTCTTAAATCACAAAGTAAAGAATATCACTGCTTGTATGATTTTCATAATTTCGTCTAAAAATAGGTACATAAACTGACCGTAAAATAAAATAAAAGAACAGCTACTGCTAATCCTGAAGGAGAAAACAATAAATAAATACATGGGAATAAGAAAACGAAATAAGACAGAAATGTATGACAAATAATTGCGTAAGAATAACGAGAACATGCACGAGCACATTTTCCAAGAGTTAGCTACACAGGATCACATTATCTCTTCAAGGCAATCCTAACAATATTCCTCTTTTTTTTTTTATTTTACAAATGTTAAAAATAATATAGATAATGCACAAGATTTATGTGCAGCGTAAAAAGTGATAAAAAAAAAAGTTTACAGAGCTCAAGTTTGATTGCAACAATGTCGTCTTGGATTACACAATCAAAACAGTAATTTTTCTCCGCTCAGAGAAAAGAAATTAAAGAAAAGAAGAAAAAAAGTTCATCAGACAGGTGCCATCTAAATTAATTACTAAATAGCTACAATGGTAAGTGGATGGCGTCATTTGTACATTATACGATCAATTGTTTCTCCCTTAGTAATGATAACAGATAAACAAGACTTGAAATATATTCCCGACAAGATATGACTAAGTTATATAAATATCTTGAATTAAAAATCACAAGCAAGTTGTAATTGAAATAACTCAGGAGTAGTCCTTCATAACTACAACTAGAAAAAGCGTATAAAATAACATTTCTAGGACATTCCATTATCATAATCAAGAGCAGTTGTATAACATTTTCCAGTGTGACGTATAACAAAAAAGATATTTACGATTTTATAGTTTCTCAGAATTAGATCGATCCTCTTGGTCCAATTTCGGTCATTAACGAACTTCACCTTAGGTCTTAAATGACATGCTTAATTCTCAAGTATGGTATTGATCATACACAAATGGAGACATCCTATTATGTATGTATGTATAAGTGTGAGCGTGTGTGTGTGTGTGTGTGTGTGTGCGTGTGTGTAATGGAAATGCATTTTTCATTTTACCGTTTTCTAAACCCCGTCCCCTTATGAGTCTTAAGAGAACGTACGTTTATTTAATGAATACTTTAAATATTGAGTTTGACAGTGATTAAATAAAACGTATGGCTAATAAGACAGTGACAAAGAAATCTGCTAAAATGTTCGTGTGTTTGCGAGTGCGAGCGTGTGCGTGTATACGCCATCACTAAGTCCGCTCTGAAACAGCAACCATCATAAAATAATATCGCCCCGACTGGGACATATTTCAAGAGGTTAGCAGAAGATGGCTCTCAGAGAAGTAGCAATACCATAATAATTTATAAGAAAGAAGAATCTGGGCATATAATGTGATCCTATAGTAAGGTTGGAATCACTCGTCATTTAAATCATTTGAAAATGAACTAAAAAAATAAATAAATTTACGAACTACACTGTAGGTATCTATGAGACGAGGACAGAAGTTTAAAATTGGACTGCCGATGGATTGTTGTTTGGTGCAAGAGGAGTAATCCCGAAAAATACGCATCCTCTAAGAAAATGGAGTGAGGACTCAAGAAATATGTCGAATGTCTACATCCATCATGAATAGCTGCATCAGAATTATAAATAACAATTTATATAACAACAAAAATTAACAAAAGCCCTTTGTAACTAGGTACTAATCAGTTCAAAATTTAAATGAAATACAAATTAAATTAATGAACAAAAAAGGGTGCGTGTAAACCTGTTTATATAAACAAATGTGATCGGACCTGATTTTCGTCATCACGTGGGTAGGATGAGTGGGGATTTGAAGAATCTTTGATAGGTAGGTTGCACTCCTCACGTGCAAGAGCAACAGGGGAGGATAGTGCCGAAAGGCCTTGTGCTGAAATAAAGAAATCGGCGGGAAGACTTCCAGATATTAAGGCCTGGTAGCTAGATCTCCACTCCCAGATCAGGATTATACGAATCACGATTACCACGTCTACCATCGATGATCCAATCCACGGCGCTAAATGTCATCGCCAAGGAGGTGGAGTTTAGAACCTGAATCTCGAGGATGTTCCTGGCTAAGACACACCTCCAGCTCAGAGATAACCTTAGCCCAGATAGTGTGCTCCAGTGGGGAGACAGCCAGCCCCACTATTAATAGTAGTGACACAACTACCGCGTAAAGGTTAGTCTGTCCGAGTTTGTAAGCACAACTAACATAGTCGAAAAGACCACCAAACAAGGGAATCCGTACGCTAAACACATCTCCCGAGTGGCCCAGAGACTCTCTTAAAACGTCAAATCACATTCTACACTCATGTCTACCTTACTACGAACAATACAAGCAAATCTCAAGACTAAGGCAGAACATGCGATACGGCGTTGACAATCAAACACATACTTACAGACTGCAGAAGACCAACAGCAAACATACATCACCTACAAGAATCCCCCACATAAGGATGGTTCTCAAATAATTAAAAATAATAAAGATATTAGAAAGAAAAATAAAAGAGCCCACACGATACTTCTAAGAAAAATGTTTACGTCCACTTTTTGCTGCTATAATTGGAACAGGGTGCGTATCTACAAATTAACAGCCCTTTCTAACCACGTTGGGACTAAGGATTTTATCTAATGAGCTCATCACTAAATAAATCCCTATACCAGGCGGGAATCAAACTCACCACCCTCGGTTTAATATATGAGATTAAGACCAACACCTTAAATAACATGGCTAACCTAAGCCTCAATTCTACTAGAGAATAACCATTTGCAGAAGTGTAATTGTTAATTTACTATGGGTATTAATTATTTTTTATTTATTATTAACTGGAGGCTAATGTCTAACTTAGTTAAAACTTTGGTGCTCAGGTTAGCCATGCGAGTTAAAGCGTTGGCCTTTATATCACATGGTAAATCTAGAGTTGCCTGGGCAAAGGAAATTATTTAGAGACGAAATTCATTAAATAACATCCTAAAATCCCACCCTGGCTAGAAAAGGGTGGTAACCTGTAGATAACCCGTCCGAATTAGCCTGAGTTGCAAAAAGTGGACGTTAATAAATAATAATAATAATAATAATAAAACTTGGTTAACCTAGAGATGTGGGAGGGGAGTCGAAGCGATCTCCGATATTATAAGTTGGATCCAATAATGTTATAGAACTAAGACTATTGAACAAGTGATGCTCAACACGCAACGCTGAAGATTAGGGGGAGAGGGGATTCGATAATTATAAATATCTATTTTGTTATGAGTGTGTCAAACCAACACGTGGGAAGTCTGCTAAGTTTACGCAGCCCCTGCGTAACGGACCTTTCTTGCAGTCCTTCACAGCCCAGAGAGGCATAATAACGTTTCCTACAAGATAACATAATCTATAGGCTCCATTACCTACATATACTAGAATCACTGGCATAGGCGACATCTACCAAATATATCCTGCCCACTTATTAATAGTGGTGACATAGCTACCGCACGGCCAGACTTTCACTGCGCATACAAAGCGGACGATTAGCGCCAGGACTGCGCAAACAATAGGCACGACAAAAAAAATGGATGTAATTAGGCGTTAAAGTGGAACAAAGGGCCCGAGGTTAGGCAATGGGACACGTGTCGGCTCCTCCAAGACTGTCTGTTCGCGCACAAGAAGGAGTCTCAAAATAGTTAAGCAATAACAAACCTCAGATATAGTTTTATTTAAGAGAATTTTCTTAAGGGAATGAGCTATAGAAACATTTTCTCAAATGTCCATCAATCCTATCAAGGCGACAGAATCATTCAAACTTGTTCATATTTCGGTTGGTATTATAGACGTTTGAAACCTTTAGTGGACCCCGAGACTCGTGGGATTCGCGATCAGAGTTTTAAAGTAGTCAGAGATCAATTAGACGTACAATGTTAACGTTACCCAAGGAGGACCTGAAATGAGTTTCCCCGAGAGGGGGGGGGGGTGGACAGTAAGCGCTGGTTCAGCCTGTTAGTGGCCGGGATCTAAGAGTCATAATTGTTGGTAATCTCGATGTACTGTCAGATGTATATACTCGTTCGACCCCCGCTGATCCACAAGAAATACGACACTGGCGCACTCTGGTAACGAACCTCTGAACTAAAGTTTTCCCTTAGCGGGGATCGAATCTGCACTTATTGGCAGATTTCACTTAAGGGAAATCAGCTATTGAGGTCGTCCTCCAGACGCGATATTCGAAAAATTTCCTGAAATGTTCCATCCACCCCTCTAGGAGATGAAGAAAGTGAGGTCCGTTTCTTCGTGACTGCAAGTATTAAGCGAGTTATTCGAACACTCTTTTTTTCAGCTTTCACTAAACCATCACCCCACTCTTGTATTCTTCTCATCGTTTTTTTACATAGAAATAAGGAATATGCGATGAGTTGAGATCACAACTGTGTTATACCAACAAGTGGAAAATCTGCTTAGTTTTCACTGCTCCTGCGTGACGGACTTTTATCATTGCCCGTCTCCATTTAGTCTCACCACTGCCGCTAAGTTTCGTTTGTATTCATTCAGAAGTTTATCACTTCTGATAAAAAGGCATATTACAATTTTTTCTGTTTCGTCGGTATCCCACTTCCTCTGTTGTCCGGACCTCATATCCCTATTTGCGTTTTCCCCCTTCTTTACCTTACCTTTTATATTTTCTATCCATGCGCCACCTGAACGTCAGCAATGGTCACGATGAATGAACGGCATACAGTTCCTAGGGAAGAGCAGTAAGTTGAAAAGACTGTAACGGGATATTGTCGAATGTAAGTGGGATGATAAACGATTCATGAAAACGGACACGAGGATTATCATAGTGACGAAGATGAGAGAGAGAGAGCGCTGGAACAAGGCGAGATGCTCCAAGGTGCGTTATATCTAGATTTGAGAAGAGAAGGCAATACAATGAGGGGTGTGGCCTGGTGTGACATATCTAGCCAGGAACCATGCTCTGCTGGTTATCAATGCCTTGTTATGCCCGCCATTGGCTAGTCAACCAAAGAGCTACATCTCATAATTGCAACGAGCTAAGAAAGGTCGACCTTCCACGGTTAGTTACTATCTGAAGGCTGTATAAAAAATATCGCCACAACTCCTACTCATGTCACAAACAATACTCAGTTATATCATAAACCACTGTATTCGAAGTTGAAATACCAATACTGTTTTGAAGAGACCTCTATTATGCGAGATAAATGCAAATTCTTTATGTGATAATGTCATAATAATTAAGACCTTACGTTCTTCTCTCAAAAATGTTTATTTGATTCATACCATACTCGATACTCAACGGTTCAGTCAAGCCCCAAGTTCATACTTGTTATTTGCTGCAATCGGGCCTGGATTAGTGAGGGTATAAAGGGAGGAGGATTCAAAAATTCGCAAATATCTCCATTGTAGTTGGATCGCAAAATGTTTTAGAGCCAATATTGTTAAGCTGATGATACTCTACAATTGTAGTTCTATGCATTTTTTCGTAACTCAAGTATTAAGCGACTTTTTCCGTCCGAATATGAGGTGATATGAGATCTCAAGTGTGTGGGATAGGTATTATAGGTTATACTAGCTCAGATACCCGGCTTCGCCCGGGAATTCATTTGAGGCTGAATGGTGATGGTATTTTTTAGCAGGCTTTACATTGCACAATATTTTGACATTTACCCGTCCCAGTGTTTAGGATTGATACCCATCTTTGCCGTGGATTTGCTAATAATAGAATTATTTGTTCGATAAGACTTCACAGTCTTCGATATTTTTATATTTCCCGTCTCTTATACATGTAAATATGGTGAATTTTTATTTCAGGCCTCCCTTTTAACCCCCCTCTCGTTGGAACCTAAAATTGTTAATATAACTTATAATCATGGAAGAATTAATGCTAATTGACATACCGAGTTTTGTTAAGTTCGGTTCAGTCGTTAGTGCCCGCTAAAGTTTTAACGTATAACTCATTTATACTTAGGTATACGACAAAAGTGTATATAACAAAAGTTACTCTAAATAACAAAATAAACAACTGTTGTTATGTTTATATTTGCGGAAAAACCAATAGGAAACGAAATATCGCTATTTTTAATTTCAGGCTTCCCTTATAACCCCCACTCCTGCCCGTCCATAGAAATGTTGGTATGGCTTATTATAATGAAGGCCTCACTGCTAATACACATACCGAGTTTTATTTAGTTCGGTTGAGTCTTTTTTGGCAAATAATATTGTTGACTCCCGCTATAATTTTTAGCGTATAACGCATTTAAACTTCGGTATACGACAAAAGTGTATTTAACAAAAGTTACTCTAAATAACAAAATAAATAACTTTTGTTATGTGCATATTTACCGAAAAACCAATAGAAAACGAAGTATCGCTATTTTAGATTTCAGGCTTCCCTTATAACCCCCACTGCTGTTCGTCTCAGAGAAAATTAATATAGCGTAAAGTCTAAGATGAGTTAGTAGTAATACACATACCAAGTTTCATAAAATTCGGTTCAGCCGTTTATGCGTGAAAAGGTAACAAACAAACAAACAAAATAACAAACAAACAAACATACACGAAAGAAACAAAATGCAGATATGGTGTCTATGACATGTGAAACGAAAAGTTATCGTGAAATTTCGCGAAAAAAATCAATGTACAGACAGAGGTTACAATTTTATATATATACTAGCTCAGATACCCGGCTTCGCCCGGGAATTCATCTGAGGCTGAATGGTGATGGTATTTTTTAGCAGGCTTTACATTGCACAATATTTTGACATTTACCCGTCCCAGTTTTTAAGATTGATACCCATCTTTGCCGTGGATTTGCTAATAATAGAATAATTTGTTCGATAAGGCTTCACAGTCTTCGATATTTTTATATTTCCCGTCTCTTATACATGTATATATGGTGAATTTTTATTTCAGGACTCCCTTTTAACCCCCCTCCCGTTCGTACCTAAAATTTTTAATATAACTTATAATCATGAAAGAATTAATGCTAATTGACATACCGAGTTTTGTTAAGTTCGGTTCAGCCGTTAGTGCCCGCTAAAGTTTTAACGTATAACTCATTTATACTTAGGTATACGACAAAAGTGTATATAACAAAAGTTACTCCAAATAATGAAATAAACAACTTTTGTAATGTTTATATTTGCCAAAAAAACAATAGGAAACGAAATACCGCTATATTTATTTTCTGGCCTCCCTTACAACCCCCACTCCTGCCCGTCTCTAGACATGTTGGTAAGGCTTGTTATAATAAAGGCCTTAGTCCTAATTCACGTACCGAGTTTTATTTAGTTCGGTTGATTCTTTTGTGTCAAATAAAATTGATGACTCCCGCTATAATTTTTAGCGTATAACTCATTTATATTTTGGTATACGACGAAAGTGTACATAACAAAAGTTACTCTAAATAATAAAATAAATAACTTTTGTTATGAGCATATTTGCCGAAAAAACAATAGGAAACGAAATATCGCTATTTTTAATTTCAGACCTCCCTTATAACCCCCACTCCTGTTCGTCTTAGAGAATATTAGTATAGCCTAAAGTCTAAGTTGGGCTAGTAGTAATATACATACCAAGTTTCATAAAATTCGGTTCAGCCGTTTATGCGTGAAAAGGTAACAAACAAACAAACAAACAAACAAACAAACATACACGAAAGAAACAAAATGCAGTTATGGTGTCTATGACATGTGAAACGAAAAGTTATCGTGAAATTTCGCGAAAAAAATCAATGTACAGACAGAGGTTACAATTTTATATATATTTATATATAATTTTGAACAGAACCGATTATCGTCGTCTACTAGGTAGGATCGATGAACATTTGAGGAAGTTTTTCAATTGAGTCAAGAGGTGATTTATTTTAAGGGAAGTCAGCTAATGGGACCCGGTGAGTCTCGAGAGGTAGTGGGATGATGTCTAAAAAGAAATAAAAGTAATATGTCTACCTTTTTATCCAAAGTGATAAACTTCTGAATGCAAAGGAGAGGCAGGGAAGAGAGGGTGAAAATGTGAAATTAAATGAAGATGATAAATGATAAACCACTCTATAAGGGCTATGTGTTTATTTGGTGAGATGAAAACGTTTATTCTTCACAAGTTTTTTTATTTCATCACATTCAAAGACAATTTTTCCATCTTCAGAATTGTATGCACTCATTGGGGAACACGACAAGTGACTAACATTGGGAGTACACGTAATATCATAATTGCTGATGCCATAAAACAGCGAAATTGAGTGTATCTCGCATACTAAACGTTTCTTGAAAACAATATTTGGTATTTAAATTTGGAATAAAGAGGTTCATGATATAATAGCTTATTGAAAAAATGAAATTAGTGGGGGGAGTCGGGGCGGGGGCTTGCACAAGGCTGAAACTTAAAACATGCATATATCTCGCTTAATATTCAAGAAAGAGAAAAACGGATATAACAATACTAATAGAACATCACATTTGGAATGAGATGGATTCTATACAAATTTTCGATCTGACTCAAAAGTACAGATATATTCCGAATTTTCGAAATTCTCAGCCTCTGAACTCAACTCCACAGGTCCGAATTTAGCCGATCAAACAAAAATTGCTACAACTAGAGGGTTGTATACTCACACACACACGCATATATACATATATATATATATATATATATATATATATATATATATATATATATGTATATATAGTTTTGAACGGTCCTCATTTTCGTATTCTCCTGGGTATGATCGGTGGACATTAGAAGACATTTTTCGAGAAATGAGTACAACATCAATAGCTGATTTCCCTAAAGGGAAATATGCTAGAAGTAAAAGGAATCTAATATTAAAAGAAATTCTATAAAGTTAGAAAGATATTGCTATTTCCGTTGTAACGGATATTATTTAATAAAAATTCCTACACGTTCCAATAGGAAGAGTTTGACCTATCACCTGGGAAGTCCATATCGGCAGGTTCTCGTGACACAAAGCTAGAAGCGAACAGCTAACTCATGATTCTCCAAACTAAAGCCATCCATCATTAGAAAGAATGCTATAGATAAACAAAATTTTCACGGCGTTCAGGAACGATCCGCTCGAACGGGTATCTCGTAGCCGCAGCGAGATATAAAAAAAGAAGAGGAATACAATACACCTGCGACGTGGTGACACGAATATGAATATGAGGCGTGACTAATTATGAGGCACGTGCCAGTGATATCGTGGCATATGGATACAATGAGGTACCGCTAGCACATAGTACACATAGGTAGGGAACAATGATACAACCAACCATTAATGAATATCTATTTAGGAATGTCCTCTAGACTATTAGCAGACAATACTGTTATCCTGTTATGAATTGGACAACGGAATACCACGACAGATGTTTACAAACATTTTATTTATGAGGACAAGAACAAGAAACAATACAACAAATAAAAGATACTAGTTAAAAGGGGCTACGTAAATTTAGCAGATTAAACATGATGCGCTGAGGGCTCATTCATGATTTCATCGCACTATAAATGCTAGAATTTGCGATAATTTTAAAAAGTCCGTCACGCAAGGGCTGCGTAAACTAAGCAGATTTCCCACGTGAAGTTTTACAGTAGAGAAATCTGCCCAATAACACCTGCAGAAGTAAGGTATCTCTAAACCTATTCAAGAGGGACGAATAGTTATGGAAACGACCGCCAGAGCTCTCGGCGGAATTTCCCGAACATAGCCGACTTCTGCCGACGACACACAGAATACAAATGCAAATATCTCGGTTAATATTCAAGATACACAATAAATGTATAGAACAATATTTATAGTAAATTTAATTTGCAAATAAGATTGATTCTATACAATTTTTCGATCCGACGCATAATAACGGAGATATTGTGAATTTTCAAAAATCCTCCCCTCTAAACCTCCCCCTCCCTCTGGTCAGCCAATAACGAACTTGATCTTCCTTTTTACATAAAACGATTAAATTCAGAGTTTGGTAACGATCACACAAAAATTGCGACCGCTAGAGCGTTAACAGACAAATATATATATATATATATATATATATATATATATATATATATATATATATATTTATATATAATTTTGAACGGACCTCATTTTCGTCATCTCCTGGGTAGGATCGATGGACATTTGAGGAAATTTTTCAAAACTCGCGTCATGAGTACGACCTCAATAGCTGATTTCCCTGAAGGGAAATCTGCTAAAATCCCACCCCCTGTTTGTCGTTCGATATCAGGAACTAAGTAATATGATATTTATTGTTGAATAGTAGGCAAGGGGGATATTTCGAAAATTCGAAGAATCTCTGAATACAATAGAAGATTTGTACCATTCTTATTGAAAATGTAATTGTCCATAAATGTTATTAAATACATTTACTCTGAATCTTGTATATTAACGATGAGATTAGCGTTGGTCTTAATCTCACATGGCAAACCTAGAGTGGCCACTTCAATTCTCGCCAGGGCAACAGAAATTTATTAAGTGAAGAACTCTTTAAATAGTCTCTTTAGTCCCACCCTGGAAAGAAAAGGTTGGTAACCGTAGATAACCCTTCCCACTTAGTCTTAGTTGCACAAAGTAGACGTTAATAAATAACTATTTTTTTTTAAAAAAATATTAACCGAGATATTTGCATTTTTTTTATTTTTCGGCCTTCAGCAAACACCCACTCCAACTCATGACATACTAACAATCAGACACTACGCATGAATTCCAAATATTGTTTTCAAGAGATTTTTACTATGCGAGATACATGCAAATGTTTTGGGATATCGTCAATTACAATTTAAGCTCTCATTTTAAAAATGTGTATTCCATCTAAACCATAACACTAAATATCATATTTGTTATTGGCAGAAGGCGGACATGCAATAGCAAAGTTTCGAAAATTCAAAATATTTTCGTTACTAAGAGAGGGGTCGTAAAATATTATAAAAACCAATCTTGTTAAACTATTGATGCTTTGGTATACATGTCTATGCATTTCTTCGTAACTCAAGTATTAAGCGAGTTATTCTTGCCTTTTCGATCTCAGCTGTCAATACCCTCCCACCACTGTGTAAGCAAATCAGCTATTGAGGATTTACTCATAAGGGAGGTTAGGGGGCCGACTTTCGAAAATTCATAATATCTTCGTCATTTTACGACATATTGAAAAAGTCCGTCACGCAGGGACTGCGTAAACTAAGCAGATTTCCCTCGTGAAGTTTAGTAATAGGTAAATATACATACTGCTAACACAACAACACCGTGAATAAATACAAACGGAAATAAGAAATTTTCATCCAATTTCAATAACCTGCCGACAGGGAGCATTAGGTTAGAAATGTAAACACAGACAGAAATGGCCTCACACCGGAAAGAAAAAAGTCCGTCGCAGGGGCTGCGTAAACTAAGCAGATTTCCCACGTGAAGTTTTACAATAGAAAAATTCCAGAATAGAGAGTCAAACAGTTACGGGAACGACCCGAACTAGCTTTTGACGGAAACTCACGACTAGACCCGAAGTTAGCCGATTTCATCTCAGAAGCTGAAAACTGAAAAATGCAAATATCTCGGTTAATATTCAAGATAGAGAATAAATGTATATAACAATATTTATAGTAATTTAATTTGCAATAAGATTGGTTCTACACAATTTTTCGATCCGATGCATAATAACGGAGATATTTCGAAAATCCCCCCCTGTAAACCCCCCCCCTCTTGTCCGATTTCAGCCATTAACGAACTTGATCTGTCTTTTTACATAAAACAGATAAATATCGAGTTTCGTAACGATCAACCAGAAATTGCGACCGCTAGAGCGTTAACAGACATATATATATATATATATATATATATATATATATATATATATATATACACATCTCCTGGGTAGGATTGATGGACATTTGAAGAAATTTTTCGAAAATCGCGTCATGAGTACGACCTCAATAGCTGATTTCCTTTAAGGGAAATCTCCGAAAATTGCATAGAACCAATATAAATGGAAATTTAATTTTCTATAAATGTTCTTATATACAAGTTGTCTCTATCTCCAATTAACCGAGATATTGGTATATTTTATGTTTCAGACTTCAGTAAACACACTTTCAGTCATCGCACGTTAAGAATAATCAAATATATCACGAATAGTCTTATATCAAGCTGAAATACGAAATATTGTGCTCAACAAAAGTTTTCTAGATGAGATACATGCAAATATGCTCTGATGTCCCCCCCCCCCACTCGTATTTTGTTCATGGATTACTAAAATTAGAGTGATTCAGATTATCCTGATTCTAAATTACAGTACTATATATAGTAAATCGTTGTCAATAAAATTAAACGTTAAATTCAGCTATATTTCAGTAATTTTTATTCTTTCTGATCAAGAATATTTCTTTCCTTCAGCTCTGAGAGGTTAGACCTGTTTGTTTACAATTCAGACACTCTCCGATGTGGCGTTTAAGCGTTACCAGTATGTAGATTCATCTATTGTAAAATTTCACTTAGGAAATCTTAGTCTACACAGCACCCGGGAGACGGGCTTTTTTTTATACAGAAATAGAGAATATGTGGTGAGATGAGATCACAAGTGATTTATATCAGCACTTGGGAAATCTGCGAAATTGACGCAGCCCCTGCGTGACGGACCTTTTTCGTGCGTCATCACAATTTCATTATAAGAGGAATTAACCCCATATCCATCAGAGGGATCCATCCGTCCTTAAAGGATTCGAATATGTTCCGGGAAAGTATTCTGATAGACGACCACTAAAATAGCAGGGCAAGCCGCAAGCCGACCCCCAGACACTAACCTTGGAAGAAACCGCACGGTCTACCATCATCATAAGACTTAATCATCATCAATACCTTCCCATCACCATGAGTGTATCAAGACCGTTGGAATAGTGCCGATCGATGCTACAACCTGGTTACTACAAGTAAACGGTTCCAAGAAATTCTCCTCTCATTTGTAAGAACAGTTATAGTCCAAACCGCATGACTTGTGAATTCGTTTAACTTATTAGTTGATAAGTGTCAGTTAAGCAATTTGCATTTACTCGAAAAAAAAAGAAAAAAAGAATAGGTTCGTGCCGAGTAACTTCCGAGAGGTGAAATTACAATATTACTCATACTGGGGGAAAAATATAACCTGTCATTAGTTATTCAAAAATGATATTCCGAATTTCAAGAATATAGATAATCAAGAGTTACCGCATTAACTTGTGGCACACACGAGTACGCATGCGGAAGGGGGTAAATTTTATTTTCTGACTCATAAACTTGAGGTTATGATTATAACGAGATTATTGAGAGCATTGCATTCCTCAACAACTCAAGCTAGACTTAAGTTTTCGAGTTGTATTTACGTTTGCTTACAAATGACGAGAACAAACTCGGTAAACATGCAACACAGAGACAATCTTGTGACTTTAACTTACAGACCCTACCAGACTTACATTTACAAATACTACAGACAACATAAAATGAATGGCAAAAATGTTACTTCTTACAGGCAGGAGCCGTCATACCAATCAATATACTAAATCACCTTAAAAATTGAATTTGTTTTACGAAATTTACTGTTTTACTCGTCATTTTAGCAGATTTCCCTTAAGGGAAATCAGCTATTGAGGTTGTACTCATGACGGAATTTTCGAAATTTGTCTTCAAATGTCCATCAATCCTACCTAGTAGATGATGAAAATGAGGTCCGTTCAAAACTGTATATATATATATATATATATATATATATATATATATATATATATATATATATATATATTTGTCTGTTACCCCTCTAGCGGTCGCAATTTTTGTTTGATCGTTACCAAACTCGATATTTAGTCGTTTTATGTAAAAAGAAAGATCAAGTTCGTTAACGGCTGAAATCAGACCAGTGGGAGGGGGGTTTAGAGGGGAGGATTTTCGAAAATTCGAAATATCTCCGTTACTACGCGTGGGATAGAAAACATGTAGAGAATCAATCTTATTGCAAATTAAATTTACTATAAATATTGTTATATGCATTTTTTCTTTATCTTGAATATTAACCGAGATATTTACACTTTTATTAAATCTCGGCGCCTCTTAACGGACGAGTTACTTTCCCGCCAAAAGCTAGTTCGACCGTTTCCTTGACTGGCTCGGCTCTCGTGAAATTTCTCTATTGTAAAACTTCAATTGGAAATCTGCTTAGTTTGCGCTGCCCCTGCGTGACGGACTTTTTTGATTTTATCTTAGTGAGGAATTAAATATAATTTTATAAGGGAGAACGGGATTGTGTGTGTGTCAGCAAACTTATTTTAACAAATCTCTAGTGTAATGCCTTGAAATGTGTGTGCACGCAGGTGTGTGTGTGTGTGTGTGTGTGTTTGAGAGAGAGAGAGAGAGAAAATAATTATGTTTGAAAACATTCCCCTGGCACATTGACAAATATATTTACAGAGACGTTTTGCTAGTACCTAAAAGATAATGTTTAGATAAGGCAGTAGCTTCCTAGTACCAAGAACGAGGAATCTTCGGTGTCAAACAGAGATGCATTGCCTAGCTAAGCTAAACCTATTCCATGTACTAAAATAGAAAGTATATTTATTAAACACACAGCCTTTATAAACATAACATAAATATAACTGTTTTAGGTGTTGAAATGACACGATGAAAATACGACATTAGATAAGATCAGCGTAGATTTAAGAAAGTCTTGCAAAACCACATCCTCATTGGAAATCCGCTAAAATTAAGTCCAAGTTGTGTCGTGTATGTGATCTTTAGCGAAGATGGCACCAGAGATTCAATAATGACATATCTCTTCCAATCAAACCCCAAAGCCCATGAAGAAATTAAGCTCACCACACAAGTCGATATTATTAAATATAAATCAAACTTAGGCCTCTCTGCTATTCACAATATAGTATCTTGTCTTCACACAAACAGATATTCAAGCAGATTTCCCTTAAGGGAAATTATCTACTGAATCTGTACTCATCATTTACACAGCAATTTCATCGAACGCCCATCGAATCTACATAAATGACGGAAATGAGCTCCTTTCAAAAATTCAATTTAATTTTTGTTTGACCGTTACCAAACTCCTTATTTAAAAGTTTTAAGTAATATTAAACATCAAATTCCTTCGGATCAGCGATAGGGGAGGGGGGGTGGAATTTCGAAAATTCCAAACATCTCCGTCATTATAAATAGACCTACCTCAAAAAATTGTACAGAACTAATCTTATTAATGTTCAATAAATGTTGGTAGGTATATACATGATTTCTCTATCTCTAATATTAACCGATAAATTACCATTTTTTTTTTAACCTTTCAGCTATCAGTCAACCCCCAAATAATTTATTTATATTGCTAGGTTTCTCTTAAAGTATGTAACTTAGTTTGGTTGTGTGTTATTTTTGTGAAGTATCTTTGTTATTTTCTAATTTTGCATTTTGTTATTCTTTCTTTGTTTTTGTTTTTTTTTTATTTATTCTGGTTCCTAATTTTGTGTTTTGTTGTACTTTGCTGTTACGTATTTCTTTTTTTTTTGTATTTTTTTGTCTTCAATTTTTGGTTGTATTTCTATTATATTAGTTGTTTTCTATTTTTCATTTATGTTTATGGTATTTTCTTTTAGTATTTTTTGTTTCGAGCAATATTGCCCTTGTAGAAAGGTCCTGAAATATATACATAAAAAAGTAAAGATCTACTTTTAGCCATCGCACTTTTATCAGCGAAAATAACATGAAATATCTTAATCCGAACCTAAATACAAAATATTTTTTTACGACGAACCTTTATTATGTCAGATGCATATAAATGCGTTGTGTGGTGACGTCATCAATTAAGATTTTCTTGACGGCTCACTTCTACTGATTGGATTTTTTTTTTTTTTTTGAATTTTTAAATAGACAATATATGGTGAGATGAGATCAGGAGTGAGACACTCCGACAGATGGAAATCAGGGATCTTCTTATTTCACGAAACCCCTGCGTGACGAACTTTAACACAGGAGATGTCAAAAGAAAAGATTGAAAATACACGTGTTAGTGTGGCTAGAGGGACGACGATCTGTTAGTTGACACACAGACCGGTTGGGCCGAGATAACAAACAGCCCGACATTTACAGATCTAATAGGACATTTGTGTACGAGGGCGCGTCCTAACTACTCCTCCATGTAAATAAACGCTTATATGTCATTCAGGGCGACGCCTTCACTAAGAAACAAGCCTAAAAGAGATACAAGCAATACATTCATTAGGAAGAATCTATTACTAGTTGTTCAATGTAAAAATTGAAGCGGTAATAAAACTACACCAGCCCCATCTGTTATCAACTAGGCCAACCAAGGATACCCCCTGAAGAGTGCTGAGCTCTATTGCCTACTTGTGTAAACACTACCTGAGAGGACATCCTTGGGTTCAAAGGGCAAAGATAAGGAACAGGATCAGAACAGTAGAGTGAGTAGGACAACAGGAGAGAGTAGAGCCTCTCATTAGTGGCAGCAATATTAGTTTCTTTCTCACACCCCTTTTAACAACATGAGTGAGTAAAGGAAGGAGCATCCAGGGGGAGACCAGGATGGAGGGAGAGCACCAGAGCAGCATCGAGAACATCATCACAATTTCATCAGCATCCCTTGAAGTAATCATTAATCTACTAACACATATCTGCCCTGCAATAGTCCATCCCCCAATATCATGTAATTATCCAATATAATATTAATAGTAATAACCGTCTTATACATCAACATGGTCCTCCGGTATTAAATCAGATGCAACTTCCATGAACCAGTACCTCTCTTAAAATATTGCAAGCCGTTAGCGGGTAAGGCCGAAGGGCTTTGAAATACACTAGTATTAGTAAAACTTGTAAATGGAGCACACAGTCAAAATTTAGCACATTTCCCTTAAGAGGAACACTTCAGCAGGAGGATGATTTATATGGGGTGACTTCAAAAAATCAAAATATCTCCGTTAGATACGTCGGATCGAAAAATTATAGAAAGTCCCTCACGCAGGAGCTGCGTAAACTAAGCTGATTTCCTACGTACTGGAATGATACTCTGGTCGTCTCATCTTAACATCAATTCACTATTTCTTGCTTAGTAAGAATCCTCTAACTGAACTTGGTTTGTACTCAGTACTAATAGTAAAAATCAGGCGATTATAAGTTAGGATCTACTGAAGCTATAAAAATAAAAATACATGTAGCTCGCTTAATATTAATATTATAAGATCAGAAAAAAATGTATTTAACAGGAATTGTTATTCCAGCAGCATTGGTAATATAAACGTTTTATAAACTCATAGCAGCCGAGATATTTCAAATATTCCCCCCTCGATTTTCAAAAAATTCTTCAAATGTCGATCGATCCTAGTCAGGAGATGACAAAAATAAGGTCACTTCAAAATTTTATATATACATAAAAATTATATATAATCAGTAACTTGATATAAAGTATATATATTATCGGTCATCATGAATATTAACCAAGATATTAGAATTTTTTAGTTTTCAGCCTCCACTGATCGCATGCCATATTACCTATATCATGAAATAGGTTATTCTAAGCTTATATAATACATTTGTTTTCAGAAACCTTTATTATGCGAGATAATTGCAATTTCGTTGTGTTGGTAACATGATCAAATAACATTTAACGTTCTAACAAGAAATTTTTTATTTCATCTACAACATGCTCGATATTTAACATTTCCTGCCTATACAAACATTTGTTTATTATTATTTACGTCAACTTTATGCTACTAGACTAATCGGGACGGGTTATTTACAGGTTACCACCCTTTCTAGCCAGAGTGGGCTCAAGGAGTTTATTTAGTGAGTCCGTCACTAAATAAATTTCCACTGCCCAGGGCGGGAATCGAACCCGCCACTCTAGGTCTACCACGCGAGATTAGGACTAACTCGCACGGCCAACCTGAGCCCCTATACTAACATTTATACATGTTATTGGCTGAAATGGACATGGAATAGTGAGAGTTTAGAGGGGAGGGATTCGGATATTCAGAATATCTCAGTTATTATGAGTCAGACTGAAAAATGTTATAGGCCCAATCTTGTTAAATTATCTTTTTCCTGTAACTCCCTTATTAAGAGAGTTAGTACGATCTTGTGTTCAATCTTCAGTAAACCTCAAATACTAATCGTCGAATTTAGACTTAGAAATAGAGCATATATGGTAGATGATATTACTAGTGCTTGTAAGATGCGGCAAAAGAAACTGTAATTATTAAATATTAACTTTATAGTCACGACAGTGCTTCTGATTGGTTGTTTTCTATCAGCTGAGAAAATGTTCGTCTGGTTTTTCTCATCTAGATCAGTAAATATCTTTTCTTCTCACGAGTCCAAGCTTCCATGTCACACATCATCAGAGGGACTATTGCAGCTGGTACTTGCATATTAATAAAGCATATCACAAGAGGACACGTGTGAACGAACGTTAGTAAATGGAGCTGGTAATAGGATAGCCGTGCAGTATACAGTCGGGGCTATTGTACCAGCTGCTGGGTGCAGGGGCTCTTCTATTCCATAGAGGTATAAAACAAACAAGATGTCTAATTGATAGTAACGGTGGTTCAAGTGAAAAAAAAAAAGAAGAAACCTTTACAAAGATACAACACTCGATCGAATTAGCCGGTGTTGGAAGTGATGTCAAGTTTAAACGGCAATCAGCTATTTAGGTCGTGCTCAAGACGCGATTGTTGTAAAATTACTTCAAATGCTCATAAATCGTGCACAGTAATAGTAGCTAACAAAAAAGAAAAGTAAATTCCTAGGAATAGAATCTATTTATTGACTGACTCATTAAATAAAATCCCAACACTGACTATAAAAGTCCGTCACGCAGGGGCTGCGTAAACTAAGCAGATTTCGCTCGTGAAGTTAAGTAAAAGATATATATACATACTGATAACACAACACCACCGTGAATAAATACAAACGGAAATAAGAAATGTTTCATCCAATTTCAATAACCTGCCTACAGGAAGCGTTAGGTTAGAAATATAAACAAACAGGTCTGCCCGCCTCACACCGGAAAGAAAAACATTACTGAAATATATCAGAATATAACATATTAATTTCATTGAGAACTATTTACTTTACCTAGTACTGTAATTAATAATGAGTCAGAATAATTGTTATCTCAATCAATCAATATTTAGTAGTCCAAAACCTTAAGACGGGGGGGGGGGAGGGGGTCACCAGAACTTATTTGCATGTATCTATTATAATAAAGGTCTCTTGAATACAATTTTTGGTATTTAAACTTCGAAAAATGTGATTTATTATGTAGCAGAGAATTGTTTATGTAACATGAGTAGAAGTGGTGGTTTGCTGATAGCTGAAAACTGAAAAATGCAAATATCTCGGTTAATATTCTAGATAGTGAATAAATGTAAAGAACAATATTTATAGTACATTTAATTTACAATAAGATTGATTCTGTACAATTTTTCGATCCGACACATAATAACGGAGATATTTCGATTTTTCAAAAATCCTCCTCTCTAAACCCCCCCCCTCCCCCTGGCCCGATTTCAGCCGTTAACGAACTTGATCTTTCATTTCACATAAAACGACTTAATATCCAGTTTGGTAACGATTAAGCAATAATTGCGACCGCTAGAGCGGTAACAGACAAATATATATATATATATATATATATATATATATATACGTATATATATATATATATATATATATATATACACACAGATTTGAACGGACCTCATTTTCGAAATCTCCGAGGTAGGATAGAGTGACATGTGAACAAAAAATTCGAAAATCGTGTCATGAGTACAACCTCAATAGCTGATTTCCCTCAAGGGAAATCTGCTAAAAGGGTGGGAGCCTGTAGATGGCTCGTCCCAATTGCCCGTAGTAGCAAAACGTAGACGTTAATAAACAAGATATTTAGTTTTATAAGTAGTTTCCCTTAACGGAAATCAGCTATTGAGGTTGTACTCATAACGCGATTTTAGAAAAATTATCTCAAAATTCCATCGACCCTACCCAGGAGATGATAAAAAAAATCCGTCACGCAGGGTCTGCCTAAACTAAGCAGATTTTCCTCGTGAAGTTTAATAATAGATAAATCTACATACTGGTAACACAACACCACCGTGAATATTAAGTGAATAAATACAAACGGTAATAAGAAATCTTTCCCCTCCAGGCGGGAAGCATCTGAAATGAAAACAAAAAGGTCTGCCAACGGCTCACCGGAATGAAAAAACAATAACTAAAGCATATGTTCAAACATATTATTAACACGAGTAGAAGTGGTTTACTGAAGGCTGAAAAATGTAAATATCTCGGTTAATATTCAAGATATAGAATATATATATATATATATATATATATATATATATATATATATACATACATTATTTATAGTATATTTAATCTGCAATAAGATTCATTCTATACACTTTTTCGATCCAACTTATAGTAACGGAGATATTGCGATTTTTCAAAATTCTCCCCCTCTAAACCCCCCTCCCCAAGTTCCGAATTCATTCGATAACGAGCTTGATCTTTCTTGTTTCATAAAAGTCCCTCACGCAGGGGCTGCGTAAACTAAGCAGATTTCCCACGTGAAGTTTTACAATAGAGAAATCTGCCTAATAACAACAGTAGTAGTAATGAATCTCTAAACCTATACACGAGGGACGATCAGTGACGAAAACGGCCGCCCTAGCTCTCGGTGGAATGTCCCGAACATAGCCGACTCCTGCCGACCACACACACAATAAAAATGCAAATATCTCGCTTAATATTCAAGATACAGAATAAATATAGAACAATATTTATAGTAAATGTAATTTGCAACAAGATTGATTCTATACAATTTTTCGATCCGACGTATAGTAACGGAGATATTTTGACTTTTCGGAAATCCTCCCCTCTGAACCCCCCCCCCCCTCTGAAAAATTTCGAAAATTCCGTCATAAGTACAACCTCAATAACTGATTTCCCTTAAGGGAAATCTGCTAACACGATTAAATTTCGAGTTTGATAACGATCAAACAAAAATTGCTACCGCTAGAGCGGTAACAGACAATCAGCTATCAGCTATTGAGGTCGTACCCCTGACACGATTTTCGAAATATTTCTTCAAATATCCATCGATCCTATATATATATATATATATATATATATATATATATTTGTCGGTTACCGCTCTAGCTGTTGCAGCAGCTTTTGTTTGATCATTACCAAACTCGATATTTAGTCGTTTTATGTACAAAGAAAGAACAAGTTCGTTAACGGCTGAAATCGGACCATGGGGAGGGAGGGGGGAGGGGTTTTAGAGGGGGAGAAGCTTAAATACCAAATATTTTTTTCCAGAGTCCTTTATTATACGAGATAGATACAAATATGTTCTGGTCACCTCCCAGAACTAAAATTTGATTGATTTAGATAAATATAATTCTGATCCATTATAAATTACAGTACTAGATGTCGTAAATAGTTTTCAATAAAATTAATATGTTATATTCTAATATATTTCAGTAATTGGTTTTCTTTCTGGTGAGAAGTTGGCACTTTCCAGACGCTTCCCGTCGGGAGGTTTCTTATTATTGTATTTATTCACTTGATATTGATGGTGCTATTATGTTACCATTACTTAGATTTATCTATTGTTAAACTTCACGAGGGAAATTTGCTTAGTTTACGCAGCCCCTGCGTGACGGACTTTTTTTACTGTTTATACTGATATAGTATGTCCACAATTGTCTTTTACATTTTTTCATTCATTGTAGCTCTGAGGAAGGATACCAATTGTGTTTGAAAATATTAGCACAAAAATATAATCGTCTTTTGACTGATTGAGTACTTCTTCAGCCAATACCCTATTTTATACCATTTCATTTTGACTACTTTTTTTGACATTAAACTCTTTTTTTTTCAGGAGGGGATGCAGTGAAGCTGAAATACCAGTGCCCAGAAGCATATAGAAGAATAGGGAATGGCTGTTATTATCTGAGCGATGATAAAATGACGTGGCACGATGCCCAGTTTGCTTGCAGGGATCTCGCTGGAGGACACCTGGCCAAGTTGAACAAGCGCGCAAAGGACAGGCATGTCAAACGCTTTCTCAACAGATCTGAAGGAGGTGATTAATGTAAACAGTGAACTATTATAATATAAATGAGTCTCACAGAGTTTTGTAAGGATCTCTGACCAGTATTCTACTCTCAACTCTTACTTATCACACCAATTTATGGCAAAGTTCGTTATTTGTCTACACAAATGGATCAAAATCTGAGACAGGGATCGGTGCAGCAGCAGCTATAGGAAATAAGCAGGCTATAAAGTCCAATTGCATGATAAAGCCTCTGTATATTCAGCCGAACTTGAGGCTGTAATTCTTGCTGTGCACTGACTCTTTTAGTTCTTTACTCTCCATAGGAAATCTTTACAATTCACACCCACTTATTACACAAACCTACAAATACCTACACAGCTTACACAATTATGATGTGGCTACCGGGACATCAAGCAAAGTACTGACATCGACAGACGAGCTAAATTAGCAGCCAGGAAAAGAACGGTGGACATTGACAGGCTGACTGCACAAGACATGAAACATGTAATTAAAACAAATGTACTCAATGACTGGACAACCGACTGGCTACAAACTGACAAAAACTCCAAGAAATCCTAGACAACCCAAACAAAGGAAATTCTCTGGAAAATCTTACCAGACGAGATCAAGTGGGGTTTACTAGATTTAGAATCAGATATTCACTACTTATCCATATCTCATAAACCAAAAATATGGACCTACATGCACTCACTGTAACACAGTACTGACCATTAAACATCTCCTGACTGAATGCAGACTACGTGAACATCTGAACTTAGCGAACGACTTGTACGAACTATTAACAGAAGGTAGCCCACATATAAATACACTCTTGAATCACTAGGAGACAACTGACATTTACAACAAATTTTAAACCACACCTACCCCACACATTCCTCTATGTTTTTATCTCAAATTATGTTACTAATTCGTATTTGTGTTTTATGAATAAGTCTGTATAATACACTTTTAAACTTGTGCCTTAGACTTCCATCATCCTCAAGCCAGGATTTATTGCAAAGTATATAATTTTACACAGTTTTATTTTATTTCTTAGTTGATATTAGCTAATATATAGCTTTATTTTATACTATGTTTTAATAACTTTGAAAACATTTTTCTTTTTAACATTTTAATTGAAGGAGTTGAAAATTAATGATACTGAGCGACAATGCATAGTTGTGGAGCTCACAAAACCGTTAACTTAGCTATTCATACATACTTGCTTTCAGTCTTCAGGAATCCCCCACTTTAACTCATTGGATTTTTATTTAGGAATAGAGAATATATAGTGAGATGAGATCAGTACATTTTCCAACATTGCAAATGGCTTCATCAGGTGATGGTTTTTGTGCTGACATAGCTATTGGCAACTCTAAATGTTGACAAGATCTCCATCATTAGCAAAATTGACTTGACCTGAAGCCAGTATAACACTGGAGAAATACGATATACTAAAAAATCTGATTGTAGGACAACAGAACTACCACAGACTAAAACTGAAGACTTAACCTACTCTTCAAGCGGTATACACAGATTAATAAGAAATTATTTATATAGTAACCAACAATTATCTTGGTAAAACGGATAATGAACTGAAAGAAAAGCGCATTCATCCTCAAAATAGCCTTATTGAAGAGATAAACATTCAATCCGGCAAAGTTTTGAAGCATAGGTGAAAAAACAGTTTCAAAAAGGGAAATTCAAATTCGTTAAGTTAAAATAAGGAAAAGTTGAATCTAATTTAATATTTGTAGACGTATGATGGTATTGCAGTGCGGCTTGAGAGGTGGATAGGGACCATCTACGACTTCCAGCGCAAGTTCTGGATCTGGGGAGCTGGAGGGGACAGGCTGCGCTATCAGGGATTCTCCAGGAGGAAACCCAACGATAACTACAACTGGAGGTGTGGAGTCATGGACCCAATGCTATATTTCAAGTAAGTAGCATTCAATGTCAAGATAATTTAGAGTATGTTTGCTGCTAGAAGGCATTTAAAGTGTATTATTGATAGGACATTTGTTACTAGAAATGATTTAAAGCATATTATTGAAAGGGTATTTGTTGCTAGGAACAATTTAAAGAATGTAATTGAAAAGATGATTCTTGCTAGAGACCATTTAAAGAATATTATTGAAAGGATGTTGGTTGCTAGAGATGATTTAAAGTATATTATAGAAAGAAAGTTTGTTGCTAGAGACCATTTAAAGAATATTATTGAAAGGATGTTGGTTGCTAGAGATGATTTAAAGTATATTATAGAAAGAAAGTTTGTTGCTAGAGACCATTTAAAGTATAATATAGAAAGAAAGTTTTTTGTTAGAGACCATTTAAAGAATATTATTGAAAGGGTGATTTTTGCTAAAGATCAATTTTGTTTGCTCTGGTAGCAATATTTGTTCAATCATACCCAACTCGTTTCATGTAAAATACCAAGTTCATTATTGACACAAATTGACTGAGTGGAGGGGGAAGGTTTAGAGAGGTAGGAAAACTCAAAATATCAATGTTACGAGTTGGACAGAACAATTGTATATAACATTTTGTGTGGGAAAATTCATTTTCTTTAAATGTTCTATGCACCTTTCCTCTCCGTTATTATATGTCATATCAATATGTTGCATAGAACCAATATATTACAAATTTAATGGCCTATAAATGTTTTCTCTATCTTGAATGTTTAACTGAAATATATGCATTATTGATTTTCAGCCTTCAGTAAACACCGACTTTTAGTCATCACACATTAACAATAAACTAATGCCTTAAGCTTAAATTCCAGATATTCTTTTCAACAGACCTTTCTTATGTGAGGTACAAGCAAATAGTTGTTGATGACATTAAGATTTCATTTCTTGGCTTGAAGATGATTATTAGATCTATACCATACTCGATATTTAACTGTTTCATTCAATATTAAAGACAATATTGGTTTATGAAAATTCAACAATAATATCCAAGAAGAGAGGAAGTTCAGAGAAAAGAGGAATCCGAAAATTCCTAATTATTTTCGTTTTTAAGAATCAGGTCGAATAATGCCATAGAACCAATCTTTTAGCAGTTTTCTCTTAAGGAGAATCAATCCTACCTAGTAGATTACGAAAATTGAGGTCCGCTATATATAAAAATATTTATTTCTTCTATACCATAATCAATATTTAACTGTTTCATTCCACACATCAGATCATATTAGTTAATGGCTCAAATTGGGGGTGGAATAATACTGGTTTAGAGTGAGGATTTTGAAAACTTAAAATGTTGCTATTATTATGAGCTGTATCGCAAAATGTTATAAAACCAATATTGATGCTCTACAATTGTTGTTCTATGCATTTGTTCATAACTCAAGTATTGAGCGAGTTATTTCTACTTACGTTTTTTACATAGAAATGGAGAATATGTGGTGAGATAAAATCACATGTGTGTTAGACCAGAATTTGGGAAATTGCTTAATTTACGCAGCCCCTACATGACGGACTCTTTGAACTATAGGTGCTATACTATTGATCGGGCTCAGGCTAGTCATATGAGTTAAAATGCTGGCTTTAATCTCACATGGTAAACCCATAGTGGCGAGTTCAATTCCCCTCTAGGCAATAGAAATTTATTTATCATTAAATACAATCCTTAATCACACACAAGCTAGGAAGCATGATGATATGAAGTCACTAGTATGTATGAAGGTCCTGAATGATGTTTTTTTTTCTATGCACTCCTTATAATTTATGCAATGAATATCGTTACTATTGATATGACTAACTTTTTTTCGGCAGGTGGAGCACAAGGAGCTGTATAGAGAAAAAGCTTTTCATCTGCGAGGTGCCCATCAAGGTGGTGAGCGAGGAAGAACGAAGGAGGAAGAAAATGATGAGAACTAGAACAGGGAAGGACAAGAAAAGACGTGGAGGCAAGAAGAACCATTACAGGCCGGATATCGAAACCAACAGAATAACCTGAGCAGCAACAATATATGTATAAAACCCCAGCACAATTTGAGTACAAAAGAATGTCTTGTGCATGTAATTAATGTTGTATGCTTATTTATTTTGTATAAAGTTTTATGTAAAGTATTTATTAATATTTTTCTAAGTCAGTTTAAAAAAACGATGATATTTTAATAAAACTGCCAAAATAAAAATAATTTTACTTACTTAAAAAGTACTGCCTTAAAAATTAAGTTTAGTTAATAGCTAGATTATAAACTTCTTAAATGTATTTATATATAGAATAATAGCATTTAAAAAAAAAAAAAAAAATACTTGTTTTTAAAACCCCTTAACCTTTAATTTTTTTATCGATATCTTATCTGGAGAGCATATTAATTTCAAGGTATATTATATGTTACCTAGGAAGTATCATCATCACTGAAAACAATGATAGCAGAGCTGAAGTCGGTATAAGAAAAGACTTGCTAAACTAGCCTTCCAAATATTCCATAAAAGCATGTATACAAAAAAAAAAGTTTGCTTAGTCTTTCGCAAAGAGTGTACTGCTTTATGGGATCAAAAGTTTGATAATAGAAGGGAAGCAATGAAAATATTGATTTGGTGCAGAATCACCAGGACAAGTTGGATTAAAAAAAATAATCCAATTTGGAAGATTGGAAAGTAAACGTCTTATCAAGGCCATGGGAAAAAGGAGGGAGAAACTTTTTGTGCATAAGCCACAACAATTTCATTGGTTAGTTCCTTGGGCATAGGGAAAGAAGCAGGCGTAGAAAATCCTTTTTTGAAGAAATCAAACATCTCATGGATTCTGAAAGAACAAAATGGTTGCAACTACACACTTAGATTTTATAACTTGAGATGTGCCAGCTTAAAACTCATTTATAACAACACTTATGAATTGTTATAAGAAGAGTTTTTTAACTGAAAGTTACAGTTTTATCCAATTTCATGTTCCCCGTATAGTCTGGAATTTTTATACTTAAAATTCTTATAGGAAATACAAATGTCTACAGCTATCTACCGAAAGTTATCAATATATTAAATATTACAATGGCGTTTCCGCGAATATTGGCCATCTTCAGATAAACCTCTATCGGCATCATACAATTTTAATAATGAAGAGCATGACCATCTCTTTGAAAACATCACTTAAAAATAATTATAAAAAGTCAAGTCATTTAACTCATTACATAGTGCTTAGATCAACATGTATTTGTAAGGACAAAGTTCCCACTACTAGATGGATAGCTATAATAAGGATTTCATTTACCCGCAAAAATTGAAAACTGAAAATAATATTAAAATTCTTTATATTTTTATAATATTATAAAATTTGATGCACTTAACACTTTGAAAGATAAATTGTGATCACAATTTAGTTTTAGTTAGATATAAGTAGTCCCCATTTTTTATTTATTTTTAAGGTGCCTCTTAAGGAATGAAGGTTAATATTTGCTTAATTATTTAATCTATATAAATAAAATTCTAAGGGGTATCTGATTTTCTATTTAAATTTAGTGGGGATCAGTTTTTTTTTTTTTTTTTTTTTTTTTTTTTTTTTTTTTTTTTTTTTTTTTTTTTTTTTTTTTTTTTTATAAATTCCAGACCATTCAGACAAAGGTATCAGAATTTAATATATTGACTGTTTGTCTGTCTGTCTGCCCTGTTATGCGAAAATCCAATTTTCAACTAGGATTAGTACTGGTTTCATCTAAAAACATGTAAAGAACGAATTGTGTTTAGAATAAAGATTTTGGTACTGAATCGTTATTTACACCTATGAATTTTGACTTTCGTCTTACAGTTCCATTCCTGTATCATGTAAAATGCCTAAATAAATTTGGGCAATTGTTTGTATATGCATTAAGAGAATGAGTATTGTTAATATGACTGATTTGGTTAATTACAAATACCCTCTGGAGTTTGTGGGTTTACTTTGGCATCTAAAAATTTTGTTGCGAAATATGCATTGGTCTACTTGAAGGATTTTGTGGCTGCTTATAAGTTGCATATATTTAATCACGTGTTTAAGAAGTACAAAGAAAATGAAGGCATCCCTGCAAAGGATTGGCATCAAGAAGGAAATCTAGACCAATCTAGACAACACCAAGGTGACGGGCGATGTAATGCCTCAAAGCTTCTAGAGCCGACTCCGAGATATATAAAGCCCCTAGCAAGCCCAGTAAGTAAATTTCTGCAGTTTTCTTAATAGAACATCAGTACGTTCAGTGCAGTTTTTAGTGAATACCAGTTCAGTGCAATGTTTAGTGAATATCAGTTCAGTACAGTGTTTAGAGAATATCAGTGCAGTGCCACACTAAGTCTTCTTAGTGAACATCAGTGATTCAAGTGATCGTGAATTATTGTGCTGTGTAATAAGAACAAGAATTAACACAGCATATTGTGATTAGTAGTAAAGAATAATTTACCAAGTGTGTAAAAGAGAGTAGTGATCGTCAAATAAATTGTGTAGTAATAAAAATGTTAAAGATTGTGTATTGAATTTTGCAATCCAAAAGTACCCTAATAATCAACATTTATTATTTTAATAAAGGCAACTATACATTCATTTATACTGATTTTGTCAGGAATATGTAAATAATGAATTGTGTTTAGAATACATTTTAAGGTAGTAAAACAATATTTAGTCTTATGCATTCTCAAATTTTTACTTCCAAGTTCCAGTCACTAAATCTAAAACGTTCTTTAGTTCAATACACTTTCTTTGTAAATAAATTGGCATTTCTTTAATGTAGGTGAGTGTTGACTGTTTCGGATACTCCCTTTCTAAAACTCTGTTTCTCAAATTTTTACTTCCAACTTCCAGTCACTAAATCTAAAACGTTCTTTAGTTCAATACACTTTCTTTGTAAATAAATTGACATTTCTTTAATGTAGGTGAGTGTTGATAGTTTTGGATACTCACTCCCTTTCTAAAACTCTTTGTAAGTGATTCAATTGAAGAAATAATTATTTTTCAGCTTCCAATGTGGATAGCATCAGCCAAGTCGTTATAAGAGTATGTGACAGACAGGAGGTAGAGATATCATTGCAATGCCCCTCATAAACATTAGATGGAAAACAATAGTTAAAAGAGAGATGAATTTTCACAAAAATGTGTTTCAATATAGCAAATACGTATATATAACTGGAAATTTGTGTAATTAAATAGCTCAAAATGTTTGCAATATTTTTTAGAAAACTGAGTAATTAGGTTTACCTTAATGTAAGTACATAGAGCATCTCCTTTGAGGGTGTTTGATCCAGACTCTGTGTAGAGCTTTATCTTCATCTTCCCAGTGTCGGGGTCCTTCATGACTAGCCCACACTTCTGCATAAGGTCGACAAACTCCTGTTCTGTGATCTCTAGGGGAAGGTTGCTCACGTACACCTTGTTATTTGTTTCATCAGTCACGTCAAACCACGCTGAAACCAAAAGCTTAATGTTAGTAAATTAATTAATTGAGTGCATTGATGGACGTTAGTAAATTAATTGATTGCATTGATGGACATTCATAGAATTTATTTTAAATTGATTTCAATTGAAAGAGGTCACATTTCAATGGAATGAGACAAACTATTATAAATAATAACATAATATCATCTTCTGCTACAAATATATATATATGCCATTTTGGAATTTAAAAACGTCTGAAGGACAGGAAATGCCTTACTGGTGATACCAAATCACCATCTATTCTCTATTTTCCTCAGAAATAGGGTAGAAATAAAGCGTTGACCTTTATCTCACATGGTAAGTCTCGATTCCCATGGATGGAATTTATTTAGTGACGGAATTCATTGAATAAAATCCTTAGTCCCACCCTGGTTAGAAAAGGGTAGTAACCTGTAGATAACCCATCCTAATTAGCCTTCGTAACGAAAATTGGACGTTAATAAATAATTTAATTTAAGCTTAAGAAAAGAAATTTTATTAATTGTTAACACACAAAACTTAAAGCAGAGGTTTGCTGAAGACTGAAAATTAAAAAATGGCAAATACCTCAGTTAATATTCAAGATAGAGAAAAATTGTATATAACAGCATTTATAAAAAGATAAATATGCAACAAGATTAAATTATATGCAAATTTTTGACATGACTTATAGTAATGGAGATTTTGTAAATTTTCTAATCTCCGTATACCCCTCTCCCCCAGATCAGATTGATTGAAACTTGATCTTTAGTTTTACATGGAGTGCTTATAAAACAGAGTTTGGTAGCAATGAAACAAATAATATGACCTCTAGAGTAGCAACAGAGTGTGTGTGTTAAGGGAAATCTGCTAGTATAAATGTCTTGCACATGCGAGAACAGACAAACTGGAGAGACTATAAATGTCCTCGAGGTAGGCAACAGGCCATAACACAAAGTATAAACTAATTTTATAGTAAATACCTGGTTCCTGAGCCTTTTTCTTTAGTTCTTCTTCAATTTCTTTTTTCTTGATGTCCTCTTTTTCTTCTTCTGGAGGAGGGGCCTTATTTTTTTCATCTTCTGGATTGGTAAATCCATAGCTGAGTTGGTAATGGGCTAAAAACTCATCATCAACCTAAAACATGTCCAAAGCATGACATTAGTATTAACCTCAGAAAATTTTTAAATACATCAAATCTTATGCAAGTAATAATGAAATATTGTAATGTATTCATATTCTTAAAAAGTAATGAAATTAATCAAATGCAGAACACTTTCAGAATAGCAATGAGGCTTCTTAAATCTAAACTTACATCTAGTAATTGAGAACTGAATTATCATAGGAGGTTGCCATAAAGCAGAGGAAATTGTGAATCTAAACTTTATTAAAAAGAATCAATACTAAAGGAATACTACTCTGGCACAGTTTGGCCCCTAAGTTTTTACCAAGATTGAAGAAGGAGATCTGTTGGACGGAAAGATTTATTTTAATCATCACAATTTTATTGTTCATTTCCTCAGAACACAGATTTCTAAAAGAAGAGTTGAAATGAATAACAAGCTTAGAGTACTACGATTATTATAGCACTATTTGCTTCTTAGAAAGGCCTTGGTGCAAAGTCTAATGTCAGTACTGGCTTTCTCTCTCTGGATCGAGCTTAAAGCTATAACATTGGGGGCACTCTACTACTTATTTTTATATGAAGAATTTTTTTTTTCTGAATTTTACAACACAATTTGAAGGTTCCTGATATGCCACTTAAAACTTTAAGCCGAGGCCTGTTGAATGTTTGAAAGTTTTTAAACACTCTGAGTGAGAAAAAATTATGTACCTATAAATAATATTGTTATCTCTTTACCACCTGCTCACATTTTAGCAGATTTCCCTTAAGGGAAATCAGCTATTGAGGTTGTACTCATGACGTGATTTTCGAAATTTTTCTGCAAATGTCCATCGATCCTACCCAGGAGATGACGAAAATGAGGTCCACTCAAAACTGTATATATATATTTGTCTGTTACCGCTCTAGTGGTCACAATTTTTGACTTATCGTTACCAAACTTGATATATAATCGTCTTATACAAAAAGAAAGATCAAGTTCGTTAATGGTTGAAATCGGACCAGGGGGAGAGGGGGTTTAGAGGGGGAGAATTTTGAAAATTCTTAATATCTCCGTTATTATGCGTTAGATCGAAAAATTGTGTAGAACCAATCTTATTGCAAATGTAATGTTCTATAAATGTTGTTATGTACATTTTTTCACTATCTTGATTATTTACTGAGATATTTTCATTTTTTAGTTTTCGGTCTTCAGTAAAGCCCCACTCCTACTCATCTCATATTTTCAATATTCTATTATGTTATGAAGCACTTTATTTGAAGCTTAAATACCAAATTTTGTTGTCACTGAACTTTTACGTTTTGAGATAAATGCAAATTCGTGGCGCACTTGGGAAATCTGCTTAGTTAATGCAGCCCCTGCATGACAGACTTTTTTAATCTGAGATTTGTGAGTCAAATATTATGTACTCTGGTTACAAATAAAATCCAATTTGGTTTACATTTTGATTAGTTCATGTACCTTTAAATACATATTTTATTAATTTAAATAGCTGCCTTAAATTGAGATATAATCCAGGCATTAAAAATGTTTGGCTCATTATTAATTACTTTAATTAACTCTTTTTCAGTGGTCTGTGAAATACACTTTTTGGTGTTACTAGAGTTGGCAATTTTTAATAATGTGTTGATTATTAATTTTTAGTACTTTGTGTATAAAGCCAGTACTTTTTAAGTTCAATGAAGTGAACCTATACATCTAATGACACTCTACCTAACTCAAGAAGACCATAAAAATTTAACCCAATTTAGGGAGAAAAAGAGCCATCCATTCACTTATTTTTACATACTATTACATATATATATATATATATATATATAGAGAGAGAGAGAGAGAGAGAGAGAGAGAGAAAATTTTATTTGGACCAATACATAAGTATTATACACAAATGGATGTTATTATACAAGATTTGTTACAAAATTAAAAGATTTTGGTACAATTTAGGACGTAGTCGCCCTTCAGTCATAGCACCTAAATTATAATGAGTTGCTCCTCTTGACATTGGGAGGTTGCCATGATACTTCCTTACAAGTTGTTGAAGATGTACTGAAATAGGAGCAACAATATATATAAATATATATATATATAAATATATATATATATATATATATATATATATTATTTTATTTTAGTTTTTTTTTAATATATTTCCTCAATAAAGTATCCCTTCAATTCAAAGTGGGAGTTTATTTCCTACATGTCCTGTACAATATAGTACATTACATGTATTTGTAGATTAATCAAAATAGCTTATATACTATTTTATTGTTAAATATATATATATATATATATAAATATATATATATATAATTAAACATAACTCTAATATATAAATGAGAACATTATTATTCAAACAGTTCAAATGGTAAGAGTGAAAATAGATTATTTAATATTATTTATAGTTCAATTTACCCATAATAGTTATTCCAATAACTTATTTTCTGGTATACAACTTCTGCAAATTCCCAAATGTCACGAAGGGGCAGCGTATTAACTAAGCAGATTTTCCAGATGAAGTTTTACAATAGAGAAATTTCACGAGAGCCGAGCCAGTGAAGGAAACGACCGAACTTAGCTTTTGGGGGGAAAGTAACTCTCATCCGATAGGCGCCCCGACTTAATAAAAATACAAATATCTCGGTTAATATTCAAGATAGAGAAAAAAAATGTATATGACAATATTTATAGTAAATTTAATTGCAAAAAGATTGGTTCTGTACAAGTTTTCGATCCGACTATAGTAACGGAGATATTTTAAAATTTTCGAAAATCCTCCCCTCTAAACCCCCCCCCCCACTTGTCCGATTTTAGCCGTTAACGAACTTGATTTTTCTTTTTACATAAAACGACTAAAAATCGAGTTTGGTAAGGATTAAACAAAAATTGCGGTAACAGACAAATATATATATGTCTGTAATAGATGTAGTGGTAGTACAGTTTTGAACGGACCTCATTTTCGTCATCTACTAGGTAGGATCGATGGACATTTGAAGAAAAATTTCAAAAAATTCTGACATGAGTACAACCTCAATAGGCTGATTTCCCTTAAGGGAAATCTGCTAAAAATTCTATCGTCAACAGGTCATTATTTTGTTATTGTCACAACTGTCTCTTTTAAAAGGTACCTATTCGTTTAAAAGCAGTGAACAGTTGTGTAAGAGATGGACGTAAGTCTGTTGAGTAGTAACATTGCATGGGCATAATGGGTTATAAGTCAGTTTAAATCTGTTTAGGTACACTGTGCAAAAGTCAGTAGGTGTTTCTTTAATGTTCAAATATTCTGCAATGTCTGAATCCAAGTCTTTAAATGTCCTTTATTTGTTATATATATATATATATATATATATATATATATATATATATATATATATATATATAAATAATTTTGAACGTTTTCATCACCTCTGAGATACGATCGAGTATTTGACAAAATTTTTACAAAAATCGTATCATGTGTATAACCTCAATAGCTGATTTCCTTTAGGGGAAATCTACTAAAATTGTGGGGAGAAGACTGTAATCCTATTTATATATCTAAATACACATAATTCGCATGTGATATTATTCATTTTTGTTTTTTAGATAAATAAAAACGTTATCATAATCATTTTAAACATTATAATGACAACATGTATTTGATTACCTAAATATTATTTAGGCCTTAGCTAAAACATTAGTTTTATTCTACTTATATTAACTAGAATAGATTTAATTGGGTGAGAAAAGAAAACTTGAATTAGTATTGCTGCGAAAATACGTACATGAAAAATTAAACAGAGTAAATCACTTATGTAAGAAGTGCTAAGTAGATGAAAGGAGCAAACTGATAAAGGACCATTGGTGCTGAAAGTGTCTCGACTACACTGTCTCGCCCATTCTCGGACTTCTCTTTGATAAATGCCGCCCAGCTGTAAAAGGGGCCTAGCTCACTCCAAGAGTTAGTTTGTTCTCTGCTCTTTTCAAGTGAATAACAGTGTGTTCAGTGTAGCTTTAGTGAACAGTGCGTTTTAGTTGCACTGCGGTAAAGTGTTTTATGTGAAGAACAGTGTAGTGCCATGTTTATGTAAAGGACAGTGCAGTGGAGCGTTCCTTATGAAGATCAGTGCAGTGCCGTGTTTTTGCGATCTTCAGTGATCGTGAGTTATTGGACTGAGCGATAAGAACAGTGAAGTTATCAGTGCATATTGTGAGTAGTAGTTAAGAATAATTAACCAAGTGTGTGGTGCATTGTTAAATAAATGGTGGACTGATAACAACTCTAAAGCTTGTGTGTTTAATTTTGCAATCCAAAAGAACTCTAATAAACAATGTTTACTACTTTTGTAATAAATTAATAGTATAAACTTGCATACCTTAGGGAACCAAGCAGATTTCTGTTTATCCCAGAGGTAGACAGTACCATCGTTGGGATCAGTGTAGGTGAGGGTGTTCCCATCAGTCCCGTAAATACCTTTCGTCATATCCTGACGTTTTATTTCGGGCTTCTTTTCTTCTTCCTCCTCTTCGTCTTCGGTATCTACTTCTTCATCTGCATCCTTTTTCCTCTTCTTAGACGGTATAGCTTCGCTAAATGAAGCCCAATCATTCTTTTCCTTATCCCATTTATACTTGACATCTGAAAACCAATCATAAATATGGTCTCTTAAAACAAAAACAAAAGCATAAGAAAGCAATTTTTTATACTATGGACTGGGATCAGACCACAAGACAAGCAATGAGGACCCTGAAGAAGACGGTTAGATGGTTACAAAAAATACAGCTCTGCCCTGTCATTTTTACAATTTTACAGTGTAGAAAATAATGAGTATTTATTTTTCATTTGCTTTTTACAATGTTTACAAGTTAAACAATCAAATACGTCCATTGATATCCAGATTGGATATCAAGGAGGCTGGATAACTTCATAGGCATATCTTAAGGCACAATGATTTCATCACAAATATATATGAAGGTAAGGTCATGCAATTGAGGGAAAAAGTAGACTAGAAAATGCTTTTTTGAAGACTTCAACCATCTCATGGATAAGGGTGGGGGTATAGCGATATGAAAATAGTAGCTTCTGAAAGAAGACAATGGTTGCAACTACAAGGTGTAGCCTTCAGATCATGATGATAATCTTTGATGTAATATAAAAGGACAAATATGTTGTATATTGACAATAGAGTTTTCAAGTAAGTAATAGAAATGCAATGCCATGCTTGCATAGTTTATAGTGCAGAGGCTGGATTGAAACACTGATGATGCCATCTTTTACGGAGAAATAGAGAATCTAATTCCTATCCCTTCCTTAATAAAAAGTATATGTAACTGGGACATGAAATTTAAACTGGATTTGGGATGTTTAGTGATAATTATCTTCACCTACTCTTAAGTGAAAATTTGGAAAATAGGAGGCTTAGCTGAAGGCAAAAAATTCAATAACTCCATTGATATTCAATTTAGAGAAAACTACGAAAAATATTACATTCACAATAATTTTGCAAACATGTTTCAATATGACAAATAATAACGGAAGAAATGATTTTGTACTTTACACCTGAAATCCCACATATCCTGGCCAGCAGCTAGAACATTTTAAATATTTATCGGTTCATTCCAAGCCAAATCAATTAAAAATGTTCCAAATTTAACATGACCATTTCAGATCTTTAGATAAATGAAGCTTTTCTAGATCGTTCATTCACATTAATGATAAAATCTTATGTTATTTCTTAGCCTCCTCTTTGTGCTAATAAGGCTAGTTGGGATGCCTACAGGTTACCACCCTTTTCTAGACAGAGGGACTAAGGAATTTCTTTAATGAGGTCGTCACTAAATAAATTCTTATTGCCCAGGCCATCAAATTGTCGCGCTACATTTACCATGTGAGATTAAGACCAATGCCATAACTCACATAACTAACCTGAGCACTCCTCTTAATAAGAATAAAATATATATCTTTAGAATTGGAAGTTAATAAATTCAATATACAAAAAGTTAATACAGGAATGCCCAAAAATGACTTTAGTTACATCAAAACCCAGTAAGACTAAAAAAATCTAAAAATATATTCTCATTTATATCATTGGAGAGAAAGACAACAGAAATTTTTTAAGTGAGTGAAAAATTAAATCATGAAACCTGACAAAAAGTCCCAAACTTAACACTATAAAGTTGAGATTTACTGAAAATTATAAATTTCTCTTAGTAACATGTATTTATCATTTATAAATAAAATTGTCTTTTAAGGCTATTGACAAATAACAAATAAATAAGTAAAACAAAATTAAAAATAGTTTCTGTTAATTTTTATACAAGGAGAAAACAGTAACTAAATGATATGAACTATAGTTAAAGCATAGTTTGTTTTATTTGAAAATTTTATTCACTATGGATTATTTTGGGTGTGAACAAAAACAATATTTCATATTTTACAACTAAATTCAGCCTACAAAAGACAGTAATGGATGTAACTTTCTTTTAAAATGAAAAATGTTTGTTATATTTAAAATAAATTAAGTTATTTTACCAAGAACTATAAAACCTGGACACATAGACAATTAAATAAGTAAGAGGAAAAAATCCAGTTGAATTAGCAGTTGGAGCCACCTGGAAAAACCAAACAGGATTTGTGACTGGACCCACGGCTAGTTAAAAGAGAATCCAAATTGATATTTAAAGAGTTCTTGCACAGCTATATCAATGTTTTATATAAATGCCTGTCAGTAAACAGTAAGTGTAAGAGTGTGCGGTGAATTTAACCTTACATTAAGTTTCTCCTCAATTACTCAAAGATTTGGAGTGGAAATTGGAGCAGGCCTGATTGAATGGAGATATTTCTGGCCATTTTTTCAAAGGGCAAGGTACCATGAACTAAAGAAAGACAGTATCTAAATAGTATAAAAAGCCACTTGCTACAATTCTTACAGCGAGAGTTACACTTCAATATCTTACTTGTAACTTTGTCTATGTAATAATATGTTTCTCCATCATAAACATAGTCCTTTTCTGAAACTTCCTTATTTTTTGCTTCCCATTCTTTCTTGTCTTCATTCCATTCATATTCCACCCCAGTGGATGGATCTAGAAAAATATATTCAATCAGAAGATGTTTATTCATTGTAAAAAAAAAAATGAAAAATATAAATCTCTATACATACCCTTGTAAAAACACTTTCCATCTCTAGATTCATAATGTGGCTGAGATTTGTCAATTTCTCCTTCCACCTTTTTTTCGTCCTTTACATCACTACTTTCGTCAGGATTTTTGTCGGCATCCAATATTTCACTCTTACCTTCTTCCATTAGTCAAATAAAAACAATGTTATCAACACTTAACACGGTTTCTGTTAAAAAAGACACTAACACAAATTCGAATTTGGCCCTTAACGTTGATAAACAAGGATAACCTTCTCCTGAGTTTTGACTTCAACCTCAATGCCTGCCCAAAGAGGAAAGAAAGATAAAGTAGAAAAGTTTAGGGTTTTAAAAAAATAAATTAAGAGGAGTGTATTTATTATTGTACTGTTTTTCAGACAAATACAAATTCTACTCGGCAGTCGTTACTCATGACTACATCAGTATTCTTTTTTAGATGTGCTCAGAATAAAACTACTTCGGTATTTGCAATGGAAGAGTTCAATTCATACTACTTCTATAATAAGAACTTAAATGTTGTGGGGAAAAAGCTTTAATCCTATATTACATATTGAAAACCCGGTGACTGTTTGTTAATAATTATTACAAAAAATGTTTACACCTAATAATAAATTCGCCCAAAGAATGATGACTGATTTTCTTAATTTATAAAATTTCGTTTTGTTTTTGTGATTTCCTTCAACCTTAATACACATTTTATTGCATAAATGACTCTACAAACTCTTAAGCAATTTCAATTTAGCAGGGAGGAGGCTGTTGATCTGTCAGCTAAGTTACTCGTAGTTGTAGTTTTCATATTTGTAGCTGAACTGCTTTTCCAGTAAAATGTAGACAATTGTATGTATTCATTTACAGGAATACAAGTAGAAATCATACTCGTTAGCATATGCTGATAATTGAATGTGAATATATTCGGTGTTCGAAAACACAGTTGGCGAGTAGTATTGTGGTTTAATAGTCGTGAATACAATATGTCTAACCCCGATTACAACTTTGTAAATTTCCCATGTTTATCTGTATAGAGGCACAGAGGTAATAATGGGCTTTTGCTAGTTGGGATCGGTGAGGCTGTTAAAGAACACCTCTTCTTCCATACTGCGCTCAACAGTGATGACGTGTATTTTAGCAGATATCCCTCATGGGAAATATATATATATATAGATAGATAGATAGATAGATAGATAGATAGATAGATATATAGATAGATATATTTTTCTGTTAACGCTCTAGAGGTCGTAATTTTTAGCAGATTTCTCTTAAGGGAAATCAGCTATTGAGGTCGTACTCATGACGCGAGTTTCGAAAAAATTTTCAAATGTCCATCGATCCTACCCAGGAGATGACGAAAATGAGGTCCGTTCAAAATTATATATATATATATATATATATATATATATATATATATATATATATATTTGTCTGTTAACGCTCTAGCGGTCGTAATTTTTGTTTGATCGTTACGAAACTCGATATTTAACCGTTTTATGTAAAAAGACAGATCAAGTTCGTTAATGGCTGAAATCGTACCAGAGGGAGGGGGATTTTCGAAAATTCGAAATATCTCCGTTATTATGCATCGGATCAAAAATTTGTATAGAAGCAATCTTATTGCAAATTAAATTTACAATAAATATAGTTATATACACTTATTCTCCGTCTTGAATATTAACAGAGATATTTGCATTATCATGAAGTCTGTGGTCGGATGTTGTTCGGCCGTTTTCGGCTCTGGCGGAAGCTTCTAACCTAACCTGGCCTTTCTAACCTTACCAAACCTTCTTTACTTTGTGAGATTTATGCAAATACGTTCTGTTCATCCGCCCCCCCCCCCCTTCTTCAATTCTTGGACTACTAAAATTTGAGTTATTTATATATAAATTATTCTTACAATTCAGAAGCCGTTTCAGTTGGGAGTTTATTAAAATTAACTGAAAGATTTCTCATTACCGTTTGTATTTACTTAAGGTGGTGTTGTGTTACCAGTATGCAGATTTCTCTATTGCTAAACTTCACATAGGAAATCTGCTTAGTTTACGCAGCCCCTGCGTGACGGACTTTATTGTTTGATCGTTGCCAAACTCGGTAACTACTACTACTAATGCCTACTTACTTAACGTTTTATTAAAAAATAAAGATCAAGTTCGTTAATGGCTGAAATCCGAGTGGGTGGAGTGGGGTTTAGAGGTGGAAAATTCACCGTTATTATGAGCCGGATCGAAATATTGTATAGAACCAATCTTATTGCAAATGTAATGTTCTATAAATGTTGTTATGTACGTTCTTTCAGCATCTTTAATGTTAACAGAGATATTTGCATGTTTTTAGTTTTCGGCTTTCAGTAAACCCCCACTCCTACTCATGCCATATTAACAATAAGCTGTTATATTATGAACGACTTTATTTGAAGTCTAAATACCAAAAATTGTTTTCATTAAAATTTTAAGTTTTGAGATAAATGCAAAAGTGGGACGCACGTGGGAAATCTGCTTAGTTAACGCAACCCCTGCGTGACGGGCTTTTGTAAGTATGACCTGTGGACAGGCACTGCTCGCATTTTCCGGATAAGCGAAGTCCATTCTGACTACACATTCATTGTTTGGTGAGATATCATGGCAGGTTAATCCTTGGCCTAATAGGCCTGGTATGTACATCAGTTCCGTGTTGTTTTGTGGCAGGAATGCTACTGGCTGATATAATAGGACAAAGGGAGACGTGCCCGGGTGCTACTGACTGATGTAATAGTCTGGGATGTTTAGAGATAGACAATTACAAGTAATAAATAAATGATTAAGAAGTATTAAAAAATATTAAAGTACATAGTAATATTCTAAAATAGTTTTCTATGTTTAAAGGATTAAAATAAAAGATAAATAAAAACATATTTCTTTAATACAAATTGTAAAAAAAAACTAAAGTTCCTGTGTGAAGGACTTTCTATCATCTCCTTTGTAGAATAGGTGGTCGTTTGAAGAAATTAGTCGATTATTGCGTTGTGAGTGTTGTGTTGTTTTAACTGCTGTTTGTCATATGCATGAAGGGACAGGCGGGTGAAAGTGCATTTTAGTTCCCCCCTTGATGGCGCACGATGATGACGGCGGCCATCTTGTTTTTCTAACACCCAGGGTGGGGGTTGTGTTTTTCTTACTTTATCTTTTTTAACACTTTAAAATTTCCAAAATACGCCATCGGTGGTTAAAACGAGGGGGGGAGGGGATAATTTTAACTTAAATTTTGTTAACTCACCTAATTTGTTGGATCCTTAGACTGCGGAGGATAGACTTTCGTATGTAGGCGATAAGACTCCCACTTTTATACACCATTCTATAAAGGCACGATTTCCCTGCACTTCCAATTGTGTAAAAAACTTAATCGTGCACTCACTTTGAGCCATAGCTAAAACGGATACGGTATTAATAGTAAACACTAGCAAAAACAATATGTTGGACGGTAGCAAGAAACAAGATGTCGGACAGTGACGTAACAAGATGGCGGCTAGGGGGAACTAAAATGCACTTTAGCCGGCCGGCGGAATTTGAAAAATCGGGTAAGATGAAGAATAATTTGGTACTTGTGTATTATATCCACCACATTTTAGTTCCACTAGTTCCACGCTAGAGTGCGGTACTGTTTTAAGTAGTACGATTCATTGCCCGCAAGGGAGGTTATGCTTGCCTTATAACCTTCTACGGAATTATAATGATAAATAAAAGAAAACACAATTTTTAAAAATAAAACATTTTATTCACATTTAGGCGGGAAATGTGTGGAAATGCAATTTAAAATGCACTGAAATGTGTCTTATTGGAAATTTTGAGTTGTTTTTTGCAAACATTGACAGATGCCAATTCTTCGCACCAGCAGTAAATGAACTTCAATGCATTACAAAATGGAATTTTGGTTCCTTCAAACCAAGTGCCAATCAGAACGCCGACTTGCTCACCATACTTTCTTACATTACACTTCCAACAAAGACTTTGTTTTCCACTATAAAGTTTCATACAAGGTGATTTAGAACACTTTCTTCTGATGGCCAAAATATTCCTCTCCTGTAAATATTTAACAGCGTATTCTTCAGTCCTTGGCAAATCCCAAAGAGGCATTTTTAAACTAATAAGAAACACTAAACAGCATAATAAACAGCAAACGCAACTATGACAAAAGATAACCTCATTAGCCTGGGAGAGTCGCACTTCAGTAGCGCATTCTAGCGTGGAACTAGTGGAACTAAAATGTGGTGGGTATAATACACAAGTACCAATAATTTAATAAGAAATAATAAAACCTAAAATCATAAAGGAGACTAAGAATAAATATCATGTACATTTAAATACATTTATTGATACATATTACTTCATTTCTAATCTCCAGTGGCTGGGATCAACAGTGCCAAATAGATTTAACTATATATATTTTTGAACTGTAAAGGTTTTTTCTTCCTGAAACAATGAACAAAAAAAATATCATTATTATGAATAATACATATCACTAATCAATATGGGGTTAGGTTAGCCATGTGAGTAAAAGCGTTGGCCTTAATCTCACATGGTAAACCTAAAGTGGCGAGTTAAATCCTCGCCTGGGCGATAGGAATTTATTTATTGACGAACCCATTGAATAAAATCCTTAGTCCCACTTTGGCTAGAAAAGGGCGGTAACCTGTAGATTACCCGTCCCAATTAGCCGTGGTAGCTAAAAGTGGACGTTAATATATAATAATAATCAATACGGGGCACAGAAAACTATGGCTTTTTACATTTTTAGCATATTTCCCTTAAGAGAAATCAGCTATTGAGGTCGTACTCATGACGCGAGTTTCGAAAAATTTCTTCAAATGTCCATCGATCCTACCCAGGAGATGGCGAAAATGAGGTCCGTTTCAAAATTATATATATATATATATATATATATATATATATTTGTCTGTTAACGCTCTAGCGGTCACAATTTTTGTTTGATCGTTACCAAACTCGGAATTTATGTAAAAAGGAAGATCAAGTTCGTTAATGGCTAAAATCGGACCAGTGGGAGGGGGGGGGGGTTTAGAGGGGGGATTTTCGAAAATTCGAAATATCTCCGTTACCAAACGTCGGATTTAAAAATTGTATAGAACCAATCTTATTGCAAATTAAATTTACTATAAATATTGTTCTATACATTTATTCTGTATCTTTAATATTAGCCGAGATATTTGGATTTGTATTGTGAGTGTGGTCGGCTATGTTCGGGAATTTCCGCCGAGCGCACTAGCACTAGTGTGGCCGTTTCACTAACTATTCGTCCTCGTGAGAATAGGTTATTACTAGGCAGATTTCTCTATTGTAAAACTTCACGTGGGAAATCTGCTTCGTTTACGCAGCCCCTGCGTGACGGACTTTTGTTGTGTTAGCAGTAGGATGTATATTTATCTATTACTAAACTTCACGAGGGAAATCTGCTTAGTTTACGCAGCCCCTGCGTGAAGGACTTTTTTTATTCTATGGGAGCTTAATCTAAATAATTAAGGTAATTATTCCCGGTAATCAGTCCTGGGTCTCCTAACTATATTGGTCAGTACTCTTCCAACTTAGCTACATATTCAAGGGACTGCTAACTCAAATGTTTGTCATTAGTTATCCAATCTCCCAAATGACCCACCACCACTATGCAAGTGGATCGAAGAGAATATATTTTCTAACTTATGGAATAAAAGTAAATTAGCCGCCCTTCCAATCTGTTGCAAGTAAAGGAAAGTCAGTTTTTAATAATCTTCTTAACCATTTGACTGCTCATCAATGGGCTTTATTCATTCAAGGTCAGGAGTGGCAGCAGTCCCCCAAATGCTAACCAATCTCCCTCCTCTCTCAAGTCCTAAGTATTCTCAGGAGTTCTTCCTTCAAAAGACGAGGTTTATCATCCGAAATGGCAAAATAATAGTAGCAAACGTATATACTGCACTAAAAACACTGAACCGTACTCAGAAATGCTGAGCATAAAAAAACAATAACAAGACAAAGGCGAGGGGAGACCAAGCAACACTCAGTTCATATTGACATTATCCAAATACATCTTATTTTTTCGAAATGCATTTATGAACATTACAGCACGAAATAACTAATAAAAATTGGTTAATATCTGAAAGGAACTGAAAAAATATGGTAATTGTTCAGATTCATGTCATCATTCAGGGGAGTAGACCAAGCTATTAGTTCATGAATATCTATATAAATCGTCCCAAGAGATCAACTATTGGAAAATAAAGGAAGCTTTCATTAATAAAATAGAAAAATATCAACACCCAAAAATAATATACACTGATGGTTCGAAAATTACCGAGTCTTCCTCCTGCGCCTACTACGAAGAAAATGCCTTCCAAAAATTTAAACTCAGAAACTTAACCAGCATCTATTCCGCCAAACTATTCGCAATTAAATTCGCTTTATATCGCTGCATTTGCAAATACTCGACTCATGAAAAATTCCTGATTTGCACTGACTCGTTGAGTGCCCTATTGAGTATCAAAGATGTATTCACAAACAACCCAATAGTAAAAAAAAAATACAAAACCAAATACAAATGCTCCGAGAGCTAAAAAGGGTCGTCTACTTCATGTGGATTCCAAGCCACGTGGGAATAGATGGAAACGAAAAAGCAGATTTAGCAGCCAGAGAAGCCCATCAACTCGACTCCATCACCCCAACAACAATTACATCTGCAGAACTCTACCAACCACTCAAAGAAGAAATTAATAAAAACTGGCAACACATGTGGAATGAAACCCAGAACAATAAACTAAAAACTATTAAAACCTCCATCCGTCCATGGAAATATTCGACAAGAGACAACAGAAGAGATGAAGTTGTATTAGGAAGACTCCGAATTGGGCACACACGACTTACTCATGGTTATCTTATGACAAAAGTTCAACTCCCGATTTGTGAGAAATGTAACACGGAAGTCAGTTCTGTCTATATAGTCAGAATATATCACATATTAATGGAATGTCATAAGTATACAGATATTAGAAACAAATACAATATTTCCAATAGTATAGAAGTGGCCCTTGGAGATGACCCGAAAGAACTCCATAAATTGTTTAATTTTGTAAAAAAAACACGAGTTTATACAAAGAAATTTAAAGTGCAATTGTTTGTATCCTCGTTTATATTGTTAAAATGGCGATATGGATGAGGATACCAAAATGTGAATTATAAATATTACAGGGCGATGATAACCTGGTAGTTTTTCGCCCTTAAACCCTATACAACAACAACAATAGTTCATGATTATGCAATATGAGATGTTGCTACTAAATCACACACTCTCCAACAGCTAACAAAACTGGAGCAATCAGCAATAGAAGAAAAAAGTACAGCTTCATGTTAACAAGTTCAGGGCGTTCGGGGGCGGGTCTACCGGGACTGTTTAAACACTACCACAGCAGTCAAAGGGTTAAATTTATATTTTTATTTATTTAAGTCTACTTTGTGCCAACACGGTTAATTGGGGCGGGTTATCTACAAGTTACCACCCTTTTCTAGCCAGGGCAGTTCTACGAATTTTATTCAGTGAGTTTGCCAATAAATAAAATCTTAGTTCCCATGAGAGAATCAAACCCTTGGCGCCAGACTATCCAAGTGTATTTTGACCAACGCCTTGTATAAAATTCTAGCTTGGTTCTCTTAACGTGGAATAAAGACAGTACATAAAGTGAGTTATATTTTTTAATAATGTTCTTGAATTATGAAACAGTTTCCGGTTTTAAAAAGCCTTCCTAGCAGGTTTCTTTGTCTTGGAATGAGTTTCTCTCACATGGTGACTAGGAATTGAAGATTTATCTGTGCAACTGTCAGCCAGTGTTGGTGATATCCCTTGAGTAGTTGCAGTTTCTTTTAGCTTCATCGGCTTTTTGATCCTAGTTCCTTTTCCCTTATTTTGATGCAACATTTCACAAGTTTCATGACACTCGTTTCCGCTTTCCGAAGACAAGAACTGTTCTTGGGTCATTCTGTTTTTAGTATCCTCCTTCAGTGCCTTCAGTATACATTCAGCCTGGACTTTGGCCGCTTCGAAGTCTGCTTTTGACGGTTTAAAGTCGCTGTTCCTGTCGTCCTTAATATTGTTTTGTGTCTTACCTTTCTTCCTGATGCTAAGAGATGACCTATTAAATGTTTCCTTTGGAGGAACCTCTATGGTGTCAGAACTATCTTCACTGTCAATACCTCTTTGCTCTGAGTTATCCTTACTTTTGCTCAGTATATCCTTTAAATACGATCTTATTGAACTCTTCTGCTTGGCCTTTCCGATCTCAGGGCTATTCTGTTGAATTCCAGGATTTGCTCGACGTATCTCTATTTTCCTTGGGACCTTTTTTATCACTTCCGGAGATTTCGTCAGATCTGAAAGCATATGAGTACATTGATTGACCATGTTGGTCAAATCTTCGTCACTTTCAATATGGTCTCTATTCTTTAATAATTCATCAGCTATTTTCTGCGCACGGATTTCTATATTATTCAATTCATATTTCTTATCTTTTTCATTATATTGTCTATTTTTCTTCATAATAAAGTCAACAACAAATATGCCAAGTGAGTGGCAACATACATATTTTATAAGTCCAAGAACAAAAACAAATTGTCATATGGGGTGTTCAGGTTAGCCATATGAGTCAAGTCTTAATGAACTTGGTAAGTCTAGAGTAGTGGGTTCGATAGTCACTTGGACAAAAGATTTTTTTTTTCGTTACTAACTCATTCATTAAAATATTTTATCCCATCCTGGCTTCAAAAAAAATGTATTATCTATTATCATCCAACTTTGCTACTATGGCTAATTGCGGCATGTTATCTACATGCTACCACTATTTTCTAACCAGGGTGCGACTGAAAATTTTATTTAATGAGTTTTCACTAAATAAATTCCTATTACCCAGGCGGGAATCGAACTCGCCACTCTTGGTTTACCATGTGAGATTAAGGCAAACGCTTTAACTCGCATGAGCCCCCGCGTATTCGATATACTATTAGTATAGTATAGTATTTGGTCTACATAGTAACCCAATGTGGAGGGATTATATTTTTGTGAACATTTCATGTATAATTGTATCATATGAGTATTTTATCATTTAATTTAAAACATTTTTAAATAAACATATATTTATATGGGGCTCAGGTTAGCCATGCGAGTTAAAGCGTTGACCTTTATCTCATATGGTAAACCTAGAGTGGCGAGTTCGATTCTTGCCTGGGCAAAGGAAATTATTTAGTGACGAAATTCATTAAATAACGTCCTAAAATCCCACCCTGGCTAGAAAAGGGTGGTAACCTGCAGATAACCTGTCCCAATTAGCCTAAGTTGCAAAAAGTGGACGTTAATAAATAATAATAATAATAATAATATATTCACACAGATTAGAAATGTAAAAACTTGAAAACAAAAAAAAATCAAATATAATCCAATAATGAAAATTCAATTGAATTATAGTTATTTATTATACAAGTGACGAAAGTAGATCATTTTACAACTCGAGTGAAACGTTTAAGCATAGTTATAAAACAACTAGTGATGATTGTGAAGTAGTGCAGTTATAAACAAGTGCAGGTTATAAACAAGGAAGGTAATTATTATTATATTTAAATTTTAAAATATATTGATTATTTCCATTCACATTTCAATTTGTTTTGTTAAAATAAATTCGTACAATGTTAAGAAACATTTAATTTAATTTCCAACTTCAAATTATTTTTTAATTTATACTTATTACTAATTAAGAAGGAAATTCACTTTCTTCACATGTGAAGAAAGTGATTACTTTCTTCACTCTATTGCAAAATGTTTTACTTTCTTCCCTCATTTCAGTTTAGTAATGGTACCATTATTCAACGATTACAGAAAAATATATTTAATCACAGCATGGACCCATTCCTCAGTATGGAATTGGAATTCGTAAATGCGAGATATCGAGCACTTCTTATGATTATCACAAGAATATAACTCTGTCGAAGATATTGGGTATATAAAAATATTTCGAATTTTCGAAAATCCATACCTCTAAAATCCCCCTCCCACTAGACCGTTTTCAGCCATTAACGAAGTTGATCTTTTTATTGGCATAAAACGAATAAATATCGAGTTTGGTAACGATCAGGCAAAACTTACAAACGCTAGACCGTTAACAGACAAAGATAAATATATATATATATATATATATATATATATATATATATTGATACAGTTTTGAACGGACTTCATTTCGTCATCTATTAGGTAGGATCGATGGACATTTGAAGAAAAATTTCAAAAATTCTGTCATGAGTACAACACCTCAATAGCTGATTTCCCTTAAGGGAAATCTGCTAAATAAAATCCCCGGCTAGAAAAGAGTGATGGTTACCTGTAGATAACCCGTCCCAATTAGTCATAGTTGCAAAAAGTGAACGTTAATAATGATAAGAATAATATAAATTCTGAGTCTTTGCAAAAAAATTGATATCAGATTATTGCTGTCCGGTTATTGCTGAATCATATGTTTACACAGAAAATAAGACTTGTTAGACGAGCTCACTGATCCAGGAGAGATCTATAGAGAGATTTGTATATACTGACCTAAACCTGTGAGTGAGTGCTTCTATAATGACAGCCAAGATGGCAGCAGCTATCCCATAGCCGAGAACGAGGAGGGCGGGCTTAAAGTCTGTAGAGAGATGTGTATATACTGACCTAAACCTGTGAGTGAGTGCTTCTATAATGACAGCCAAGATGGCAGCAGCTATCCCATAGCCGAGAACGAGGAGGGCGGGCTTAAAGTCTGTAGAGAGATGTGTATATACTGACCTAAACCTGTGAGTGAGTGCTTCTATAATGACAGCCAAGATGGCAGCAGCTATCCCATAGCCGAGAACGAGGAGGGCTGGCTTAAAGTCTGTAGAGAGATGTGTATATACTGACCTAAACCTGTGAGTGAGTGCTTCTATAATGACAGCCAAGATGGCAGCAGCTATCCCATAGCCGAGAACGAGGAGGGCGGGCTTAAAGTCTGTAGAGAGATGTGTATATACTGACCTAAACCTGTGAGTGAGTGCTTCTATAATGACAGCCAAGATGGCAGCAGCTATCCCATAGCCGAGAACGAGGAGGGCTGGCTTAAAGTCTGTAGAGAGATGTGTATATACTGACCTAAACCTGTGAGTGAGTGCTTCTATAATGACAGCCAAGATGGCAGCAGCTATCCCATAGCCGAGAACGAGGAGGGCTGGCTTAAAGTCTGTAGAGAGATGTGTATATACTGACCTAAACCTGTGAGTGAGTGCTTCTATAATGACAGCCAAGATGGCAGCAGCTATCCCATAGCCGAGAACGAGGAGGGCGGGCTTAAAGTCGGCGAAACCTACGCTAACATATCCGCTGTCCATAGATGCACAATGGGGCTTATCTTCTATCAGCTGCTTCTTAACTCTAGACACCAGCCCGCACTCTAGCTCCAGCGATAATCTACATATAGAAACACAGAGCCCTTAAACAATTATTAGTATGAATAAAAATAAATTACTTTCATCAGTTTAAGGAGCAACTTTTATAAATGTTAGGAGATACTCTTTAGGCAACTCTGGGGTCAAAGTCAGCTTACTTATATTCCTTTTTTAGAAAAATTCCCACGAGGCTATTGAGTTTCTATGCGATATGATGTAATCCGAATTGAATCATTTGGAAATACTGAATATATTACTTGGGAATTCTGATTAGTTTAGGCAACCAATTATATAATTTATTCTATAAGAAGAAATATAATTCGTTCATTTCTGCGGCACACATTTATTTCAAGGTCCTTCACAAGGGATTATTACTATAAAAATATAGAAAAAAGTCCGTCACGCAGGGGCTGCGTAAACTAAGCAGATTTCCCACGTGAAGTTATACAATAGAGAAATTTCAGAATAGAGAGCCAAACAGTTATGAAAACGGCCCGAACTAGCTCTTGACGGAAACTCACGACTAGACCCGAAGTTAGCCGATCTCATCTCAGAAGCTGAAAACAGAAAAATGCAAGTATCTCGGTTAATATTCATGATACAGAATAAATGAATATAACACTATTTATAGTAAATTAAATTTTCAATAAGATTGATTCTATATGATTTTTCGATCCGACGTATAGTAACGGAGATATTTCGAATTTTCGAAAATCCTCCCCTCTAAACCCCCCCTCCCACTGGTCCGATTTCAGCCATTAACGAACTTGATCTTTATTTTTACATGAAACGTTTAAATATCGAGTTTGGTAACGATCAAACGAAAATTGCGACCGCTAGAGCGTTTAAAGACAATATATATATATATATAATATATATATATATATATATATATATATATATATATAGAAGTGTGAACGGACCTCATTTTCGTCATCTCCTGGGTAGGATCGATGGACATTTGAAGAAATTTTTCGAAACTCGCGTCATGAGTACGACCTCAATAGCTGATTTCCCTTGAGGGAAATCTGCTAAAAGTTTTTTAACTACATTGTCTTAAAAATAATATTTAACTAATTGAAATTTCTGTTTATACTTACAACCATCATCGTTTTTTTAATTGCCTAAAAACATTTTAGTAAGTCATTATTATTAAAATCAACAGAATTAGACAATTACAGTAAAATAACCTACTTCAGCTTTAGCCATACTCAACAATTACAACTAGCAATGCCATTATTTTTATTTTATACATAAGACTAGTATAATAATCTAACGAACCAACTGTTTTTTTAAACTTTATATAACCTTGGCTTATTAGATACACCACAGACTTAACACTCACAAAATTTAAAAAATCTAATACACTATCAAAATTCCAGTACCGAGCACACTTCAATGAATTTTTACAGGAAAACAAGAACACACTTTGTGGTTCACTGATGGGTCTAAAAACGAGAAGGGAGTTGGATCAGCTGCAGTAAGAGAGGGAAATGTAATCACGCAGACACTGCCTCCTTGTTACAGTATTCTAGGAGCCGAGCTCCAAGGTATTCTATTGGCCCTCAAGAACACCCACACATCACTAAGCAAACACGTTATCATTTGCACGGATTCCTTAGGTTCCCTTCAAATACTAAACAATATTTACACAAATCACCCAATAGCCCAAAAAATAAAACATGAGCTTACCATTCTAAATAAACACACTACATTCTACTGGTTACCAGGACACGAAAACCTAGGACTGAATGAGACTGCCGACTCTGAGGCCAAAAAAGCAGCTGGAAAACTTGATTATGAACAAATAGATGTACTACATGAAGATATTTCAAGACAAACAAAACACCTCATCTTAGATACATGGCAAACCGACTGGACTAACACAAGTACTGACAACAAACTTCGAGCTATAAAGAACACTATTTGCATGTGGCCATCAAGTTTCAGAAACTCTAGGAGAGAAGAAGTAGTTCTCTCGAGACTTAGAATCGGCCACACTAAATTAACACACTCATACTTAATGACAAAGACTGACAGACCTACTTGCTCAACTTGTAACACTCCCTTGACGATAAGACATATACTGACAGAATGCCGAAAACGACAACACCAGGACTTCCCCTACGACTTACAAGAACTATTGACGGAAGGCAGCCCACACATTAACAATATATTCTCATACTTACACAAAATTGAAATATATGATAACATTTAACATGCATTAATCATCCACCAACTGTATATGTATTTTTTTTTTTTTTTGGTACTTGTTATTATTAGTATTACTGCTAAGTTATGTGCTACTATTACTTGTTGCTAAGGTATATGTTATTATTACTTGTTGTTTAGGTATTTATTATTGCCCCTTCTTGTTCATGTATTTGTTATTATTACTTTTTGCTAAGGAATTTGTTATTATTACTTGTTGCTAAGGTATTTATTATTGTTACTTGCTGTTAAGGTATTTTTTGTTATTATTTGTTGTTAAGGTATTTATTATTGTTACTTGCTGTTAAGGTATGTTTTTTTTGTTATTGTTACCTGTTATTACTTTTGAAAGGGCAAATCACCTTCGATGTGGTGTCCATTAATAAATAAAAAACTTTATATAGAAATAATCTTCTTGAGAAAGAGCGTGGACACTCGAAACACGCTGGGGATTAAATATGTGTGTGTATTTGACTAGAAAAGAGAAATTATTTTTCTGATCTGTAATGACTCAAAAAACTTTTAAGGGTTTTACATTTAGAATGAAAAATCTTAAATTATGCCTTCAAACAGAACATATTATATGATATATATGTTAATACGTTCTATTTAAAGTAATCGTTTAATATTTTACGTTCACAACTAGGTATTTTTTATCTGATCAAGTCGATACTGGATACTTAAATTTTCATGCACAACACAAGAAATTGGCCTGGGAAGAGGGGTGAAGGGTTTTATTTTACCTATTTAGGGAAATTCGTCTTATTATTCATATTATTTTTTACTCCCACAAGAACCCCAATATATTCAAATAAGATTACAATCGTGTGAACTGCTCCCTGTATCCAGACATCTTGACCAGCGGAAGGCTGAGAGGTGGAAGAGTGAATACATGAAGCTCGGCGAGGCCACACTTCTCAGGTTCTTCAAACAGCTTAGAGATCAGTTTGTATCCTCTGCTCGTCTCAACCTAAACATGGAGGTAGTTGTCAAATTGATGGAATACATATGGAAACTACAATCAAAGTGAAATGGTACAGAAATCCTCAACATTGTATAGAGTCGTTTAAAATTTAAGCAAATACAATGTCTGGTATATGAGTTAATGGGTTGGTTCAACCAGTATATACAAACTATACTGTCAAATCTGCCGGTAGATACCGTCGCGTGCATGTACGTTTTGTTGCGATTGGACCTTTTCCAAGCCATTAATGAAGTAATCTAGAGATATGTAGAAGGCTGTTCAAAAACCAGTCTATAAAACTTTTCAAACTGCCAAGTGAGCATTCCTGTCTAAGTGGTCGGAGGCATTTGGCAGAATGATATGGAGGGTGGGTTATACGCTGATATAAGGGGAAAAGAGCCGGCTGTAAGGAGAGTAACATTCAAATGAGAAGAAAATGGAAAACTGACGGCGCTGGAGGAAGAAGTCCTGGGGATTTAAAAAGTCCGTCACGCAGGGGCTGCGTAAACTAAGCAGATTTCCCAAGTTTTACAATAGAGAAATCTGCCTAATAACAACTGTAGTAGTAAGAAACCTCTAAACCTATTCACGAGGGACGAATAGTTACGAAAACGGCCGCCAGAGCTCACTGCGGAAAGTCCAAAATAGATTGCTGCCGAGCACACGCAGAATACAAATGCAAATTTCTCGGTTAATATTTAGGATAGAGAATAAATATGCATGACAATATTAATAGTAAATTTAATTTGCAATAAGATTGCTTCTATACAATTGTTCGATCCGATGCATAATAACGGAGATATTTCGAATTTTTGAAAATCTCCTCCTCTAAACCACCTCCCTCCCACTAGTCCGATTTCGTCCGTTAACGAACTTGATCTTTCTCTTTTCATAAAACGATTAAATACCGAGTTTGGTGACGATTAACCACAAATTGCGACCCCTAAAGTGTTAACAGAGAAATATATATATATATATATATATATATATATATATATATATATATATATATATATATATATATATATATATATATATACAGTTTTGAACGGACCTCATTTTCGTCATCTACTAGGTAGGATCGATGGGCATTTGAAGAAAAATCTCGAAAATTCCGTCATGAGTGCAACCTCAATAGCTGATTTCAGCTTTACAGGGATTGAGAACATGGATCATGCTGAAGACCTGGAAGTATGGCTGAGCAGCCTGATCTCTTTGATGTGGAGATGGAATTTGGCAAAATCAAAGATCGAAAAGCCCTGGAGATTGACGATTTGCCTGACGAACTGTTTACAGATGTGGGCGAGGATTTGATGAGCCGGAAACGTCAGGTAATCCTGAAGATGAATGGAACACAGGTCTCGTGTGTCCAATCCTGAAGAAAGGCTCCACTAATTCCTGTGCAAACTACAGAGGAATCACTCTGTTACCTGCAGTGTGCAAAATCCTGAAGTACATAATGCATAATACAATGAACCCGTACTACGAGAGGACCCTAGGGGATTATCAGGCAAGGCTCAGAGGAAGAAGAAGCACCTAGGATCAGATATTCACACTCAAACAGATGCTTAAGAAGCTGTGGGAGGTAGAGCAAGATATGCCCGTCCTATTCATTGACTTCATAGCAGCTTATGATTCAGTTGATAGAAGCTTTCTTTGGAAGATGGAGACAGATCTTGGACATCCAAGAAACTTGTCAGAATGGCATTGGCGTGCGTCAAATGCCCCGCTGTAGGCAGTTGGTTCAATGGGAGATGAGTGAAGTATTCGACATTAATTCAGAATTGAGAGGTGCCTGTTTATATCCTTTATTGTTCAACCTGGTCTTGGGGAAGTTAAAGTTGAACCTCCAGGGGGAATGGGAGAGTATTACGATTTGTAGCATATTCATATAACGTTACTGTTCTCGGGAGCAAAAAAGTGAGCATTTTATCTCTCCCCTGGTCGTTGATAACAGAGGTAGGCTTGCAAATAAACCAAAAAAACGAAGTAGATGGTAATGTGCCTTAACCTACAACTCGAAAATGGCTTGAGTATACCAAACCTTCCAAGAAGTACAAAGCTTTAAATACTTCCAAGCTAAAATAACTTCTATCAACGAGCAGTTTATTGAAATCGGCCTCAGAATAACTAGTGACATTCCTGCATTCTTCTCGTTTTCTTCTGGTCTTAAGATGAGGGAACATCTCATGAGTCTTGAAACTAAGGGCCTATTACTCCATTACCAAACCTGTACTGAAGTATGGGCAAAGTAGATTGATTTGTCTGTTTCGTTAGTCATTTTTCATTAGATTGATCAGTCTGTTTCCTTAGTCATTTTTCATTAGATTGATCAGTCTGTTACGTTAGTCATTTTTCATCAGATTGATCAGTCTGTTACGTTAGTCATTTTTCATTAGATTGATCAGTCTGTTTCCTTAGACATTTTTCATTAGATTGATCAGTCTGTTTCCTTAGTCATTTTTCATTAGATTGATCAGTCTGTTACGTTAGTCATTTTTCATTAGATTGATCAGTCTGTTTCGTTAGTCATTTTTCATTAGATTGATCAGTCTGTTTCCTTAGTCATTTTTCATTAGATTGATCAGTCTGTTTCCTTAGTCATTTTTCATTAGATTGATCAGTCTGTTTCGTTAGTCATTTTTCATTAGATTGATCAGTCTGTTTCGTTAGTCACTTTTCATTAGATTGATCAGTCTGTTTCATTAGTCACTTTTCATTAGATTGATCAGTCTGTTTCGTTAGTCACTTTTCATTAGATTGATCAGTCTGTTTCGTTAGTCACTTTTCATTAGATTGATCAGTCTGTTTCGTTAGTCACTTTTCATTAGATTGATCAGTCTGTTTCGTTAGTCACTTTTCATTAGATTGATCAGTCTGTTTCGTTAGTCATTTTTTATTATATTGACTACTCTGTTTTGTTAGTTACTTTTCATTACTTACCTTGGTCTGCTTCGTTAGTTAACTTTCATAGATTTATAGATTCAGTTTCGTTAATGACTTTACATTACATTAATAAAGATCAATAAAAAGGCCTTGTCATCTACTATTGTTTTTAATTTTATGCAAAGTGAACTTTCAGAATCAGCGCTCCGCCGGTTGTTGTCCAGGCTACACAGCTATAATATCAGGCACCGACGATGGAGTGCTGACTCCGAAAGTGCATTTTGAATAAAATTAAAAACAATAGTAGAGGACTAGGCCTTTTTATTGATCCTTATCAATTGGTTCCTCTACCATCCAGCATATTCCAGAGTTTCATTACATTTTTCGATCTGTTTCGTCATCACTTTTCATTAGATTGATCCATCTGTTTAGTTAGTCACTCTACATTAGATTGATCAATTGTGCTCAAGATCATGAATATTATTCTTATAACTTTCTCGTCATTTATAAATTTGAAGGGCTCTCATTTTCATCAAGATTAAAAACTCAAAAGCTTAATTCCCTTACATTTTCTAACACAAATTGCTCTATGTGACTACCTTATTATTATCATATTAGATTATCCAATAGAACTAGATTTAATTTTTACAGGAATATTTATTTTTAATAGTTTTTTAGGGGGAAAATGTATTTATAATTATAACTCACCCCAAAAGCTGTAGAACCATCTCGTATCCTGTTAATTCCGTCTTCAACAGAAATGTAGCTCTTATCATTTATATGCTTCTTCGCTAATAATTCATGAATCTCTTTGTCTTTGCTTTCCTGAAATGAGTAAAGTATGTATCAGAATTGGAAACACAAACAATATAAAAAAGTCCGTCACGCAGGGGCTGCGTAAATTAAGCAGATTTCCCACGAGAAGTTTTACAATAGAGAAATTTCACGAGAACCGCTAAGGAAACTATATATACCTAGCTTTTGGCGGGAAACTCATTCATCCGTTATCCACCCAGATTTAATAAAAATTCAAATATCTCGGTTAATATTCAAGATAGAGAATAAATGTATATAACAATATTTATAGTAAATTTAATTTGCAATAAGATGGATTCTCCACAATTTTTCGATCTGACGTATAGTAACGGAAATATTTCGAATTTTCGAAAATCCTCCCCTCTAAACCCCCCTCCCACCTGTCCGATTTCAGCCGTTAACTAACTTGATCTTTCTTTTTACATAAAACAACTAAATATCGAGATTGGTAACGATCAAACAAAAATTGCGACCGCTAGAGCGGTAACAGACAAATAGATATATATACACAGTTTTGAACTTACCTCATTTTCGTCATCTACTAGGTAGGAAGAAAAAGTGTCGAAAATTCCGTCATGAGTACGACCTCAATAGCGGATTTCCCTTAAGGGACATCTGCTAAAAGTAGCTTGGTATGATCTAGAAAGCATCTTTCTGATACAGTTTTAAACATCGGAGGAATTATTCACTTCATAATTGTCCTTCTTCCCTTTGTTTAAAGAATTAATGTATTTTTTTTGCTGCAATCGGTTTTCATAGAAGTGTAGATTAACAGAATGATTTCAATAAAAAAATAAAAAATGTGATGAGAAGAATAAATGGTAACGTCTTGTTCCGAGTATATTAATCTTTTATTTCACTCGTGGATATTTCATTATTTATATGTGTGTGTGTGTGTGTGTGTGTGTGTGTGTGTGTGTGTGTGTGTGTGTATATATATATATATATATATATATATATATATATATATATATATATATATATATATATATATGTTAGGACGAGGGCCAGACACTTCAACTCCCGGGAAAACAATTTAAATTTAAGAAATGTTTAAATCAGAGGAATATTTTAATTTGTGATACCTGGAGGCATTGCTTGTTGTGAGTGACGTCGTGGAGTGTCAGCTTGAGAGGCGAGTCTGCCAGCTCCCTGAGAGATGCTACGGTAGGGCTGCTGCTCTGTAGGAGGGCCACGATATTGGCGGAGTAGGAGGTGTAGAGGAACAGAGCGCACAGCGAGAATATAACGATGGTAGTCCGAACTGTCAACGATTTGGCGTTCAGCACGGTACCTGTGGAACAAGAAGAAGAAAAGTCCGTCACGCCGGGGTATGCGTGTACGAAGCAGATTTCCCATTTTACTGCGGGTATAACATACTACTAACCTACTGAAGACTGTAAACAAGAAAAAACTAATAATTCATGAGTTACGAACAAGTTTATTCAACCCCATTGTAGATTATCTCTCTTTTAACAAGATTGGATCTATAACATTTTTTGGTCCTACTCATAATAAAGGATACATTTTTTCTGTTGTCATAGCTATCGGTGAAGATTTTACGTCAATGGCTGATCGAGAACATTTGGCATTGTGCTATCGATGCGAAATCATCATCTTCAAAACTTCTAAAGTTGTACTGAGTTAGTTGTATGTTAGAAGGTATTATACGTCTGTTATCCGTATTGGGTTGTTTACGTTTATAGTCTGGGTCTGCTTATTAATATCTTAAATCTGTCAAACGAAGGGTGGTTTTTGCTTGTAAGTAAATTGTTTTTGTGCAGATGGTCGTTGTCCGTTATCCGCATAAGGTTGTTTTTTTTTAATAGGTTATTTGCGTTTGGGCCTGACATAGTTGATTGTGTGTGACTACAGGTTTAATGTAATGTTATGATGTTTACACAATTATATGTGTACTAGCGGACCCGAAAGACGTTGTCCTGCATGATATTTCAAGCGATTAGGATATCAAATTTAATAATATTATGTTTAAAACAAAACCTTCTTTTAATAACCCAAAAAAAATAATTTTTTTATTTGCACGATTGCCTAAAAACAAATAGAAAATGAAATATAGCGAATTTTTTATTCAGGCCTCCCTTTTTACCCCCAATCCCGTTTGAACCTAAAAAAATTAATATAGCTTATAATCATGGAAGAATTAATGCTAATGCACATACCCAGTTTTGTTAAGTTTGGTTCAATCGGTAGTGCCCAATAAAATTGTTGGCTCCCACTTTACTTTTTTAGTGTATATCTCGTTTATAGTTTGTTATACAACAAAAGTGAATATAACAAAATTAACTCTAAATCATAAAATAAACAACTTTTATATGTGCATATTTGCCGAAAAACCAATAGGAAACGAAATATTTTTAACTTTAGGCATCCCTTACGGCCCCCACTCTTGCTCCATCTGCAGGGCTGATTTGTGATTCTAAACCATCCAGGGCGTCACCTAAACGCGTACAAAAAAATTCATTCAAATCGTTCCAGCCGTGGAGTTCAGTGACATACATACGTACAGTAGAATTATATACATAAAGATTAGCAAAGCTATTACCTAATTAAATTTGAAAATAGACCTGTGCTCGTCTATTGATATTCCGCCAATTGGCGTCTTTCGTTTGTTATTCCGTTTAAGTACTGATAACGGACGTATAAAATCTACTGTTCAACGGACAACTCAGTACAACATTTGCCGGACTTGAAGATGCTGCCATTTCATCGAAAGCGTTTGCCAGCTGCATCACTTATACTAGCGGTTCCAACCCTCTATTTGATAAATTTTAAATTAGGAACCCTCGCACACTGGAGCGAGTGATAGGGTAAGCCGGACATTCGTTTATATCTCCGTGTCGACTTGCCCTAGATTGAGGTCCCTTAAATATTATATATATATATATATATATATATATATATATATTATATATATATATATATGTGTGTGTGTATATAATTATATTTATTAATTATTTATATATATATATATATATATATATATATATATCTGTTAGCGCTCTAGATATAAATTTTATATATATATATATTATATATATATATATATATATATATATATATGTCTGTTAGCGTTCTAGAGGCTGCAATTTTTGTTTGATCGTTACCAAACTCGATATTTAAACGCTTTATGCAATAAGACGGATCAAGTTCGTTAATGGCTGAATTCGGACCAGTGGGAGGGGGGTTTAGAGGGGGATTTTCGAAAATTTGAAATATCTCCGTTACCATAAGTCGGATCAAAAAATTGTATAGAACCAATCTTATTCTAAATTAAATTTTCTATGAATATTGTTCTATACATTTATTCTCTAGCTTGAATACTAACCGAGATATTTGCATTTTTATTAATTGTGGGCCAATAACGTAGGACTGAATTTCCCGCCAACAGCTAGTTCGGCCATTTGCCGTAACTTTCGGCTCTCGTATGGAGATTTCTCTATTGTATAACTTCACGTGGGAAATCTGCTTAGTTTACGCAGCCCCTGCGTGACGGACTTTTTAATAAATTGAAGTTCACAAACGCAATACTAAAATTGTAAACAAAAATATATTTAGAATAATAATTAAAAAAAAAAATCTATGTATTTAATTTAATAATGAGAATTTGTAAGCTGGAAGAATATCTAACATTTCTAAAATTTCAAATGTTTTTTAAAGGTCCGCGGGAGGTATAATACGTCTTCCGCACCGAAAGTGTTAACACTAAAAGTAAAATATTTAATGAACAGGCAAGTTTAGGCAAGATCTGAGGACGTTGTAAATATGACAATATACTCCTAAAAGCATGCCAAGTGGTATTTTTTCAAGCAAATACAAGCGATTTGCGAATTCAATTAAATAAAATTATTTTCAGCTCGATGTAAAAAAAAAAAAAAATTGAGGAATTTTAAAAACCTTTTGTGCCAGTTTTTGATTTATTATAATACCCTTAATGTGTACTAGAAGCAACAATAATTTATAAAATGAAATAAGAGTTCACGACGAATTTAATAAGCCAAGGCTTTTTTTAACATAGCAATTATAAGCAGGCATTATGTAAAAACCATTGCAATAATATGACTAAAAATCAATCTGCTCAATTGAAAAGGGTTTATGTGGTACTAACAATACAATCAAAATCCCAAATTAAAACTTTTATTTTTTCCCCCAATGTCCAAAATTACTCAAGGATCGCTCCAGTGTGCCTCGGTCCTATTTCACATATGCACATGATACACAATTAATGTATATAATTTGAAATCTTGTTGCACGCCACAGATTTAATTTGTTTGATAAATTTTGTGTATTTTTTGAGAGGTCATTTAACCCCTTCGATTCGTAGTTCCGTTTTCCGACCAAAAAATAGTTTCGTGTTAGGGATGAACTACTCTTCTTGAACACAAAGTTTCAGAATTGTCGAGTTCTCTAATCTCTCTTGTGATTAAATTCAAATTCTAAATATTATTAGAGTTTATAGATACTTGCTCGACTACTGGCCTTCTTGGCAGACGAATCCTATGACCAACGTGAACATGTCAGCAAGTGTGACGTAGGGTTCTTCGAAGGCACCACCAGCTCTCAGAGCGAAGCACATCACCAGGTAAGCCAACAGGAAGGTAGCCAGGCATGCCAACCAAACCTCTCTAGTGAACGGCAGCAAGTATATATTCGTAATGGCAGACAGGCTTGGCTGCTTGTACAGTATTCGGCTCCTATAATATATTCAAATGTCTTATGAACAAACATTCTAATTCAAAGAATTGTGTAGATAAAAATAAAAAAAAAAAGGTTTACATACAAAAAGAGTTAAATATCATGCGGCAAAGAGAAATAGTCTTACTGAAGATTGAAATGCATTTATTTGCATTAAATTTTTAATTATCCGTTACACAAGGGTTTTAGCAGATTTCCCTTAAGGGAAATCAGCTATAGAGGTTGTACTCATGACAGAATTTTCGCTTCAAATGTCCATCGATCATACCTAGTAGATGACGAAAATCAAGTCCGTTCAAAACTGTATATATATATATATATATATATATATATATATATATATATATATATATATATATATATATATATTTGTCTGTCACCGCTCTAGCGGTCGCAATTTTTGATTGATCGTTACCAAACTCGAATTTACTCGTTTTATGTAAAAAGAAAGATCAAGTTCGTTAACGGCTGAAATCGGACCACGAGAAGGGGGGGGGGGGGTTAAAGGTGAGGATTTTAGAAAATTCCAAATATCTCCGTTACTAATCGTCGGATGGAATAATTGTACAGAATCAATCTTATTAAAAATTAAATTTACTATAAATATTGTTATATACGTTTTTCTCTATCTTGAATACTAACCGAGATATTTGCATTTGTATTCTGCGTGTGGTCATCAGTAGGCTATGTTCGGACTTTCCGCCGAGAGCTCTGGCGGCCGTTTCCATAACTATTCGTCCCTCGTGAATAGGTTTAGAGGTTAGGCTAACTGTTTTTTGGGGCTAGAAACTACTGGGTTATTACGCCATAAATAATGTTTTAGGTTTAGAGGTTTCTTACTACTACAGTTGTTATTAGGCAGATTTTGTCTATTGTAAAACTTCACGTGGGAAATCTGCTTAGTTTACGCAGCCCCTGCGTGACGGACCTTTTTATATTTTCGAATATTCCCTCTAAACCCCCCTATCTCGCCCAATCCGATTACAGCCGTTATCGAGCCGAACTCGATCTTTAGTTTTACATGAAACACTTGTGTTGGCAATGATATATATATAATTTCGAACGGACTTTATTTTCGTCATCTCCTAAGTAGGATCGATGGACATTTGAGGAAATTTTTCAAATATAGTGTTATGGCTTCAACCTCAATAGCTGATTACCCTTAAGGGAAAACTGCTAAAATAATATTTATTATTTTATTTATTGCTTACAAGGATTTTTCTTATAGCAAGGAGTAGCCTTACATAATGAGGTTAGTTTTTCTATGCTAAAATAATAGAAGTTAAAAATGGAAAAGTCTTACTCACTAATTACGTACGTTCATAATGGTAAGACTAAATTTTTTTCCTCACTTTACTTCAAAGAGGTGAGTTGAAAATTCCAGGAAGTCCAGCCTGTCTTGGGTGATCATCAAAGCAGTGCTGCTGAAGTGAACTTTCCCAGACTGAAGTAGCATGTCCAATGCTTTACAGCCACGGACATTTGGTTCTACTATTTTAACACTAGAAAAGAACTAATCATTAGCAATAAACATTCACCTGATTCACAAAACTAATTAATTTATTTAATGTAATTTAAATACTTCTTTTTTATTTATTTAAATGAGTTCCGCAATACCGGCGATTTACTCACAATTCAATTCTGCACAAAAAAGCGAATTGCAAAAAAAAAAAAATAGAAAAAAGTCCGTCACGGAGGGGCTGGGCAAAGTAAGCAGATTTCCCACGTGAAGTTTTACAATAGAGAAATTTCAGAATAGAGAGTCAAACAGTTACGGGAACGGCCCGAACTAGCTCCCCGAAGTTAGCCGATCTCATCTCAGAAGCTGGAACAGAAAAATGCAAATTTCTCGGTTAATATTCAAGCTACATTAATAAATGTATATAACAATATTTTTAGTCCATTTAATTTTAAATAAGATTGGTTCTTATATAATTTTTCGATCCGACGATATAGTAACGGAGATATTTCGACCTATTTTCGAAAATCCTCCCCTCTAACCCCCTCCCCCTCTCACTGATCCGATTTCAACATTAAACGAACTTGATCTTTATTTATGCATAAAACGTTTAAATGTCGAGTTTGTTAACGATCAAACGGAAAATTGCCGACCCGTAGAGCGATAAACAGACAAATATATATATAATTTTGAACGGACGTCATTTTCGTCATCTACTGGGTAGGATCGATGGGCATTTGAAGAAATTTGTCGAAACTCGCGTCATGAGTACGACCTCAATAGCTGATTTCCCTCAAGGGAAATCTGCTAAAAACGGAAAAGGAGTGAACTATGGTGGTTTTTGAAACGGTTCATTGGCATACCAGTTTAATTTTAATACATAATTTTATTAAATATAACTTTAATGGCACCTAATCCTTACTGAGACCAATAAAAGTATATCAGGCAAAAAAAGAAGGTCTTTAGTTCTGATCAATGTCACCTTTATTATTTGTACCTGACAGATGTTTCGCCCTCCTGGACACTTTCAATGCTAAAAAAGTCCGTCACGCAGTGGCTGCGTAAACTAAGCAGATTTCCCACGTGAGGCTTTACAATAGAGAAATTTCACGAGAGCCGAGCCAGTCAAGGAAACGGCCGAACTAGCTTTTGGCGGGAAAGTAACTCTTGTCCATTAGGCGCCGAGATTTAATAAAAGTCCGTCACGCAGGGGCTGCGTAAACTAAGCAGATTTCACATATGAAGTTTTACAGTAGAGAAATCTGCCCAATAACAGCTGTAGTAGGAAGGGATCTCTAAACCTATTCACGAGGGATGAATAGTTTCGGAAACAGCCACCAGAGCTCTCGGCGGAAAGTCCGGAACGTGGCGGGGGAACCGCCGACCACAAACACAATACAAATGCAAATATCTCGGTTAATATTCAAGATACATAATAAATGTATAGAACAATATTTATAGTAAATTTAATTTACAATAATATTAATTCTATACAATTTTTCGATCCGAAGCATAATAACGGAGATATGAATTTTCAAAAATCACCCCCTCTAAATCCCCCCTCCCACTGGTCCGATTTCAGCCATTAACGAACTTGATCTTTCTTTTACATAAAACGATTAAATTCCGAGTTTGGTAACGATCAAACAAAAAATACGACCGCTAGAGCGTTAACAGACAAATATATATATATATATATATATATATATATATATATATATATAGATATAATTTTGAACGGACCTCATTTTCTACATCTCCTGGGTAGGATCGATGTACATTTGAAGAAATTTTTCGAAACTCGCGTCATGAGTACGACCTCAATAGCTGATTTCTCTTAAGGGAAATCTGCTAAAACATACAAGGCAAATTTGTAATTTTTTCTCTCATCCATGAAGGCAATCCATAAATTTCTAAGAAACTAAGTGTACGAAACAACAATTAAAATTGTTCGTCTAAGTCAGTATAACCATAAATCTCTCCTGGAGAATAAAAAGTCCTTCACGCAGGGGCTGCGTAAACTAAGCAGATTTCCCTCGTGAAGTTTAGTAATAGATAAATATACATACTGCTAACACAACGACACCGTGAATAAATACAAACGGAAATAAGTAATGTTTCATCCAATTTCAATAACCTGCCGACAGGAAGCGTTAAGTTAAAACTGTAAACAAACGGGTCGGCCCGCCTCACACCGGAAAGAAAAACAATTAGTGAAATATATCAGAATATAACACATTAATTTTATTGAGAACTATTTACTATATCTAGTACTGTAATTAATAATGAGTCAGAATAATTGTTATCTCAATCACTAAAATTTTAGTAGTCCAAAACTATAAGACGGGGTGAGGGGGGCGTCACCAGGGCATATTTGCATGTATCTCGTATAATAAAGGTCTCTTGAATACAATTTTTGGTATTTAATCTTCCAATAATGTGATTTATTATGTAGCAGAGTATTGTTTACGTAACATGAGTAGAAGTGGCGGTTTGCTGAAAACTGAAAAATGCAAATATCTCGGTTAATATTCAAGATAGAGACTACACGTATATAACAATATTTATAGTAAATTTACTTTGCAATAAGATTGGTTATGTACAATTTTTCGATCGTCTTAACCCCCCCCTCCCTCTGGTCCGAATTCAGCCATTAACGAACTTGATCTGTCTTTTTACATAAAACGGTTAAATATCGAGTTTCGTAACGATCAAACAAAAATTGCGACCGCTAGAGCGTTAACAGACAAATATATATATATATATAGATAGATATAATTTTGACCTGACCTCATTTTCGTCATCTCCTGGGTAGGATCGATGGACATTTGAAGAAATTTTTCAAAAATCGCGTCATGAGTACGACCTCAATAGCTGATTTCCCTTAAGGGAAATCTGTTAAAAACTCATATAGTAACCACCCTAAATATATCCCCTAATTTATTTGAATTTGTAAATATGATCTAGGATTTTTACTATATATATATATATATTTATTTAATTATATATATAATATATATGAATTGAAGTTTAACGTAATTACGTATAAGTATAAGTACGGCATCAGTCCTTACTTATTGGTTATAGAATGGTTATAGAACCTACCTAAGGTATTGTTGACAAAATACCACTTGGTTTAAGGCTGATTATATCGGTTTTTTTATTTTCCCATGGAGAATTATAATTGCACTGACTTAGAGGAATACTTTTAAATATTTTTAGTAATCTTAGTATTAAATGATAAATTTACCCTGTGTGTTTTTAGCATTGGAAATGCCCAGGAGGGCCAAACTGTGTTCCTTTTGAAAATAATGAAGTAGGCTTATATAAGACCTTAAGAACCCTTTTTTTTTTTGCCTGAAATATAATTTTGATTGAATTTATGATATAATTAATCTAGCATGTATTTAGCTTTCATACCGTATACAGGACTGGAGAGATAAGGGTACACCATTTCCAATGTGTTGCTTGAAACTGAAATAACTATGAACTATGATGAATTCAAATTCCCAAATAGTATTTTCCTAACATGTACAGTTTTTTTCACAAATTATAGTTGGACTTTTAACATGAAATTTATTACCGGTTTACCGGCTATGTACAGGTTACTACCTTTTTCTAGCCCTGGTGGGACTAATGATTTTATTCAATGAGTTTGTAAAAAAAAAAAAAATAATAAAACCTGTACGTGTTTTGATAAAATAGATTTCACATCTGAATTCTGCACGAATAACGTCTAGGAAAATGACAAACTTCAATCAAATATCAAATTGTGACCAAATCACTCAAATTTGATATTGTTGCATTCTTTTTCTTAAGTAAAGTGTGATTAATAAATTAGATTTTAGATTATTCTGAAATAGCAACCTGAAATTTAAGGTTCTAGCCAAATTCTGAAGAAGAGGTAAGCTTAATGAAGAATTCCAGCCTCCATGGTTATCGTTGAGGCATTCCAGGTCGCCGAACAAGCCATCTGGATCGTTCTCCTCAATGTTACTTCCCTTTATCTAGAAATAAAGACATTAAAAAAATAACCTAATGCAAAAAATTCATCAATATTGATCTTCTAGAAAAATTATATAATGTATGTTGGAAATATAGAAGCTTAATATGAAATATTTACAAAAACCGGAATACACAAATCATGATCAATGAGTGTGAAAAGCTAGATTTAATTTATTTATTTTTTACAAGCTTCGTAACGTAGTCGATGTTCCACGTTTAGCTTAAAATTTAGTTACTAGTAGAAGCTTGAAAAATACAATACATAAGAACAAAAACACAACGAAATACAGATTGAAATTATGCAAACAAAACTATATTAAACAAAAATTCGGAACACAACGAAATAAACAGCAACACCAAGTACAATTAAAAGCAATAAATAGATGATAAAAGGATATTTAAAAATAAATAAACTATATAGTAATAAAAGTTAAAATGGTTTTTAAAGTTTAAGAAATTGAATTACTGAAACTTCATATGCATATCAAAGGGCACACCGATTTCTTCAAAAATATATTTGCAGGTAAGGTCATTGGATATATGGGAAAAGAGAGTCCTAGAAAATCGTTCGTTTTAGACATCAAACATCTTATGGTTTTGGTCCAACGAGACGTTTTTTCGAGCCGATAGGTTAAGTACAGCCACTAAGCTAACAGTGCAACAGCGCATTTTCAATAGCGGCCAAGCAAGACTTTTAGTTCATAAGTTCTCTAGCAGAGGGCGCCAGTGTCATGGCGCTATTGCATTAGCGGAAGTCTAGCCAGTAGATGATAACTCTTCGGAATGACTAACGATATTAACTCTCTTAATTCTAATCACAGAAATAACTCCCCCCTCTCTGTAATAAGGTGCCCAGTATTCTTCTCGAAACAACACAATGTTGACCCTCATATTCAAGTTAATATTATTTAAAATTATCATGCCTATACCCATATTTGTGGAAACGTCGTATATAAAACAACCAGATTAAAACTTGAACACTAAAACTTGAATACATGGCAAATATTTACCTGGACGCACGCATAAAGCACCCTCCATTTTGCCAGTCCTAAGATAGTATCAAAAGGACTTGGAGGATAAGGAGGATAAGGATAACAATATAAAACCTATTGACGGACTGACAACTAACTCAGTAAAACATTTGAAGGGCTTGAAGATGTTACTGTCGTTTCGAAAGCAGAATTCCAGCTGTTTTTGATCATCAGCCAGCGATGACAGTGGTGGTACTAAAACTTTATTTTATATACTATAATTTATCTGTTATAACTTACATTGACCTGAGCAGCAGTGAGCTCAATGCCACCGAAATCATCATGAGCCCTAGGGCTGTTGGTATAGTTGGCAACCCTGAGCGGAGACTCCATAGAAGGGCGGTAGATATCATAGAAGGTGTCATCCTTGAATAGTGTCACACTGCTGTCAGGAAGTGCTGGGATCAGATCCAGGGGGCTGTGGTCAGTATCGCCGTAGACCAACCACTCTACGGCCTGCCCCATGAACCAGCCTCGCTTCTCCTTCAAAAAAAACAAGACGGACTTCATAATTACAGTTATAAAGTGCTGGATGGAGAAGCAAACTGATCACAGGTCAGAATCAACGAAAAAAAAGGCCTCGTTCCTTCACAAATATATATTATAAGGGACAGAGCACTTTCGAGGCACTCGCTCCATCATCAGTGCCCCTGCAAACATAAATTGCTAAAACCCCTTCAGGAAAAATATATGATTTGAAACACACATCATACAAAAAAAAATAAATTACGGCCCCAATGAATATTTACAGATAATAAAAATTTACTAAATAGTAATGTAAAAAGTCAGTGACGTTTACAATAGATAAATTTACATAGGGTAACACTTAACACCACCGTGAATATTAAGTGAAAAAATACAAACGGCAATGAGATCAATGAGAACACATTCAGTCCATTTTAATAACCTCCCAATGGAAAGTGTCTGAATTGTAAACAAACAGGTCAGTCAACCACTCAGATCTCAAGATAGATAGAAATATTCTTCAACGGAGTGAAAAACAATTATTGGAATATATCTGAATATGACACATTGATTATATTGAAAACTATTAACTATATCTAATACTCTAATAATGAATCAGAATAATTTTTAGTCTCAATCACTAAACATTTAGTAATCCATAAGATGGGAGGGGCGCGGATCAACAGAACATATTTGCATGTATCTCGTATAATAAAGGTCTCTGTAAAAAGATATTTGGAATTTATGCTTTGAATAAAGTGTTTTAGCAGATTTCCCATAAGGGAAATCAGCTATTGAGGTTGTACTCATGACGCGATTTTCGAAAATTCAAAATATCTCCGTTATTGTGCATAGAATCGAAAAAATTTATAGAAACAATCTTATTGCAAATTTAATTTACTATAAATATTGTTATATACATGTATTATCTATCTCTGCATTTTTATGAAGTCGATGGGACATGAGGTGGAGGGGTATGTTCGGATTAGTTCGGCCGTTTCCGTTAACTGTTCGGGTCAGGTGGAAGCTTCTTCTAACCTTACCTGTCGTTTCTAACCTTACCTTACCTTCCTTACTTTGTGAGATTTATGCAAATACGTTCTGTTCATCCGCCCCCCCCCTTCTTTAGTTCTTGGACTACTAAAATTTGAGTTATTAAAATATAAATTATTATTACAATTCAGAAGCCGTTTCAGTTGGGAATTTATTTTTATTAACTGAAAGATTTCTCATTACCGTTTGTATTTAATCACGGTGGTATTGTGTTACCAGTATGCAGATTTCTCTATTGTAAAACTTCACATGGGAAATCTGCTTAGTTTACGCAGCCCCTGCGTGACGGACTTTTAGCAGATTTCCCTTAAGGGAAATCAGCTATTGAGGTTGTACTCATGACGGAATTTTCGACATTTTTCTTCAAATGTCCATCGAACCTACCTTGTAGATGACGAAAATGAGGTCCGTTCAAAACTATATATATATATATATATATATATATATATATATATATATATATATATATATATATATATATATTTGTCTGTTACCGCTCTAGCGGTCGCAATTTTTGTTTAATCCTTACCAAACTTCATATTTAAGCGTTTTATGTAAAACCAAAGATCACGTTCGTTAACGGCTGAAATCGGACAAGTGGGAGGGGGGGGGTTTAGAAGGGAGGATTTTCGAAAATTCGAAATATCTCTGTCACTATACGTTGGATCGAAACTTCGTAAACCAATCTTATTGCAAATTAAATTTACTACAAATATTGTCATATACATTTTTTCTCTATCTTGAATATTAACCGAGATATTTGGTTCAAATGACTGGTCAGACTTTTGTCAAATGACTTTTGTCAGATCCATTTGTCGAATGAACTTGGCTCACGCCGTTTCCGAAGAGTGTTTGGAAGACACTTTACAACATGACTTGTGGTTATGATGTTCTGGACTTGAAATCCAAAACGTTTGTTAACCTTTTGTCAAAAGTTGTTAAAACAACCTGACTTTTGGTATCATTCTGGATTTTCTCAAATCCAAAACGTTCATCAAACCTTTTGTCAAAATGTTGTAGAATTCCGTTTACTCAACTTTGTCCTAGGATAGTGCTCGGAGCGAAAGCTCACGTTTAGCACACGCCTAGCTGAAGAGATCCGAAAGATCGAAACGAAGTAGTCCAAACTTGTATTTGCTGAAAATGGGTTTTGAAACTTTTCGCAATTGAGATTACTAGTTTCGGTGGATGGGACTTTGGTCTTATCGTTTTCGTACTTACGGTGACTCATCAGCAACGCGAAGAAGCGTTGGAACGATTGGAATAAAGGCAAACTGCCTTGTTTTGATATTTGGTTCAAATGACTGGTCAGACTTTTGTCAAATGACTTTTGTCAGATCCATTTGTCGAATGAACTTGGCTCACGCCGTTTCCGAAGAGTGTTTGGAAGACACTTTACAACATGACTTGTGGTTATGATGTTCTGGACTTGAAATCATTCGACAAATGGATCTGACAAAAGTCATTTGACAAAAGTCTGACCAGTCATTTGAACCAAATATCAAAACAAGGCAGTTTGCCTTTATTCCAATCGTTCCAACGCTTCTTCGCGTTGCTGATGAGTCACCGTAAGTACGAAAACGATAAGACCAAAGTCCCATCCACCGAAACTAGTAATCTCAATTGCGAAAAGTTTCAAAACCCATTTTCAGCAAATACAAGTTTGGACTACTTCGTTTCGATCTTTCGGATCTCTTCAGCTAGGCGTGTGCTAAACGTGAGCTTTCGCTCCGAGCACTATCCTAGGACAAAGTTGAGTAAACGGAATTCTACAACATTTTGACAAAAGGTTTGATGAACGTTTTGGATTTGAGAAAATCCAGAATGATACCAAAAGTCAGGTTGTTTTAACAACTTTTGACAAAAGGTTAACAAACGTTTTGGATTTCAAGTCCAGAACATCATAACCACAAGTCATGTTGTAAAGTGTTAACCGAGATATTTGCATTTTTCAGTTTTCACCAAACCGCCACTTCTACTCATGTTACGTAAACAATACTCTGATACATAATAAATCACATTATTGGAAGTTTAAATACCAAAAATTGTATTCAAGAGACCTTTATTATACGAGATACATGCAAATCTGCACTGGTGACTCCCCCCCCCCGTCTTAAATTTTAAAATTTTTTTTAAAATTATTCTGAATCATTATTAATTACAGTACTAGATATAGTAAATAGTTCTCAATAAAATTAATGTGTTATATTCTGATATATTTCATAATTGTTTTTTTTCCGGTGTGAGGCGGGACCCGTTTGTTTATCCGTTTTTATTTATTCACGGTGTTGTCTTAGCAGTATGTATATTTATCTATTACTAAACTTCACGAGGGAAATCTCCTTAGTTTACGCAGCCCCTGCGTGACGGACTTTTATTATATGGCAGAGTATTATTTATGTGACATGAGTAGAGTGGGGGTTTCCTGAATGCTGAAAAATGGAAATATCTTGGTTAATATTCAACATAGAGAATAAAATTAAGTTACAATATTTATAGTAATTGTAATTGGAAATAATTTTCTATCCAATCTCCAGTATCAGAGAAATTTAGAATTTGGAAAATCTCCCCTCTAAACCTCCCCCCTCTCAATGGTCTGATTTCTGCCACTGACGAACTTGATCTTTCATTTTAAATAAATCAATTAAATGCAAATAAAAGTTTTGCACTTTATTATTTAAATCAGCTGATTTATCGAAGCATCTACCTGGCAACTAAAGAATACCTTCGCCTATAACTTGAAATTCGTAAATGGCCAATGAGACAGCTAAGAAAATGTATTAACTTATAAGTTGAAATAACTTCTTTATTACAGATAAATGTATATACTGTTACGTTTTTTTATTACCAAAACCAGTAATAAACGTTTTTAATACGAATTCTTTTGGATTGCAAAATTAAACACTCGCAAGTTTCACAGTTTTTATCACTGCACAATTTATTTAGATAATGCACAATAAACTTGGTAATTATTCTAAATTACCACTCACAGTATAGACTGATAGCGTTACTGTTCTTCAGATTGCACAGTCCAACAATTCACTCACGGTCACTGAAATTCACAACAAGACGGCACTGCACTATCCTTTGCTTCGTGGTACTGCACTGTCTTAAATACGGCGCTAAACTGTTACTTACAGTCACGGCACAACACCGTTTCTCCCATAAAAACACCCCACCGCACTGTACTAAGTCGCACTGTAGCACTGATGTGAACATCACGACAGGTGAGAATAAAACTGACTGCACACGGCTGGCCCGAGCTTCTTTATATAGGTTGTCGGCATACATCAAAGGGGAATTGTCTAGTTCATTCCAGGCTGGGCTAGACAAGCCTAGTATCGTCTCGACCGACCCTCCGTCGGTCTCTTTGATCTACGTCACACTTTCCAAATACGCGACTCTCTCTCTCTGAAGGATTATTTATCTATTTAATTTTCGCAACAATACTACAAGTATTGCAATACAAATTGTTTATTATTATTATTATTTATTAACGTCCACTTTTTGCAACTTAGGCTAATTGAGACGGGTTATCTACAGGTTACCAACCTTTTCTAGCCAGGGTGGGACTTTAGTTATTTAACCCTAGAATGGTAGTGATATTATTTCCCGCTTAATGGTATTGATACGTAAATTTTACGTGTGCAACTGGTAATTGGTAAAATTATTCAAAATTTGTTAATGTTTGTGACTATTTTTTTATTTTATTAAAACATACACTTATCTTTAACTTATATCTACGTTAATATCTAATAATGTGCACGACATTCCTTTCAGGCGCTTTGTTCGAAACACGTTCCGGAGGTTGTGTGCTCCATTCATATCCATTCTTACCAAGCACAACCCCACCTTCTACATTTATTGTGACTGATCTGTCAATATTGTGTGGTTGAGAGGTTTTAGGTTTTTTTTGCCTCTGTGTTTGTTCTCTTTCTTCGATTGCCTTGATGTCTTCTAAAATGTTCTCACTCTCATCGCTATCTAGCCCACTCTGTGTTGCAATTTTTTCCGAAGGCTAACCCCCTCATCACTTGGAGAATACTCCGGAACATCATCGCTCTCTTATCCATAACCATTTATTTCATAATTGTCATTTTCCCCATCTGAGTCATCGGAGAATTCTTTCAACAAATTTCTGATTTCTTCATCCAATGAATATTTTTTCTCCATTTTTCCGAAACTATAAACAGATTATTTATATTCTTTTTATACATCTTTGACTTTTTTATATTCAAAAAGTTAAAAACATTAAGAGAAAATAAATTGTAATATAAAAAATAAATTGGAAGAAAATAAATTGAGAATAACATTAACTAAGTTATGGCATAAAAACCGGTTATTAGTAGTGATACGTAAATTTTACGTGCCAAAAAGTTGCGGTTAATGGTATTGATACGTAAATATTACGTGTCGTTTTTATTTCAAAAAATAGTATTGGATGAGTGGTAAGGTTCACTTAGCTGCACTTGGCGGAGGTCAAGTCCGAACTGTCTGGAGGGCTCATAGCTGAGGGGTGAGGGTGGTGGGGTCGTTAACGGCCCTTTGATAACAGTTCAAACCAGATCATACGTAATTTTTACGTTCACTACCATTCTAGGGTTAATGAATTCCGTCACTAAATAAATTCCTTTGCCCAGGCTGGAATCGAACTCGCCACTCTAGGTTTACCATGTGAGATTAAGGGTACAAATTGGGCATCAAGTTGTACGAGTATTAGCTATATGACAAAAATAAATAGGCTATGAGTTTAATGTGAAATACAATTAAATCTTACCTTGAAGTTGAAAGGGCAATCGAGATCTAGTAATGCGCCAGTTCTCTGTGCGCTTTTGGCTAACTCTTGCAAGCTGTAACCAACAGAGAAGCCTTCTCCAATCAACGATCTCACAACATTCACTTTCTCGTCTGAAAATCATATTATACTAGTGTAATATATACTCAAAATTGAAAATCAAAAATATTACTCAGTCTTTCATTACTTTTTTTAAGCTTAGCCAGCTTTTCGATAGTAATTTACCCCTCACCAGAGCTGTAACGTAAACTTTAAAAAGAAGAATTGAAAAATAAAATGACTGAATACATTTTAATTAGATGAACAAAAAAGGCCACTTTTCCTCCTAAATTATGACAAAGTTTCAAATGAAGCTGCCAGATGGGACTAGCATAAATACAGCTGAGCTTGAAGCCCTGAAACTTACGATAGACAATATACCTGAAACTACGGACACGGACACTTGCATAATTTGCACTCTCTTGGCTCTTTACATTCATTAAAAAAGTCCATCACGCAGGGGCTGCGTAAACTAAGCAGATTTCCCACGTGAAGTTATACACTAGAGAAATTACAGGAGAGCCGAGAAGTAACTCTCGTCCGTTAGGCGCCCAGATTTAATAAAAATTCCGTCACGCAGGGGCTGGGTAAAGTAAGCCGATTTCCCACATGAAGTTATACAAAAAAGTCCGTCACGCAGGGGCTGCGTAAACTAAGCAGATTTCCCCTGTGAAGTTTTACAATAGAGAAATCTGCATACTGGTAACACAATACCACCGTGATTAGATATAGAGAAATCTTTCAGTTAATTAAAATAAATACCCAACTGAAACGGCTTCTGAATTGTAAGAATAATTTATATTTTAATAACTCAAATTTCAGTAGTCCAAGAACTAAAGAAGGGGGGGGGGTGGCGGATGAACAAAACGTATTTGCATAAATCTCACAAAGTAAGGAAGGTAAGGTAAGGTTAAAAACGCCAGGTTAGAAGAAGCTCCGCCTGAGCCGAGAAATGACGAAGATGGCCGACATAATCCGAACACCACAGACTTCATAAAAATGCAAATATCTCGGTTAATATTAAAGATAGAGAATAAATGTATATAACAATATTTATAGTAAATTTAATTTGCAATAGGTTGATTCATACAATTTTCGATCCGATGAATAATAACAGAGATATTTTGAATTTTCGAAAATCCCCCCCTCTAAACCCCCCCTCCCTCTGGTCCGATTTCAGCCATTAACGAACTTGATCTGTCTTTTTACACAAAACGGTTAAATATCGAGTTTCGTAACGATAAAACAAAAATTGCGACCGCTAGAGCGTTAACAGACAAATATATATATATATATATATATATATATATATATATATATATATATATATATATATATATATATAATTTTGAACAGACCTCATTTTCGTCATCTCCTGGGTAGGATCGATGGACATTTGAAGAAAATTTTCAAAAATCGCGTCATGAGTACGACCTCAATAGCTGATTTCCCTTAAGGGAAATCTGCTGACAAGGAAAGATTATACCCTTATATCCTTAAGGGAAATCAGCTATTGAGGTTGTACTCATGACGGAATTTTCGGCATTTTTCTTCAAATGTCCATCGATCCTATTTAGTAGATGACGAAAATGAGATCCGTTCAAAACTGTATATATATATATATATATATATATATATATATATATATATATATATATATATATATTTGTCTGTTACCGCTCTAGCGGTCGCAATTTTTGTTTGATCGTTACCAAACTCGATATTTAGTCGTTTTATGTAAAAAGAAAGATCAAGTTCGTTAACGGCTGAAATCGGACCACGGGGAGGGGGGGGGGGGTTTAGAGGGGAGGATTTCCGAAAATTCGAAATATCTCCGTTACTATTCGTCGAATCGAAAAATTGTACAGAATCAATCTTATTGCAAATTAAATTTACTATAAATATTGTTCTATACATTTATTCTGTATCTTGAATATTAACCGAGATATTTGCATTTGTATTCTGCGTGTGGTATACGCCCTAAATAATTGTATAGGTTTAGATGTTTCTTTCTATTACAGTTGCTATTAGGCAGATTTCTCTATTGTAAAACTTCACGTGGGAAATCTGCTTAGTTTACGCAGCCCCTGCGTGACGGACTTTTTTATATATGGAGGTATGCTGTTGGAAAATGTATTCCTTTGAAAAATAATTACTAAGTAATTAGTTTAAATTACATTAAGTCTAACTTCTTTTGTTATGTCGATGTTCTTTGGAATAAACATTTGTTTGGATTCATTCACGAATACTTTTACGTCATTTCGTTTTAAATAGAAATTTTAATTCTAAAGGGTGGATCTTTTTGACGGCTAAAGGATTGGTCAAATAAAAAAACTCACCGATATAACCTCGTTTTAGAATTTGATTTTCTACAAGAATTCGTGCATAGTAAGTATGGCATTTCATTGGTAATTCCAAAGTTCGGTTCGCTGGAGAAGTACTGGAGAAGATTACGAGGTTAAATATGGACTGAAAAGAAATCTTCAGGGGTCAAAATTTGGCCGAAAATTCGAAATATCTCCTTTATTATACGTCGGATCGAAACATTGTATGGAACCATTCTTATTTAAAGTGTAATGTTCTATAAATGTTGGTATGCCCGTTTTTTCACTATTTGTATTTATTAGTTTTCGGCATTCAGTAAACTCCCACTCCTACTCATGTCATATTAACAATATTCTATTATATAATGATACACTTTATTTTGAGCCTAAATACCAAATATTGTTTTCATTGAACCTTTACGTTTTGGGATAAATGCAAATATGTGGCGCACGAGGAAAATCTGCTTAGTTAACGAAGCCCCTGCGTGTCAGACGTTTCGGAGCTCCTGCGGTAGCTTAAGTCCCTGAGTCAAATATGGTTGGATGAAAGTTTACGAAATTAGCCATTTATAAAATTTTTGAATTTCGGTTCAATAGTTGAAAACGTCAGTTTGACTCCTATCATTTTGCTGCATATGTAGTGTATCTGTTTTCAAATACCAAACTCGTTCGTATAAGTCACAAGTATTTAATGAGTATATATAAAAATCAAATAAGCATTACACTGTGAGGAGCAGATGAGAAGAGCTATGGCGTCTATGTTGGCAGACCTGAAATATTCTATAGCGGAAGTTAGAGGGATCTGGGAGTATGAGTTGGCCAGCCTGAGAGCAGAAAGAAGAAAGACCACGACAGCCTTCATTTCCTTCAGAAATCTCCACCTGCCTTTCTGCCTTCTGGTCGTCTCTAGCTATGATGATATCGATTGTTTGCTAAGCAGTTAGAAAGATGAAAGGCCGATCGATGTGAACGCCTTCTTTAAAATACAGAAATTGCACACTGCCTCCATTATTTAAAGTAATAATAGCTCAGAGACATATCATTGATTCGTCGGCAGTGATTTAGATTCTCCTTATCAAACTGTTAGCAGATTTGCTTTAAGGGAGAACAGCAATTGAGGATGTACTTATGGCACGGATTCCGAATAATTTCTTAAAACGTCCCTATGATACTCCTAGAGGACGCAAAATATGGTTGATTCAAATTTATGTGCTTATGAGACTGTGTGTCTTATACTGCTCTAGTAGTGACAACTAAAGATCAAGTTTGTTAACGACAGACGTCGGAACGGGGAGATAGGGGGTTATTTTTTTTGTATATAACCACTAATGTTAAAAATTTAATTTTCTTCTTTTTATTTTTATTTAATTTTAATTTTCTTTAATTTAATTCTATTTGTATTTATTTAATTTTCAGCGTTGAATAACCCCCTACTCACGATTTTAATCATCGGACTTTAACAATTAGCCACTAAATCAAGAAACGTCTTATTCCAAGCTTAAATACCAAAAAAAGCTCATCCTTCAATCATACCTTTCAGACAGATATTTCCAATTTTCATTTGGTTCCTCAGTCTCATCCTTATTCCCCCAGCTGGCAGGTGTACCACAGGGAGGCATCCTAAGTCCTTTCTTATTCCTTACCTATACTGCCGACATCCCATCACATCCCGAAAATTACCTTATCACAGATGTTCCTGCATCTTGACGTCCAACTCAGACCCAAATATGACATCCGCATCTTTACAAGAGCACCTAGCTCTGCTAGAATCCTGGCTGACTCAATGGAGGATCAAGGTCAACAGCAGCAAATCAAGCCATGTAACATTTACCCTCCGACGTTCCATTTGCCCTCCAGTTACACTCAATAGCGCACTAAATCCCCAAAAATCACAAATTAGGTATCTAGGACTCACATTAGATAAGCGACTAACTTGGAAACCTCACATCACATTAAAGACAAGAATTGAATCGACGGTACAGACTTCTACTAAGACTACTTGACAACAGATCTAAACTATCTCTACACAACAAACGACTGATTTATACGACAGTACTCAGACCAATATGGACATACGGACTTGAACATTGGGGTTCCACTAAACCTTCAAATTCCTACAAAATCCAAACCCTCCAATCCAGAATTCTCCGCAAAATTACAGATTCCCCATTTTACGTATCCAATTTACTTCCACCCAACCCCCTAACGACCTCAATTCCTTTTGTCACCCTCCAAAATCCCGATAACAATTACAGATTCCCCATTTTAGCCATATTCCAGAAAACCCAAGACGACGACTGAAGCGTAAGTGGCCAAGAGATCTCCTAGTGTAGTGCTCAGAATAACTCCACGATAAATACGCCATTACATTGTTTGATGATGTCAACAAGTTATATTTTACATTCTTGACTACAAAATGTTTCGTAATCTGTACCGCACTTGACTTACAAATGTTTTACTTAACAATGAATGAAATTTTAGCAGATTTCCCAATCAGCTATTGAGGTCGTACTCATGACGCTATTTTCGAAAAATTTCTTCAAATGTCCATCGATCCTACCCAGGAGATGACGAAAATGAGGTCCATTCAAAACTACATATATATATATATATATATATATATATATATATATATATATATATATATATATATATATACTAGCTGAGATACCCTTCTTCGCTCTTGTATTCATTTGGGGCTGTATTTTCGTGGTATTTTTTTGGCAAGGCTTTACTTTGCACTATATTATGACATTTGACTTCACTGTTCTGCATATTGTCATATTTCCCGTTTCCTGTGAATTATGCATAGATTTGAATTATTAATGAGAAAATATTGACATACATTTGAATAATTTTTTTCATTTGAGGTACCTGGTAGTTCATATTGAAAAGAAGTGTTGAGAAAATTTCTCTAAATAACAAATTAAACAACTTTTTTTTTTTTTCATATTGAAAAGAAGTGTTGAGAAAATTTCTCAGTTGAGTCTTTTGTCCCAAATAAAATTGTTGACTTCCCGCTTTCATTTTAGCGTATAACGCATTTATACTTCGGTATATGACAAAAGTGCATATAACAAAAGTTAATCTAAATAACAAAATAAACAACTTTTGATATGAGCATATTTTGCCGAAAAACCAATAGGAAACGAAATATCACCATTTTTAAATTTCCGTCAGGCCTTCCTTATAACCCCCAGTCCTTGCCCGTCCCTAGAAATGTTTGTACTGTCTTGTTGATAATGAAGGCGTTAGTGCTAATACAAATACCGAGTTTTAATTTCATTTCTGTTAAGTCTCTTGTGTGCCAAAATATAAATTGTTGACTCCCGCAATCATTGTTTAGCGATATAAACGCATTTTATACTTCGGTTATATGACGAAAGTGTATAATGAAAAAAAGTTAATCTAAAGATAAACAACAAATAAACAACTTTTGATATGAGCATTTATGCTGAAAACCAATAGGAAACGAAATATCACCATTTTTAATTTTCAGACTCCCATTATCAACCCCCCCATCCTGCCCCGTCCCTAGAAATGTTGGTACGGCTTATTATAATGAAATGCATTAGTGCTTAATACACATAATCGAGTTTTATTTAGTTTGGTTGAGTCCTTTTGTGTCAAAATAACATTGTTCACTTCCGCTATAGGTTTTAGCGTATATCTCGTTTTATAAATCGGAATACGAAAAAAATGTACATATAACAAAAAGTTTACTCTAAATTAACAAAATAAACAACTTTTTTTATATAAATATCTTGCCGAAAAACCAACTAGGAAAACGAAATATCGCTGTTTTAATTTCAAGCCTCCCCTTTAACCCCCACTCCTGTTCATGCCCAGAGAATTTTAAATATTAGCCCCTAAAGTCTAAAGTTGGGTTATGAAGTAATATACATACCCAAGTTTCATAAAATTCGGTTCAGTCCGTTTAATGCGTGAAAAGGTAACAACAAAAAAACATAACAAAACAAACAAACAAACAAACATACAACAAAGAAACAAAATGCAGTTATGGTGTCTATGACATGTGAAAACGAAAAGATATCGTAAAAATTTCGCGAAAAAAAGTCAATGTACAGACAGAGGGTTACAATTTTTAAATATATATATATATATATATATATATATATATATATATATATTTCTCTGTTACCGCTCGAGAGGTCGCAATTTTTGTTTAATCGTTAACAAACTCGGTATTTAATCGTATTATGTAAAAAGGAAGATCAAGTTCGTTAACGGCTGAAATCGGACTAGTGGGAGGGAGGGGGGGTGGTTAGAGGGGGGGATTTCCGAAAATACGAGATATTTCCGTTACTGTACGTCGGATCGAAAAATTGTAAAAATCAATCTTATTGCAAATTACATTTACTATAAATATTGTTATATACATTTATTCTCTATCTTGAATATTAACCGAGATATTTGCTACAACTCATCAGACTTTTCTTTGAAAATAGAGAATCTATGGTGAGATGAGATTAGTACTGTGCCATGCCACCAGCTCTGGGAAATCTGTGTAGTTCATTGCTGCCCCTGCCTGAGGGGCGGTTTTAGCAATTTATAATTTAGCTAATATTTTATTTTTCCCATAAGGGAAATCTGGTATTGAGGTTGTAATCATGAAGGGATTTTCAAAAACTTTGTTCAAACGTTCTATAAAAGTTGTTATATACGCATTTTTGCAATCAAGAATATTAACAAGATATTTGGATTTCTTATTTTCAGCCTTTAGTAAATCCCCACTCCTACTCATGTCATATTAACAATGATCTGTAATATCTTGAACCAAACTAAGCTTTAATACTAAATGTTGTTTCCCAGATACTTTTTTTAAGCGAGATAAATGCAAATTTGTTGTGTGATGGCTCATCAATTGAGATTTCTCCAATAATTATTTTATAAATATTGTTACGTTTTTATTACAAAACCAGTAATAAAACGTTGTTAATAAGAGTTCTTTTGGATTGCAAAATTAAACACGAAAATTAAAAAAAAATAAATTAAGTTTCACAGTTTATCACTGTACAATTTATTTCACAATGTACAATACTCTTGGTTAATTATTACTACTCACAATATTACACTGATAGTGTCACAGTCCTTCAGGTTACACAGTCCAATAATTCACTCACGGTAACTGAAATTCACATAAAACGACGGCACTGCACTGTCTTAAAAATGGCACTAAACTGTTACTTACATTCACGAAACAACACTGTTCTTCACGGCACCACACTTTACTGCACTGCACTAAGTCGCACTGTAGCGCTGAACTGGAAGGCCTAAATTAGATTCTGCAGGCAGCCCTACTTAGAATGGCCCTAATTAGATGCAACATACGGCTCTCTTTCTCTGCCAATCTTTCACGCAACAATATCATACTCTATATTTCAGTTTTTGTCAACACTAAAGGTCATATTTGCTCTTGGCTAAATTTAAAAATATTCATAAGAATTACCTTATACTCACTAATTTGAAGAAGGAAAAGGACACATTCCTTTCTGAGGGTAAGAATATAAATAAATATTATATAAGTATGTGCATTTATTTACAAATAAATAATTTTACAGGTAATAAAAACAAATAATAAATACCCTAATGACATACATACATACAAATAAATATATTAAATAAATTATTAGAACTAGCAATAAATAACAAACTACCAATAAATACTATTTTTCTCAAATCAATAAATAATTGAATTATCCATCAAAGGTATCACATGACATGGAATAAATTCAATTAAGCCAAAAAAAATTTACAGGCAGCTTTTAATAAATAACCATAGTTTAAATAAATAATTCAAGAAGTACAGGTCAACTATAAATTATTTAAATTTTGGCACTGTGGATAATGTGCCATCTTCTGAGAAAAGTTATAGTTTTCAATTTTCTGATGCCAATACAAAGTTTTAATTCTAAAAAGTTATAAATTCATTCAGAGCATTTGTTTCTGCCTCAAAAATGTTTATCAAAGTAAAATTCTAATTTTTTAAACGTCGGTTAAAATAGAATTATTTTGAACATTCATTTATTAAATTCCTTCCAAAAACAAAAAAAAAAGGACAATATTAAACAAAGAGTCAGTTATTTGTCAACTCTAATGTGTCTCAAATCAGATAAGTATAACAAGCAGTAATGTGCAGTGTTGAACGAGTCAAATCTTTGTTAGTTATGGGTTGTATAACCTTAGTTTGATAGCAGTAAAAGGATAATAGTCATCTATAGGTCAGATATTTGTTATTTTTGAATTAACTTAAAACCGATCTAAATAGCTGTAAAATTCAATTTTGAGCAACTGTTCAGTGCCTTGTTAATTCTGCAGTGTTTATAGTCAGTTTTGATTTAACTAGCAGTATAAGTACAATATAGAGCAAATGGTCAGTTTGTTGTCAGTTATGAAGTGTATAACTTTAGTTTGACATATAAAGCAGTAGAAGTACAATATTGGAAAAACGATCACTTTTTTGTTAATTCTGGAATGTATCAAGTTAGTTTGACATATAGAACAGTAAAATCACAATATTGAGCAAATGGTCAGTTACTTGCTGTTGTTGAAAAATTACAATTTTAAGTAAATGGTTACTTCACTTTTTATTCTGGAGTGTATCATGTTAGTTTGATGTATGAAGCAATAAAAATACAATATTGAGTAAATGGTCAGTCCGTTGTTAGTTTTGGAGTGTGCCAAGATAGTTTGATATATTAAGTCCTAACATACCAAACAATAAGAGTATGATATTGTGCACATGGTCAGTTAGTTGTTAATAGTGAAGTGTTTAAAGTTGGTTTTAATTTAGCGAGCTGAAAAAATACATTATTGTGCTAATGGTCAGTTATTTGTCAGTACTGATTTGTTTAAAGTTAGGTTTAATTTAGAGAGCTGTAAAAGTACACATTGAGCAAATGGTCAGTTAGTTGTAAATTCTGGAGTGTATCAAGTTAGTTTGACATATCAAGCAGTAAAAGTACAACATTGAGCAAATGGTCAGTCTGTAGTTAATTTTGGAGTGTATCAAGTTAGTTTAACATATCAAGCAGTAAGATTACAATATTGTGAAAATAGGATTTCCGTAGTTAATTCTGGAGTGTATAAAGTTGGTTTGACATATGAAGAAGTAAAAGTACAATATTGAGCAAATGATCAGTCAGTAGTAAATTCTGGAGTGTGTCAAGTTAGTTTGATATATCAAGCAATAAAAGGACAATATTGAGCAAATGGTCAGTCAGTAGTTAATTTAGGAGTGTATCAAGTTAGTTTGAAATATCAAGCAGTAATAGTACAGTATTGAGAAAATAGTATTTCCGTAGTAAATTCTGGAGTGTATAAAGTTACTTTGACGTATGGATCAGTAAAAGTATAATGTTGAGCAAATGGTCAGTCAGTAGTTAATTTAGGAGTGTATCAAGTTAGTTTGAAATATCAAGCAGTAATAGTACAGTATTGAGAAAATAGTATTTCCGTAGTTAATTCTGGAGTGTATAAAGTTGGTTTGACATATCAAACAGTAAAAGTGCAACATTGAGCAAATAGTCAGTCTCTAGTTGATTTTGAAGTGCATCAAGTTAGTTTGACATATCAAGCAGTAAAAGTACAACATTGAGCAAATGATCAGTCAGTAGTAAATTCTGGACTGTATAAAGTTAGTTTGACATATCAATCAGTAAAAGTACAATATTGAACAAATGGTCAGTCAGTAGTTAATTTAGGAGTGTGTCAAGTTAGTTTGATATGTCTAGCAGTAATAGTACAGTATTGAGAAAATAGTATTTCCGTAGTAAATTCTGGAGTGTATCAAGTTAGTTTGACATATCAAGCAGTAAAAGTACAACATTGAGCAAATGGTCAGTCTGTAGTTAATTTTGGAGTGTATCAAGTTAGTTTAACATATCAAGCAGTAAAAGTACAATATTGAGAAAATAGTATTTCCGTAGTTAATTCTGGAGTGTATAAAGTTAGTTTGGCATATCAAGCAGTAAAAGTACAACATTGAGCAAATGGTCAGTTAGTTATTAATACAGAAGTTTTTAAAGTCAGTTTTAATTTATTGAGCTTTTAATTTTGCAGTATCTAAGTCAATTATATTTTGCACAGCAAAAATGCAACATAATGTAGTAAGTCTTTTTGTTTTTAATTTTGCAGTATCTAAGTCAATTATATTTTGCACAGCAAAAATACAACATAATGTAGTAAGTCTTTTTGTTTTTAATTTTGCAGTATCTAAGTCAATTATATTTTGTGCAGTAAAAATATAATAATGTAGTGAGTGTTAATTTTGTGGTATCTAAGTTCATTATATTTTGAACTGTAATAATGCAATATACAGTTAGAGTTTGTTAAATTTTGCAGTATCTAAGTCAATTATATTTTGAACTGTAATAACGCAATATCTGTTGGTTGTTTATTTTGCAGTATCTAAGTCAGTTATATTTTTCGCAGTAAATGTAACATATTAAGTAGTCAGTCTATTGCTTGGAAATTATACTGAAGCTAAGTTAATTATAGTTTCCTCAGTTTAAATACATTATTAATCCGTGAATCAATTTAATATTAGTTTCATAATATTTGATGGACCTTGTGATATTTTGAGATGTAAAAATTACAGTCAGCAGTGAGTCTGTTAGTTTTTCATTTTGCGGTCAATTATATTTTGTGCAGTATAAACACAACATTGAGTCACGTATGTGTTAGTTTCACATCTCTTAGTTAAATTATATTTTTCCAGTAATAATACAATCAATAGTCATCAGGCTGTTAATTGTTAATTTGGCAGGAATCTATCGATTAATTTTGTGCAGTATAATATTAAGTATTGAGTCTGTTAGTTGCTTGTTGTATCCTTGTTAGTTTGGATGTCATCATATTTGAGCAGTAATTAAATAATTATACGTACTGGGCTGTTTGGCATTTTGCAGTCAAATGTTTGATAAATAGTTTTAAATGTAAAACTAAAGTCAAATTATAGATACTGGGGTCTATATTTTCCTCAGTTGAGTATTTAATAAATAAATTTGATGTCTTTCCGCTTGTGATATATTTAAAAAAATCCATATATATATATATATATATATATATATATATATATATATATATGGATAATCATTTGTAACACTTTCTGCCATTGAATGAAACTATAAGTATGTTTGGCATTAGTCGGGCCATTCTTGACTATGCTTAAAAATACCAATTAAAATCAAAAATGTAGATTGTAGATTTTTAAATTAATGACGATGAAGGCATAAGTTTGTCATTAGCACAGTTGTCCAAAATTTTTAAATAACTGCCCCATTAAGAGCTGTTCATGAAATTGGGAGTGAGTTACAGAAAATTCTCTTCCATCCCTTCCATTGTTCTAATCTGGGCTTTGCCAATAAATGCCCAATTTGTCACTTGTTTGAAACTCTTAACAGTTAGTCTCTTGTCCTTTGTTCTATGGAGTTAAAACCTTGCTACACAGTCCGAAAGTCTATAGCTTCATTGAATGATCAGTTTGTCAGTTGATTTTTGGTCCATAGTTTTATAGTCAGTAAAATACTTTTAGATTCTCTTAGTGTGCTCAGTTTGTCTCTTGATTCATAGACAACAATTTGTCCCTTTCTTTGTGTTCCAGATTGTTAGAATCTTGTATTCTAGTTTGGATGATAAGTTTCTTGCTTGAATTGTTGTAAGATTAGTGACTTCTTTCATAGTCTTTTAAGTCGTTGCCTCATTGTATGTCTAGTTTCTCAGTTGCCTCATTGTATGTCTAGTTTGTCAGTTGCCTCATTGCATGTCTAGTTTGTCAGTTGCCTCATTGTATGTCTAGTTTGTCAGTTGCCTCATTGCATGTCTAGTTTGTCAGTTGCCTCATTGCATGTCTAGTTTGTCAGTTGCCTCATTGCATGTCTAGTTTGTCAGTTGCCTCATTGTATGTCTAGTTTGTCAGTCGCTTCATTGTATGTCTAGTTTGTCAGTTGCCTCATTGTATGTATAGTTTGTCAGCTGCCTCATTGCATGTCTAATTTGTCAGCTGCCTCATCGTATGTCTAGTTTCAGTTACCTCATTTTATTTCTAGTTTGTCAGCTGCCTCATAGTAGAAGTTTGCTAGTAAAGTTTTTTTTATAGTATTTACAGGTTTTCTCTTGTTTCATTCTCTCAGTTAGTCAGTATAGTATAGCAATTTAAAGATTTTTGGTTGCTTATTTGTTGGTAAGTTTGTCTATTTCTGTCTGTAAGTCTAATTCTGTGTTGTCTGTAAGTTTCACCTTTTGTTTCATAGTATGTTATATTCGCATCTTCTCTCATAGTCTGAAAAGTTATTACATTGTTTCAAGCCAGTAATATTTGTTTGTTGCCCCAAATCCTAAGCAGCCTAAGCATTTTATTCTTAGTTTATATAAGCTAAGAAGTAAAAGAAAACCTTTACATTTAAGTTAATGAGAAAAGTGTCTTGGTTCCATACAAGCTTTTGCTTTGTACACCCAGCTGTTTGTCTTGTTACATAGTTTGTAGAGTATGGTTCGTGTCTTTGTCTGTGTACTTCTATATAGATTGAAAAAAATTGTCTTTGTTTCATATGCAAAGCAGTCTGTCTCATTGCAAGGTCTCTCTTGTTAGTAGACCGCTTCATTAATTGTAGTTTGTCCGTTTCTATATAGACTGTAAAGTTTGTTTTTGTTTTGTATATTCTTATACTTCATATACCCAGCAGTTGGTCTTGTTATATGGTCTGTACAGTTTGAAATTTGTATCATTGGTAGTTAGTATCTATAAAGTCTGAAAAACCTGTCTTTGTTTCATATGCCCAGCTGTTTGTCTTGTCCTATGGCCCGCCCATATATTGGCTAGCTTAGTTGATTGTACAGTTTGTATGTTTCTATATAGTCTGCAAACTTTGTCGTTGTTTCATATATTCTTTTGCCTAATATGCCCAGTAGTTTGGATCTTTGGTTGTAGACTTAGTCAGTTTTCATATAGTCTCAAGTATTTGTCTTGGTTTCGTACAAACAGGACATTGTCTCGTCTTATGGGACAATGTAGTTAGTAGTTACTTCGTTGATTGTACAGTTTGTCTGCTTCTCCATAGCGTGTAAATTTTGTCTTTGCTTCATATATCCAGATGTTTGACTTGTTATATGGTTAGTAGAGTTTGTAGTTTAGGCCTTTGGATGTACAGTTTGTCAGTTTCCTTTAGTCACAAAACAATTGTCTTTGTTTCATAAACTTCATCTCATTGTAAGGCCAGTATAGTTAGTAGCTTGTTTCTTTGAATTTGCAGTTGTTCTGTTTTATGTAGTCTGTAAATTTTATCTTTGTTTCATATGTCCTTTTGCTTCTTATTCATGGTTGTACAGTTTATCAGTATCTATGTGATCTGAAAAATGTGTCCTTGTTTCGTATCCCTTGCAGTTCGTCTTGCTGGTTGGTACTTATAGTCAGCAGCTTGCTCACTTGATTGTACAGTTTTTTTCTGTATGTATATAGTCTTTAAAGTATGCCTTTGTTTTTAGTAAACGTATGTCTTTCTGTATAGTTTGTCAAACTATATGGTTTGTTTATTGTTTAGTGCTAAAGTTTTTCAGTGTTTCTGTCATTATATCTTCATTCAGGAGTTTTCATAATTTGGTACATTGCTTCTCTAGTTAGTAACTTGTATCTGTGGTTGTTGTTTATTGGTTTCATATTAGTCTGTAAGGTTGTATTTTTCTTCTTAGTTCATTCAGTTTTTTGCAGAAACAAATTGTGAGCAATTTGTCTTTTCCTTAAGAGTTGGTTCGGCTGGTCTTAGTCATTTGTCGAATTGTATAGTAGTGTTAGTAGTTCTTTGTTATGTCATTTAGTAATTTGTCTCATTGTCAGTTGTTTCACATTTGCTGCATAGTTAGTTCAGTTTCCAAGCATAACAGTGCATGTAGTTTGTCTATCCTCTCATAGTCAGTACAGTATGTATTTCCACTCATAGTAATTACAGTTTGTCCTTGACTCATTGTTGCTACAGTTTGTATTTCCACTCTTGGTAAGTACAGTATGTATTTCCAGTCATAGTAAGTACAGTTTGTATTTGCCTCACTGTTGCTACGGTTTGTATTTCCAGTCATGGTAAGTACAGTATGTATTTGCCTCACTGTTGCTACGGTTTGTATTTCCAGTCATGGTAAGTACAGTTTGTATTTGCCTCACTGTTGCTACGGTTTGTATTTCCAGTCATGGTAAGTACAGTTTGTATTTGCCTCACTGTTGCTACGGTTTGTATTTCCAGTCATGGTAAGTACAGTTTGTATTTGCCTCACTGTTGCTACGGTTTGTATTTCCAGTCATGGTAAGTACAGTTTGTCTTTGCCTCACTGTTGCTACGGTTTGTATTTTCCAGTCATGGTAAGTACAGTTTTGTTTTGCCTCACTATTGCTACAGTTTGTATTTCCAGTCATAGTAAGTACAGTTTGTATTTGCCTCACTGTTGCTAGGTTTGTATTTTCCAGTCATTGTAAGTACAGTTTGTCCTTGCCTCATCGTTGCTACAGTTTGTATTTCCACTCTTGGTAAGTAGAGTATGTATTTCCAGTCATAGTAAGTACAGTTTGTATTTGCCTCACTGTTGCTACGGTTTGTATTTCCAGTCATGGTAAGTACAGTTTGTATTTGCCTCACTGTTGCTACGGTTTGTATTTCCAGTCATGGTAAGTACAGTTTGTATTTGCCTCACTGTTGCTACGGTTTGTATTTCCAGTCATGGTAAGTACAGTTTGTATTTGCCTCACTGTTGCTACGGTTTGTATTTCCAGTCATGGTAAGTACAGTTTGTGTTTCCAGTCGTAGTAAGTACAGTTTGTTTTTGCCTCACTATTGCTACAGTTTGTATTTCCAGTCATAGTAAGTACAGTTTGTACTTGCCTCACTGTTGCTACAGTTTGTATTTCCAGTCATAGTAAGTACAGTTTGTACTTGCCTCACTGTTGCTATAGTTTGTATTTCCAGTCATAGTAAGTACAGTTTGTCTTTGCCTCACTGTTGCTACCATTTTTGTATTTCCAGTCATTGTATACACACTTTATCTTTACTTCCCCGTTTCTACAGTTTATCTTTTAACTCATTGTTAGTTGTTCCTTGTTTGTCTTGAAGTCGGTACTGCTCCTTTTTGCCCGATAGTAAGTACAGTTTGTTTGCTTCATAGTAGGTATTATTTTTGTATAGTTTCTCTGTTTTTGACAACGATTGCCTTTTGCAGTATATTTGGTATTTACGTTTTTGTCCCGTAGTTAGTACAGTTTTATATGTCCTAGTTGGTTAACATTGTCGTTGTATGTAAAATTTTTAGTTTGTGTAGTAAGTGGTAAAGTTTGTCGTTTGTGTCATTTCTGGTACAGTTTGTTGTTATGTCATAATTTGCAAACATAGTTGTTTCTGTCGTAGTTTGTACAATTTGTTGTAAGAGGTAAAGTCGGTCGTTTGTCTCTTTTCTATTATAGTTTGTTGTTTTTGTCGTAGTTGGTAAAGCTAGTTGTTTCTGTCATAGTTGGGAGAATTCGTTCTTTTTGCTTAAGTTGGTCGTTTGTTTCATTTCTGGTACAGTTTGTTGTTTTTGTCGTAGTTGGTAAAGCTAGTTGTTTCTGTCATAGTTGAGAGAATTTGTTGTTAGTGGTTAAGTTGGTCGTTTGTGTCATTTCTGGTACAGTTTGTTGTTTTTGTCGTAGTTGGTAAAGCTAGTTGTTTTCTTTTCATAGTTGAGACATTTTTGTTGTTTTAGTTTTTTGGTTTTATCGTTTATCTCATAGTTAGTACAATGTGTCGTTTGTTTCCCCGTTTTGCTATTTTCATTTCCCTCGACCATGATACAGTTTGCCCCTTGTAGTCATAATTGGTGTTGGATTACCTTTGCCCATTGTAGATAAAGTTTGTCCGGTGGTTGGTACTCTATGTCTTTTGCAATATTCTTCGTACAATATGTACTTTGTACAGTTAGGAGGTACAGTTTGTCGTTTGTCCGATGGTTGGTACTCTATGTCTTCTGCAGTATTCTACGTACAATATGTACTTTGCACAGTTAGGAGGTACAGTTTGTCGTTTGTCCGGTGGTTGGTACTCTATGTCTTTTGCAATATTCTTCGTACAATATTTACTTTGTACAGTTAGGAGGTACAGTTTGTCGTTTGTCTGGTGGTTGGTACTCTATGTCTTTTGCAGTATTCTACGTACAATATGTACTTTGCACAGTTAGGAGGTACAGTTTGTCGTTTGTCCGGTGGTTGGTACTCTATGTCTTTTGCAATATTCTTCGTACAATATGTACTTTGTACAGTTAGGAGGTACAGTTTGTCGTTTGTCTGGTGGTTGGTACTCTATGTCTTTTGCAATATTCTTCGCACAATATTTACTTTGTACAGTTAGGGGGTACAGTTTGAGTTTTGTCCGGTGGTTGGTACTCTATGTCTTTTGCAATATTCTTCGCACAATATTTACTTTGTACAGTTAGGAGGTACAGTTTGTCGTTTGTCTGGTGGTTGGTACTCTATGTCTTTTGCAGTATTCTACGTACAATATGTACTTTGCACAGTTAGGAGGTACAGTTTGTCGTTTGTCCGGTGGTTGGTACTCTATGTCTTTTGCAATATTCTTCGTACAATATGTACTTTGTACAGTTAGGAGGTACAGTTTGTCGTTTGTCTGGTGGTTGGTACTCTATGTCTTTTGCAGCATTCTACGTACAATATGTACTTTGTACATTTAGGAGGTACAGTTTGTCGTTAGTTGGTACAATGGAGTCGTTTATGTCGTCTGTGGTGCAGTTAGTCGTTTGTGTTGTAGTTGGACAATTTGTCGTCTATGTCATATGTGTTACAGCTAGTAGCTTATGTCCTATGAGGTTCAAGTTGTTGTGTATGGTGCAGTTGATTGTTTGTGTAGAAATTACAGTTTGCCCTTATATTATAATTAATACAGCTTGTCCCATGGTCAGTGTGACTATTGGCTATTTGTGGCCACCGTTTAATTTTTTCCTAATAGTTAGTACAGTTTATAGTTTTTCCGGTAGTCATCACAGTTTGTCGTTAGATCCGTTGTTAATAAATATTTCTTTTATCTCTATCTGGGTACAGTTTATATTTTCGCCCTTGCTGGGTACAATTTTTCGAGTGCCCAGTTAGCACAGTTTGCCTTTTCCCTCATTTTAGGTACAGTTTGTCTTTTCTCCCATTGTTGGAGCAGCTTGTTGTTTGCCCAGTAGTTAGTATTTACTTTCTCTCATTGTTGGTTCAGTTTGTCGTTTGTTCCGTAAGTAGTATGTTTCTATCTCTTTGTGAGTACAGTTTGTTGTTTGTCCCGTTGTTAGTATATCATTTATGTCTTTGTGGGTACAGATTGCCTTTCCCCCCATTGTTAGTTTGTTGATTACTGTGTAGTTAGTATGTCTTTTCTCCCAATATTAGTACAGTTCGTGGTTTGTCCCGTAGTTAGTATATCATTTATCTCTTTGTGGGTAGAGTTTGTCTTTTCTCCCATAGCAGGTACAATTTTTCGTTTGCCCAGTAGATAGTACACTTTGCCTTTTTCCCTTTTAGCAGATTTCCCTTAAGGGGAAATCAGCTATTGAGGTTGTTTATGTACAGTTTGTCTCTTCTTCCATTGTTGGTACGGTTTGTTGTTTACCCCGTAGTTAGTATTTCTTTTCCTCTCATTGTTGGTACAGTTTGTCGTTTGTCCCGTAGTTAATATATCATTTATCTCATTGTGGGTACAGTTCGTCTTTTCTCCAATGGTAGGTACAATGTTTCGTTTGTCCAGTAGTTAGTACACTTTGCCTTTTTCCCTTTTAGCAGATTTCCCTTAAGGGAAATCAGCTATTGAGGTTGTTTATGTACAGTTTGTCTCTTCTCCCATTGTTGGTACTGTTTGTTGTTTACCCCGTAGTTAGTATTTCTTTTCCTCTCATTGTTGGTGCAGTTTGTCGTTTGTCCCGTAGTTAATATATTATTTACCCCTTTGTGGGTACAGTTTGTCTTTTCTCCCATTGTTAGTACAGTTTGTTCTTTCTCGGAAGTTAGTATGTATTATTTTTCCATTGTTGGTACAGTTTGTCGTTTGTCCCGTAGTTAGTATGTCTTTTATCTCTTTGTAGGTACAGTTTGTCGTTTGTCCCGTAGTTAGTATGTCTTTTATCTCTTTGTAGGTACAGTTTGTCGTTTGTCCTTTAGTTAGTATGTCTTTTATATCATTGTGCGTATAGTTTGTTGTTTGTCCCGTAGTTATCATCTCATTTATCCCTTTCTTGGTACAGTTTGTCGTTTGTCTTTTAGTGAGTATGTCTTATCTCTTTGTAAGTACAGTTTGTCGTTTGTTCTTTAGTTAGTGTGTCTTTTATATCTTTGTGGGCATAGTTTGTTGTATGTCCCGTAGTTAGTATCTCTTTGTTGGTACAGTTTGTCGTTTGTCTTTTAGTGAGTATGTCTTATCTCTTTGTAAGTACAGTTTGTCGTTTGTCTTCTGGTTGGTAACTCTTTTATTTATACCTTTGTGGGTACAGTTTGTTGTTTGTCCCCTAGATATTGTCTCTTTGTTAGCACAGTGTGTCCAGTAGTTAGTATGTCTTTTAACTCTTTGCAGTTACAGTTAGTTGTTTGTCCATTAGTTAGTATGTCTTTTATATCATTGTGCGTATAGTTTGTTGTATGTCCCGTAGTTATTATCTCATTTATGCCACTATTGGTACAGTTTGTCGTTTGTCCCGTAGTTAGTATGTCTTTTAACTCTTTGTAGGTACAGTTTGTCGTTTGCCCTTTAGTTAGTATGTCTTTTATCTCTTTGTGGGTATAGTTTGTTGTTAGTCCCGTATTTAGTGTGCCATTTATCACTTTTTCGGTACATTTTGTTGTTTGTCCCGTAGTTAGTATGCCATTTATATCTTTGTGGGCATAGTTTGTTGTTTGTCCCGTAGTTAGTATGTCTTTTATCTCTTTGATTGGTAAGTGGTCGTTCGTCCCGTAGTTAGTATTGGTATTTTATATCTTTGTGGGCATAGTTTGTTGTTTTGACCCGTAGTTAGTATGACTTTTATTTCTTTGTAGGTACAGTTTGTCGTTTGTCATTTAGTTAGTATCTCTTTTATACCTTTGTGGGTACAGTTTTTTGTTTGTCCCGTAGTTAGTATGTCTTTTATATCTTTGTGGGCATAGTTTGTTGTTTGTCCCGTAGTTAGTAAGTCTTTTATAACTTCGGGGGCATAGTTTGTTGTTTGTCCCGTAGTTAGTATGTCTTTTATATCTTTGTGGGCATAGTTTGTTGTTTGTCCCGTAGTTAGTAAGTCTTTTATATCTTTGTTGGTACAGTTGGTCGTTTGTCCCGTAGTTAGTACGTCTTTTATGTCTTTGTGGGCATAGTTTGTTGTTTGTCCCGTAGTTAGTATGTCATTTTATATCTTTGTTGGTATAGTTCGTCGTTTGTCCCGTAGTTAGTATGTTTTTTATAACTTTGTGGCATAGTTTGTTGTTTGTCCCGTATTTAGTATGTCTTTATATCTTTGTTGGTACAGTTGGTAGTTTGTCCCGTAGTTAGTAATGTTTTTTATATCTTTGTGGGCATAGTTTGTTGTTTGTCCCGTAGTTTAGTATGTCCTTTTTATATCTTTGTGGGCATAGTTTTGTTGTTTGTCCCGTATTTAGTATGTCATTTATATCTTTGTTGGTACAGTTCGTCGTTTGTCCCCGTAGTTAGTATGTCTTTTATATCTTTTGGGCACAGTTTTGTTGTTTGTCCCGTAGTTAGTATGTCATTTATATCTTTGTTGGTACAGTTGGTTGTTTGTCCCGTAGTTAGTATGTCTTTTATATCTTTGTGGGCATAGTTTGTTGTTTGTCCCGTAGTTAGTAAGTCTTTTATAACTTAGTTTGCATAGTTTGTTGTTTGTCACGTAGTTAGTATTTCTTTTATATCTTTGTTGGTACAGTTAGTCGTTTGTCCCGTAGTTAGTATGTCTTTTATATCTTTGTAGGTACATTTTGTTGTTTGTCCCGTAGTTAGTATGTCATTTATATCTTTGTTGGTACAGTTGGTCGTTTGTCCCGTAGTTAGTAAGTCTTTTATAACTTCGGGGGCATAGTTTGTTGTTTGTCCCGTAGTTAGTATGTCATTTATATCTTTGTTGGTACAGTTGGTCGTTTGTCCCGTAGTTAGTATGTCTTTTATATCTTTGTGGGCATAGTTTCTTGATTGTCCCATAGTTATTATGTCATTTATCGCTTTGTTAGTACAGTTTATCGTTTGTCTCGTTGTTAATGCAGTTCGGCACTATCCACTGTTTTCTTCTCTCTCACGGTTAGTTCAGTTTGTCTTTTTTTTAAGTAAACACAGTTTCTGTTTTGCCTTTTATATGTCAATTCGATTTCCGTCGGGGAAATAGAAATTTATTTAGTGAAGATCACGAGAGAATCTATAAATAACCCCTCCATATGACAAATCTTTTGCATTTATTTATCTTACGTCATTAGTCATGACATTCAATTGAAACGTGTTGAGATTAATGTGCAGTTTCTGTTATACATATGTCGATAATTTTTATAAAGCCGTCCTTATAATATTTGTGGCCTTTATTGAAGCCAGATACTAAAAATATAATTTTTTTTATCACCAAAATAGAATATATGATTTTGCTTTTACTTGTGTTTTTAGTTTTATATTTACGAGTTGTCCTGAATAAATTAATTCAATTAAAGTAGTATTGTCGGAAATCTCTCATTAAAAGCAGCTACTGCTCTGAATTTTATTTAAATATTTAATTTACTCGACTTTATAATTCAGTTCAGAACAATCTTAACTCCTTATGATATTGAACCAATCAATTTCTAACTGGGAAAATCATACAATCTGAATATATCATGAGATACCCTGTACATGGAATTGTTCAATATTAAGGCACATAATCCTCTTTCATGTTATACAATTTACAAAACAATAATGTGCGTTTGGTAGACAAAGAAGTTATGTACGCGTCTGTCGAAATATCAGGCCCGTTTTTAATCATTCATTTCAATATTTGTCCTACATCTTCAGTCTGTATTTAATAAATAAATAATTTAATTTGCTAAGTCAACAAAACCCTTTCATCTACCAAACACTTTTCGATATATCTGATAAGGTTATCACATCTATTGAGGCTTGGGGGTGGATGAAGCTGCAGGTGGTGGCTGTAACATGGACCTGGTTGCTGCTAGCAGTTTCTCGCTGACCAGCCTAGCAATGCTGCTAGATCTACGCCACACGAACTCCCGGGTCCTGTCGTGGTCGTCGGGGCTCTCAACTCTCACCTATATAACACACACCAAATATTAATACACTTATCTTCAATTATACTCGATATATATATATATATACTAGCTCAGATACCCGGCTTCGCCCGGGAATTGATTTGAGGCTGAATGGTGATGATATTTTTTTGGCAAGGCTTTACTTTGCACACTATTTTGACATTTACCGGTCCCAGAGTTTAGGATTTATACCCGTTGTTGACATTTGTTAATAATAAAATTAATTTTTTATGTAAGACTTCACTGTCCTCCATACTGTCATATTTCCCGTCTCCTGTGCATTATGCATAGATTTCCGTTATTAAGGACAAAATATTAACATAGATTTGAATTAAATTTTTCAGGTGAGGTACCTGATAGTTCAAATTGGAATGCATTGTTGAGCATATCAATATTTCTACGCAAATTTCATGCTCCACACATTGTTCCTGGAGAAATGTATAAAACAAAAGTTAATCTAAATAACAAAGTAAACAACTTTTGTTATGTGCATGTTTGTCGAAAAACAAATAGACAATGAAATGTCGCGAATTTTTATTTCAGGCCTCCCTTATAACCCCCACTCCCGTTCTAACCTAAAAATTTTAATATAGCTTATAATCATGGAAGAATTACTGCTAATTAACATACCGAGTTTTGTTAAGTTCGGTTCAATCGTTAGCGCCCAATGAAATAGATGATTCCTGCTTTAGTTTATAGTGTATATCTCTTATACTTCGTTAAAAGACAAAAATGAATATTACAAAAGTTACTCTAAATAACAAAATAAACAACATTTGTTATATTCTTATTTGGGGAAAAGCGAATAGAAAACGAAGTACCGCTATTTTTAAATTCAGGCCTCCCTTATAACCCCCACTCCTGCCCGTCCCTAGAAATGTTGTTATTTCCGTTATCATAAAATGTTATAGAATCAATGTTCTTTTAAACTATTGAAGATCTACAGTTGTTGTTCTATTCATTTTATAGTAAGCAAGTTATTCGCGCTTTCTGGTTCTCAGCCTTCAGAACCCCCCCCCCTTCCTCCTACTCATCGGTTGTTTTTCATATAAATAAGGAATATGCTGTGAAGTGAGATTACAAGTGTGTATACCAGAGCAGGGAAATCTGCCCAGTTACCGCAGCCCCTGCGTTACGGGCCTTTATTGATGCGGGACGAGTATATCTTACCTGTTTTGGCTGTAGCACTTTGATGGAATGCAGTGTTGCAGCACCTCCATTCAGCACCCGCAGGTTCAGCTTGCCCGTCATCTCAGCAGTTGTAGCAGTAGCACTTCTCAGCTCCTTCTTGGCTCCTCGGCCAAACTGAAATGTTCAAAAAAAATTAGTTAAATATTTTAGCGGGTGTCACTTCAGAGGTAACACTGGTCTGCATGAAAATTGCAGTAATGTGAAATGACCCATCTGAATCGAAATCCCCCGTTTTCCCCTCTCACTCACCGTTTTGGGTGGGATGCCTCCCCTTCAATTTTTATCACTTTTCGGTCGTTTGGAGGGCTAAAAAGGTATTATTTTAGCCTTTACATTTCTTTTGAGGGGTTAGTGGCGTAAAAAAGTCTAAAATACGTCTACTAATGAGGATGAATTGAAGGGGAAGAGGAGATTTCCTTTTATTATTACTTTTTTATTTGTGAGTTTTAATTTGGTTTGGTCATTATTATTATATGGTCTTCATAGTTTCATGGCAAGTGCCACCAATAAAAAACATTTTTTTCATGCTAACTATAGTTGCAAAGAACGTAAGAGGTAACGAGAATATCAGATATATAAGCAGCCACCTATTAGTACAGGATCTAGCAAAGAATTATCATAGGGTTTGCTAAATGAATGGTATTATTTTTTTAAAAGAAATGGCCCCTGAAGAGGTGGTATGTAAGCCACAAAACATGAAGGTCATTATGAATAAAGTTTGGACGGAAAAGATGTTTTTATTGGTGACCCTTGCCATTAAACTATAAAGAACATATACAAATATTGGGTCCAAAATAAGAAGAATTATTATTATTATTATAAAAAATTTTCGTATGTTTTATTTTCTTGTTTGATAATTGGATTTTATAATAATCAAAAGATTTTAATAGTATCTGTGATCAGAAAAAGCAATTTGTATTTTTTGCAAAATAATTATTGTAAATAACCCATTCGTACATGATGGAAAGATGTGACGTATATTATATAAATATACTCCTTCAATGGGGGGACAATCACCTGAGAGAGATTAAAAGAAAAACCCTCAGCTAACATCTCTCTACGCCTGTTTGTCTCTTTTTTTATCACTTTTAAGAACACCATTTCATGAGATTTCACCCTTATGCAGTTCAAAGTGTATCGGCGTGAAATCAAGATGATTAGAGTTCATGTAAGCATCTCTGAAATTACCTAGACTTCCTACTTCATATCAAAGTTTTTTTCCCCTATTCGTGGACTATCAAATACCTTTTTCAGGTGAATTCAGGTAAAACTTTCATTTATTTTAAATATTAAAGGAAAAAAATCAAATTAAAGATGAACAATAAAACTAAATACGCCATCATCAGGGCTGCGTAAACTAAGCAGATTTCCGAACTGAAGTTTTACAATAGATAGTTCTACAAACTTTTACGCTTAACGCTACCACGTATATTGAGTGAAAAAATAGAAATGCCAATGAGAAATCATTTGAGTGAATTGTAAACAAACAGGTAAGCCAACCTCTCAGAACTGAAAGAAAGAAATGTTGTTGACCAGAAAGCTGAGGGGGAGGGGGTCATGGGATCGTATTTGCATGCAGTCATCTAGAAAAGATTTGTTGAACACAATATTTCAGCTTGAAATAAGACGGTTCATGATATGTTGGCTTATTGTTAACTTGCGATGGCAAGACTGAACCATGTAAAAATGCAAATCTCCGTTAACATTCATGATAGATAAAATATGTTCTTAACAACATTTATGGGTAATTTAATTTGCAAGATTGGTTATGTACAATTGTTCGATCCGACTTGTAGTAACTAAGATATTTCAAATTTTCGAAATTCACCCCGCCTAATGCCCTCCTCCCACTATTCCAATTTATGACGTTTACGAACATACGTCTTTCTTTTTACATAAAACGGTTAAATACAGCGTTTGGTTCCCCTGAAGGGAAATCAGCTATTGAGATTGTACCCGTGACGCGAATTTCATCAATTCTTTCTCATATGTCCTTCTCAGGAGATGAAAGCGAGGTCCGTTCAAAATTACATATTTATATATATATATATATATATATATATATATATATATATATATATATATATATATACTGCTCAAAAATGAATAGGGATATTGGTTATTTTTTCTTATCCTATTAATTTTAATTAAATTTCTTTTTTATGGGGGAAAAAAGACAATAATTTCTAATAAATATTAATGATATTTATAATAAAAATATATATATATATGCTAGGCCCCATACATACCACAAAACAGGCAATATCCCTATTCATTTTTGAGCAGTTTATGTATGTATGTATGTATATGTATATTCTATATATTTGTCTTTTAATGCTCAAGTTGTCACAATTTGGGTTTGATCGTTACCAATACTCGATATGTGGTTCTTTTATGTAAAAAGAAAGATCAAGTTCCTTAATGTCAGAAATCGGTCCAGTGAGAGGAGGCTGAAGGAGGGTTTAGAGGTGGGAATTCCAAATATCTCAGTTATTATACGCAGTGTCGAAAAATAGTAAAGACCCAATATTATTGCTAATGTGGTGTTATATAAATGTTGCTACATACATGTATTCTCTGTCTTCAATTCAACAGAGATATTGGCCTTTTCTTTAGATTTCATCATTAAGTAATCTCTCACTCCTACTCATGTCATATTCACAATAAGCTGTTATATCATGTACCACTTTATTCTAAGCTTATATACAAAATATAGTTTACAAGAATCCTTTATTATGGGAGATACTTGTAAAATCGTTGTGTGTTGACGTCATCAATTACGATTTTATGTTCTAGCTCAAAAATGTTTATTTTATCCATACCGTACTTGATATTTAACCTTTTCTGTCTACACTAAAGATCATATTTGTTAGTGGCTGAAATCTGGGCTGGATTAGTGGTTTAGATTGGGGATTCGAAAATTCAAAATATATCCGTTCATAGAGGAAAATCGTAAAATTTTATAATGTACAACATGTATGATATACCAGCACGTGAAAATCTGCTTAGTTTACCCAGCACATGCGTGAAGGATTTTTAGCAGATTTCCCTTAAGGGAAATCAGCTATTGACGTCGTACTCATGACGCGATTTTCCAAAAATTTCTTCAAATGTCCATCGATCCTACCTAGGAGATGACGAAAATGAGGTCCGTTCAAAATGATATATATATATATATATATATATATATATATATATATATATATATATATTTGTCTGTTAACGCTCTAGTGGTCGCAATTTTTGTTTGATCCTTGCCAAACTCAGAATTTAATCGTTTTATGTAAAAAGGAAGATCAAGTTCGTTAATGGCTGAAATCGGACCGGTCTGAGGGGGGGATTTTCGGAAAATTCGAAATATCTCCGTTATTATGTGTCGGATCGAAAAATTGTATAGAACCAATCTTATTCCAAATTACATTTACTATAAAGTATGTTATATACATTTATTCTCTATCTTGAATATTAACCGAGATATTTGCATTTTTATGAAGTCTGTGGTCGGCAGGAGTGAGCTGTTTGGTACTTTCCGAAGAGAGCTCTGGCGGCCGTTTCCGTAACTATTCGTCCCTCGTGTATAAGTTTAGTGATCCCTTACTACTAACTACACTTGTTATTGGGCAGATTTCTCTATTGTAAAACTTCACGTGGGAAATCTGCTTAGTTTACGCAGCCCCTGCGTGTCAGACTTTTTTTTATACTTGTTTATATTCCTCCGTTGAAACACCGGATGTTTGCAGCGGATGATTTACGATGCGACCACAATTAAATCGGTATCTATGATCAAGACTTACCTCTTTCTCTACTTTGAGGACGAGTGGGCCAACGAGGAATCTGGTTTTGACAGTAGTGTGAGAGCTCATGACGTTGACAGTGACATCACCATCTCGCTGGATCGAAGACAGGCCGTAAAGGGTAGCCTTAGCTCTGGGAGAAGTGCTCTTTGTCTTAGTCTTGGATTTGGTCTGCGAAAAACAGTGAAAAAAAATGGTTTACTGATGTGAAAATTGATAAATAGATAGATAGTTTATTGGTTAATATATAGAACATTTAGCAAGAGTCAGGCCCTTTTGGTGTTAGTAAGTGTTGCTAGTATCATAGTGACCTTAGGTATACGTAAATATAAATATACACATGCATGTAAATTAATTAATGTTAAATTAAATTGAAGTTCTACTAATTACGGGAATTTCTAATTTTTCCTCAAATGACCATTGATCCTACTTATTATATGGTGAAAATGAGGCCCATTCAAAGTGGTATATACACACATGTATATACTTTCCTGTTACCTCTCTAACGGTCTCAATTTTTATCTGATCCAAATATAAGCCTATTTTTTTTTTTAGGGGATTTTCCTTTAGGATTTTCCTTTAGGGGGAAATCATCGATCCTACCCAGGAGATGACGAAAATGAGGTCCGTTCAAAAATTATATATATATATATATATATATATATATATATATATATATATATATATATTTGTCTGTTAACGCTCTAGCGGTCGCAATTTTTGTTTAATCGCTACGAAACTCCGTATTTAACCGTTTTATGTAAAACGACGGATCAAGCTCGTTAATAGCTGAAATCGGACTAGAGGGAGGGGGGGGGGTTTAGAGGGGGGATTTTCGAAAATTCAAAATATCTGAAAATTGTATAGAAGCAATCTTATTGCAAATTAAATTTACTATAAATATTGTTATATACATTTATTCTCTATCTTGAATATTAACCGAGATATTTGCATTTTTATGAAGTTTCTGGGACATGTGGTCGGGTATGTTTCGGATTAGTTCGGCCGTTTTCGTAACTACCCGACTCTGGTGGAAGCTTCTTCTAACCTTACCTGTCGTCTCTTACCTTACCTTACCTTCGTTACTTTGTGAGATTTATGCAAATACGATCTGTTCATGCGCCCCCCCCCTTCTTTAGTTCTTGAAATACTAAAATTTGAGTTATTAAACTATAAATTATTCTTACAATTCAGAAGCTGTTTCAGTTGGGAATTTATTTTAATGAACTGAAAGATTTCTCATTGCCGTTTGTATTTACTCGCGGTGGTATTGTGTTACCAGTATTCAGATTTCTCTATTGTAAAACTTCACATGGGAAATCTGCTTAGTTTACGCAGCCCCTGCGTGACGGACTTTTTTATCACTACCAAACTCGATATTTAAACATTTTATATAATATAAAAAAAATATCAAGTTGGTTAACAGCTGGCCTCGGACGAATGGGAGAGACGGTTTAGAGGGTGGCTAATTTCAAAAGTTACAAATTCCTCCGTTACGATAAGTCGGATCGAAAAAACATAGCGTATAGAACCAATCTTATTGCATATCATGTGTTCTACAAATGTTGTTATATACTTTTTTCTGTAATCGTTGAATAATGATAACATTACTAAACTGAAATGAGTGAAGAAAGTGAAACATTTTGCAATAGAGTGAATAAAGTAATCACTTTCTTCACAAGTGAAGAAAGTGAATTGCCTTGTTAATTAGTAATAAGTATAAATTAAAAAATAATTTGAATTTGGAAATTAAATGCTTTTAAATGTTTCTTAACATTGTAAGAATTTATTTTAACAAAATAAATTGAAATGTGAATGAATTATTGGTGGAAATAATCAATATATTTTAAAATTTAAATATAATAATAATTACCTTCCTTGTTTATAACCTGCACTTGTTTATAACTGCACTACTTCACAATCATCACTAGTTGTTTTATAACTATGCTTATAACCTTTCACAACCATGCTTATAACCTACCAACAACATACCATAATCTTCACAACATCCTAATTTTGTTCATATTCTGGTTAGATCTGATCATGTATTACACGATTACAGAAAAAAACTTAATATTACACTCGTGACGAAAGTAGAATTTACAACTCTCGTGAAATTACCATACTCGCTTCGCTCGTGTGGGTAAACGTTTCACTCGAGTTGTAAAATGATCTACTTTCGTCACTTGTATAATAAATAACTATTTTCACTTTTATAGTAATTTTTCATCCTTCAGTAAATCCCCACTCCTACTCGCGTCATATTAAGAATAAGCTGTTATAGCACGAACAACTTTATTCTAAGAGTAAAGACCAAATATTGATTTCTTTGAACTTTTAATCGCTGAGGTTCATGCAAATACGTTAAGAAATGACTCCGCCATTTAATATTTTACGCTATTAACTCGAAAATGTTTATTTGATCTTCACCATACCTGATATTTAACTGTTTCATTCAACACTGAAGATTATATAAGTTAATGTTTGAATACGGACCACGAAAATGGTGGGGTGGTGGTTTAGAGAAGTGAAATTCCAAAATTCAAAATATTTCCGTTATGATGAGCTAGATCAAAAAAGTCCGTCACGCAGGGGCTGCGTAAACTAAGGAGATTTCCCTCGTGAAGTTTAGTAATAGATAAAACTATATACTGGTAACACCACCGTGAATAAATGCAAACGGAAATAAGAAATGGTCCATCCAATTTCAATAACCTGCTGAGAGGAAGCGTTAGGTTAGAAATGTAAACAAACGCGTCTACCCTCCTCACACCAGAAAGAAAAACTAGTACTGAAATATGTCAGAATATAACATATTAATTTTATTGAGAACTATTTACTATATCTAGTACTGTAATTAATAATGAGTCAGAATAATTATTATCCCTATCAATCAAATTTTAGTAGTCGAAAACCTTAAGACGGGGGGGGGGAGGGTCACCAGGACATATTTGCATGTATCTCGTATAATAAAGGTCTCTTGAATACAATTTTTGGTATTTAAACTTGGCATAATGGGATTTATTATGTAGCAGAGTATTGCTTATGTAACATGAGTAGAAGTGGCGATTTGCTAATGGCTGAAAACTGAAAAATGCAAATATCTCGGTTAATATTCAAGATAGTGAATTAATGTACATAACAATATTTATAGTAAATTTAAATTACAGTAAGATTTGTTCTATACAAGTTTTCGATCCGACCTATAGTAACGGAGATATTTCGAATTTTCGAAAATCCTCCCCTCTAAACCCCCGCTCCCCTTGGACCGATTTCAGCCGTTAACGAACTTGATCTTTTTTTTTACATAAAACGACTAAATATCGAGTTTGGTAACGATTAAACAATAATTGCGACCGCTAGAGCGGTAACAGACAAATATATATATATATATATATATATATATATATATATATATATATATATATATATATATATATATAGTTTTGAACGGGCCTCATTTTCGTCATCTCCTGGGTAGGATCGATGGACATTTGAAGAAAAATTTCGAAAATCGCGTCATGAGTACAACCTCAATAGCTGATTTCCCTTGAGGGAAATCTGCTAAAAATGTTATAGAACCAATCTTGTTTAATATTGATGCTCTACAATTGTTTCTTTCTACATTTTCTATTAACTTAAATACTAAGCGAGCTATTAGCATTTTCATGTTTTTAGCCTTCAATAAACTCTGCTTGGTTTACGCAGCACCTGCGTGACCAACTATACATTGTTGGTTGTTGACACTCGTTACACTGTTTGAATTGGGAGAGTTATGGCTGACCAGAATATCCTTGGTGCTATGCGGGTTAGCGTGCTAGAGCGCCGTTACACCCCCAGCTGTCCCATCAAATGCCCCTCATTACCTACCCCCAGACCACTCTAAACCCTAGCTAACTCAACCCTTCCCTCCTTACTCCTACAATGCAATGCTAATAACCTTCGAAATATCTATAGCATCATCTATTTAGCTGCTGTTTCTTCCGAGGTAAATCAATCGTTACAAATAACATTGTTGACCCCTTATATAGTTTTTCGTGCATAACTCATTTAAACTTCGTTATACAGAAAATGTTCATATATTAAAAGTTACATTAAATAACAAAATAAACAACTTTTAGCAGATTTCCCTTGAGGGAAATCAGCTATTGAGGTCGTACTCATGACGCGAGTTTTGAAAAATTTCTTCAAATGTCCATCGATCCTACCCAGGAGATGACGAAAATGAGGACCGTTCAAAATTATATATATATATATATATATATATATATATATATATATATATATATATATTTGTCTGTTAACGCTCTAGCGGTCGCAATTTTTGTTTAATCGTTACCAAACTTCATATTTAAGCGTTTTACGTAAAAAGAGAGATCAAGTTCGTTAATGGCTGAAATCGGACCAGTGGGAGGGGGGGGATTTTTGAAAATTCAAAATATCTCCGTTACTATACGTCGGATCGAAAAATATTATAGAATCAATCTTATTGCAAATTAAATTTACTATAAATATTGTTATATACATTTATTCTCTATCTTGAATATTAACTGAGATATTTGCATTTGTATTCTGCATGTGCTCGGCAGCAGTGGCTATGTTCGGACTTTCCGCCGTGAGCTCTGGCGGCCGTTTTTGTAATTATTCGTCCCTCTCGTGAATAGGTTTAGAGGTTACTTACTACTACAGCTGTTATTAGGCAGATTTCTCTATTGTAAAACTTCACGTGGGAAATCTGCTTAGTTTACGCAGCCCCTGCGTGTCGGACTTTTTGTTATGTGCGTAATTGCCGAAAAACCAATGGGAAACGAAATAATGTTTTTATTTTTAATTTCAGACCTCCCTTATAACCCCTCACTCCTGTTCGGTTGAGTCTTTTGTGCCATATAAAACTGTTGTCTCTCAATATTTATTTAGCGTATAACTCATTTATCCTTCGGTATACAACAAAAGTGTTTATTACAAAAGTTACTCTAAATAACAAAATTAACAACGTTTGTTATGTGTATATTCGCCGAAAAACCAATAGGAGACGAAATATCGCTATTTTTAATTTCAAGCCTCCCTTATAACCCCCACTCCTGTTCGCCCCAGAGAATATTAATATAGCCATAAGCCTAACCTGTTTTACTAGTAATGTACATACCAAGTTTCATTAAATTCGGTTCAGCCGTTTACGATTCTATAAAGGACATACAAACAAACATCCATTTTCATATATATAGATTTCATGCGTGCTGATATAACACACTAGTGACCTTATCTCGCAGCCTATTCAGACTGAAAACAAGAAGGTTCTAATAGCTCGCCAATTACTCGTGTTACTAAAATATGTATAGAACAACAATTGTAGACCAACAATAGTTTAACAAGATTGCATCTATAACATTTTGCGACACGACTCATCATAATGGAAATATTTTGAGTTTTCTATATTCTCCCCCTCTAACCCCCACCCCCATTTCAGCCAATGACTAATATGATCTTAAGTGTAGAATGAAACAGTTAAATATCGAGTATGGTATTGAATAAATTAATATTTTAGCAGATTTCCCTTAAGGGAAATCAGCTATTGAGATCGTACTCATGATGCGAGTTCCAAAAATTTCTTCAAATGTCCAACGATCCTACCAAGGAGATGACGAAAATGAGGTCCGTTCAAAATTATATATATATATATATATATATATATATATATGTCTGTTACCACTCTAGCGGTCCCAATCATTGCTTGATAGTTACCAAACTTGGTATTCAATCGTTTTATGTAAAAAGAAAAATCAAGTTCGTTAATGGCTGAAATCGGACCAGTGGGAGGGGGGGTTTAGAGGGGGATTTTTGAAAATTCGAAATATCTCCATTATTATGCGTCGGATCGAAAAATTGTATAGAATAAATCTTATTGCAAATTAAATTTACTATAAATATTGTTATATACATTTATTCTCTATCTTGAATATTAACCGAGATATTTGCATTTTTATGAAATTTCTGCCGATAACGGATTTTTGAATTTCCCGCGAAAAGCTAGTTCCGCCCTTTGCCGTAACCGTTTGGCTCTGCTATGAAGATTTCTCTATTGTATAACTTCACGTGGGAAATCTGCTTAGTTTACGCAGCCCCTGCGTGACGGACTTTTTAATTCACGACTGCCAAATCTTAATTGAAGAAGTCATCACACTACTTATTTCTATAGATCTCACACAGTAAAAGTTCAATAAAAACGACATTTGGTAATTAAGCTTGAAATAAATTGTTATATGATTCTCCTCAATAAAAATCTGCTAAAATGTCAAATAAATTTAATCAGCTTTCTTTTTTCTTTTTTTTTTTCTTTTTTACATTCTATCGATTTTCTCAGTTCTAGGTCGATTTTGTGACAGGAGATGGAGAGAATATTGTATGTTGGTATTACTGTTAATTTTTTTTTTTTTTTTTAAAGCACTTTTCCCTCTTTTTTTTTTCTTTTAATATCATAACGTCTTTTCTTTATTTATTGTTACCTTAATTTTTTTTTAAATTAAACTGTACACGCTCCCAACTAATAATAATAAAAAAAAGGCAAACAACAAGTAAATGGTTTTTTGTGCACTTCAAACCTTTATATCCTTTTAGAGATGCGATAAAAATAACCAAGTCAGTTGCACTAATCCGCTATACGCCAGAAACAGACCAACTACATTTTGTAGCCGTAGAGACCGTTTCAAGTGGTCGCAGTGTCCGTTACAAATAAAAACGTGGGATATCGGGTTATTTATTATGTTATGGGAAATAAAATCTGAATCAGAACAATCTCCATAAACACACTTACTCAGGAATGAATATATCAATACTTGAAATTTGTCATGGGACCTGAAATTGAGTTCAGAGTAGGGTGACCTTAAAATTTTTGAAAAGTCACAGTAGTGTTTGCTGCAGAAGAAAATTGATAATATAATTCACAAATTTTAAGTTTAATCATGGAATGGGAATTAAAAAATGTTTCAAAAAATGGAAAATCTTTTTTAATTTTTTTAGCTCGGTCATTTTGTAGAAGTGTTGATTAACTTCGACTGGTTTCTAATTTGAGGCGTCAATTTCAAATCCTCTTGACAACAGTTCTTTACTGTGGGACAAATAGAGAACATACTATGGAGTTAACTCTGATTATTTTTTGCTACGCTTTTGGAAGGTGCTACTGATGAAAAGCTACGAAAATATTTGCACATACTTTTAGATATACAATTAAAATAACTCGGGCAGCTGTATTAATCCACTATACATGAGAAACAGGAAGTCCAAGTACATTATACTTGGGAGCCACTCATACATTATATTTACGACTCTTCTAGAAAGTCCTACAGATGAAATTCAACGAAAATATTTTCACAAACTAATAGTAAGCGGTTACCCAAATGGAACTGACCAAATGGTTGCGCACCTTATTGCTGCTCGCTGGTGGGTTCTTCTTCTTCCTCGGCTCAGCTGACTGGCTGGTAGTGGTCATAGGAACAGCTGTTGTACTCTCTGTAGTTCCTTCTGACATTTCAGTAGTCGATGGGCTACGGCTCCTGTCAAAATAGTACAAAAATACAAGTTAAGTGATGGGTATCTAAACTTGAAGGTGTTGCTAAGAAATTGTTATAATAAAATGTTAAGATTTAATGGAATGGCACAAAAATGCGTGAGATGATAAACCTATATTTGTTTAATGCTTAAACTTTGTTTTTTGTTTTTTTTTTTTTTTTTCAGATGTCCCTTAGGGGAAATCAGCTATTCAGGTGGTATCCATGACGCGATTTTCAAAACATTTCTTCAATTGACAATGGTTCCTACCCAGATGACGAAAATGTGATCCGCTCAAAATTATATATATATATATTTGTCTGTTACCACTCTAGCGGTCGCAATTTTTGTTTGATCGTTACCAAACTCGATATTTAGTCGTTTTATGTAAAAAGAAATATTAAGTTCGTTAACGGCTGAAATCGGACCAGTGGGAGCGGGGGGAGGGTGGTTAGACGGGAGGATTTTCGAAATATCTCTGTTACTATACGTCGGATCGAAAAAGTTTACAGAATTAATCTTATTGCAAATTAAATTTACTATAAATATTGTTATATACACGTATTCTCTATCTTGAATATTAACCGAGATATTAATTATAAGTCTGTTACCTAGCGGTCGTAATTTTTGTATAATCATTACCAAACTAGATATTTAAATTTTTTATGTAAAATTAAAGATCAAGTTCGTTAATGGCTGAAATCCGTTTTCGGAGGGGGAATTTTCAAAATTCATAATATCTCACTTATTATGCATCGGATCGAAAAACTGTATAAAATCAATCTTATTGCGAATGTAGTTTTCTAGAAATGATTTTATGTACATGTTTTCTCAATATTGCATATTAACCGAGATATTTTCATTTTTTTGTTTTCGGCCATCAGTAAACCCCCACTCCTACTCATGCCATATAAATAATAAACTATGAAACCATGAAATACTTTATTCCACGGTTAAACACTAATGGTTTTTATTGAAATTTTACTTTGTGAGATACATATGCATACATTCTGTGATGACTTTATCAATTAAGATTTTACTGTCCTGCAATCGAAAATACTCTATTCTTCTATACGATACTCCATATTTAACTGTTTCATTCCACACTAAAAATAATATTAGTTAATGGCTGAAATTAGGCATAGAATAGGTTGGGGGGGGGTAGATGCGAAATTTTGAAAATTCTCTTTTATTTATTGAATATCTCTTTTATTATCTTTTATTATTATGAGTCGGGTCGAAAAATGTTATAGAACCGATATTTTTTAGCTTTTAACGATCTAAAAAATTTTTCTCCATACATTTTGTCGTAATGTATTAAGCGAGTTATTTGCATTATCTTATTTTCAGAGCCTTCAGCACCCCAGACCACCCCACGCCCCTTTTAGTCACCGGTTTTACATAGAAAAAAAGAATATATGGTGTGATGAGATCACATGGATGTTATACCATACCAGCAATGTATGTATGATGCAGATTTACCAGCAAGGGGGAAACCTGCATAGTTTCCGTATTCTCTCCGTGACCAGAATTTGTCCTTCCTTAAGCTCAATAGTTCTATACGTATTTTTTTTTACTTTTTCAACTTTTCGGCATTGTATTGAAACTCGATATTTAACCGTTTTATGTAAAAAGACAGACCAAGTTCGTTAATGGCTGAAATCGGACTAGAGGGAGGGGGGTATAGAGGGGGATTTTTGAAAACTCAATATATCTTCGTTATTGTGCATCGGATCGGAAAATCATATAGAACCAATCTTATTGCAAATTAAATTTACTATTAATATTACTATATACATTTATTCTCTATTTTTAATATTAAACAGATATTTGCATTTTTATGAAGTCTGTGGTCGAATTTCGGATTAGGTCGGCCGTTTTCGTAGCTCCTCGGCTCAGGTGGAAGCTTCTTCTAACCTTACCTGTCGTTTCTAAGCTTACTTTACCTTCCTTACTTTGTGAGATTTATGCAAATACGTTCTGTTTATCCGCCCCTCCCCCTTCTTTAGTTCTTGGACTACTAAAATTTGAGTTATTAAAATATAAATTATTCTTACAATTCAGAAGCCGTTTCAGTTGGGAGTTTATTAAAATTAACTGAAAGATTTCTCATTACCGTTTGTATTTACTTATGGTGGTGTTGTGTTACCAGTATGCAGATTTCTCTATTGCTAAACTTCACGTGGGAAATCTGCTTAGTTTACGCAGCCCCTGCGTGACGGACTTTTTTTTTTACGTTTTCAACTTTTCGGCATTGTATTTTCGTATATTCTCATCATTGGCAACAGCAATATCAATGGCATCATCATTCATATTAATCTTGTCATAATGAGAATATCCGGTTTGTTATGATGCACAGTATGGCCAATTATTATCGCTTCGTCCCAATAAATCTTTATTAGCAGATTTCCCTTAAGGGAAATCAGCTATTGAGGTCGTACTCATGACGCGATTTTCGAAAGATTTCTTCAAATGTCCATCGATCCTACCCAGGAGATAACGAAAATGAGGTCCGTTCAAAATTATATATATATATATATATATATATATATATATATATATATATATATATATATATATATATATATATCTGTTAAATCTCTAGCGGTTGCAATTTTTGTTTGATCGTTACCAAACTCGATATTTAAACGTTTTATGCAAAAAGACAGAACAAGTTCGTTAATGGCTGAAATCGGACCAGTGGAAGGGGGGGAGGTTTAGAGGTGAGGGGATTTTCGAAAATTTGAAATATCTCCGTTTCCATAAGTCGGATCAAAAAAATGTAAAGAACCAATCTTATTCTTAATTAAGTTTATTATAAATATTGTTCTATACATTTATTCTCTATCTTGAATACTAACCGAGATATTTGCATTTTTATTAATTGTGGGCCGGAATAACGGATGACTGAATTTCCCGCCAAATGCTAGTTTGGCCATTTACCGTAACTTTTCGGCTCTCGTATGGAGATTTCTCTATTGTATAACTTCACGCGGGAAATCTGCTTAGTTTACGCAGCCCCTGCGTGACGGACTTTTCTACCTTTTCCCAATAAGTTATGGAGATTATAGCGAACACCAGCTAACTTTCTATCTACCGTAATTATTATAATTACTATCATTAAGAGTCCTTGATATTGCTACTCACGATTCTGTTGCCTTTGAAACGTTCTTCTCCTTATTTTTCCTCTTCTTGTTCTTGTTCTTCTTGACTTCGGATGCCGACTGTAGCCTTACATTCACAGGGTCATAGCTCTTCCTAAGGATTCTGTTGATCCGCTCCAAGATGGTGTCCACGAACCTGTTGTACTTGTGTATGTATGCTGGGGGAGCCATGTCAGCATCGTTTATAGACCCTACAGGAAAAAAATAAAAATCAGTTTTAAGCATGACTTAAGTATTATAAGCCTTAAAAGACATATTACACACTATCCATTCCGAAAACAAGAGTATATTATTATACTTCAAAACAAAACTTCTGTACCGGCCGATAATTTAATATTGGCTTTCATTTCACAATTACATTACTTTCTGTATTACATTAAAATTCTTAAATTTATATTTAAAGAGATTAATTCCGTTTAATAATATTCATATTCACTCTGAAGAATAATTGTACTTTATTGTACAACGAACTCCGCCCAATCATGAAATGATTTTTCTCTTGAGTCATTCCTAATTTTTTTAAATATTCAATTGATCTTTATCAATATCTGTATCTAGTCTCCTAGAACACTCACTAATTTCTTTTTTATATCATTTGAAATTGATTCTTGAACATTGGCTTGCTTTTAGCAGATTTCCCTTAAGGGAAATCAGCTACGAGGTCGTACTCATGACGGGATTTTCAAAACATTTCATCAAATGTCCATTGATCCTACCCAGGAGATGACGAAATGAGGTCCGTTCAAAACTTGGTATATATATATATATATATGTCTATATATATATATATAGATATATACTAGCTCAGATACCCGGCGATGCCCGGGAAATTATTGTTGACTGACTAATGATGGTGCTTTGATAGTAAGACTCCACTGTGTACAATTACACTTCCCTCCACGACGTAATGATTTTCCGAAATAGCCAACCCTGAAGGGTAACTTTTGGGGATTAATAGAACAGAAATTTTAGTTTTGAAGGATAAATGAAAATGTGTTCCTAATTAATCCTTCTACACTTTATGACTCACCGTTTTTCAATAATTCAAACCATAATCATGGGTAGCATTTATTACAATTAAATATCATCCATAATGAACATATTTTCTTTCAAAGGCCTACCCGAGCTCAAATAGTTCAGGCAAAGTTTTATATGTAAGATTATATTTGTAATAGTGAATCTCACTGGAAATCACTTCCAGCAATGCCAGACGGGAACTAAGTAAACTCAATTAACTGGTAAGGCTGCCGTCATCTTCCGCTCCCGCATTAGACTTCTCGCTTTTCAGCCTCTTTTATAATCCCCACTCCCGTTTGGACCTAAAACGAAATATCGCTATTTTTTAGTCCAGGCCTTCCTTACAACCCCCACTCCTGCCCGTCCCTAGAAATGTTGGAATGGCTTGCTATAATGAAGGCGTTAGTCCTAATACACGAACTACAGTTTTATTTTGTTCGGTTGATTCTTTTGTGCCGAATAAAATTGTCGACTCCCGCTATAGTTTTTAGCGTATAACTCATTTATACTTCCGTATACGGCAAAAGTGTATTTAACAAAAGTTACTTTAAATAACAAAATAAACAACTTTTGTTATGTGCATATTTGCTGAAAAAGCAATAGGAAACTAAATATCGCTATTTTTAATTTCTGGCCTCCCTTATTACCCCCACTCCTGCCAGTCCATAGAAATGTTAGTATGGCTTATTATAAGGACATCGTTAGTATTAATTCACATAGCGAGTTTGGTTTAGTTCGGTTGAGTCTTTTGTGCCAAATAAAATTGTGGACTCCCGCTATAGTTTTTAGCGTATAACTCATTTATACTTCCGTTTACGGCAAAAGTACATATAACAAAAGTTACTCTAAATTACAAAATAAATAACTTTTGTCATGTGCATATTTGCTGAAAAATCAATAGGAAACGAAATATCGCTATTTTTAATTTCAGGCCTCCCTTATAACCCCCACTCCTGTTCGTCTTACAGAATATTAATATAGCCTAAAGTCTAAGTTGGGCTAGTAGTAATATACATACCAAGTTTCATAAAATTCAATTCAGCCGTTTATGCTTGAAAAGGTAACAAACAAACAAACAAATAAACAAACAAACAAACAGACACGAAAGAAACAAAATGTAGTTATGGTGTCTATGACATGTGAAACGAAAAGTTATCGTGAAATTTCGCGAAAAAAATCAATGTACAGACAGAGGTTACAATTTTATATATATATATAGATATATATATATATATAAACACACATATATATATATATATATATATATATATATATATATATATATACACATACTAAAATGGGGCCAGAGGGAGAGGGGGTTTAGATGGGAAGATTTTCGAAAGTTCGAAATATCTCCGTTACCATACGTCGCATCGAAAACTTGTATCTTATTGAAAATTAAATGTACTATAATTATTGTTATATGCATTTATTCACTATCTAGAATATTAACCGAGATATTTGCATTTTTCAGTTTTCAGTCTTCAGCACACCACTTCTACTCGTGTTACATAAACAATACTCTGCTACATAATATAACACATTATTCGAAGCTTAAATACGAAAAATTGTATACAAGAAACCTTTATTATATGAGATACATGGAAATATATCCTGGTGATCACCCCCCCCCCTCCGTCTGAAGGTTTTGAGCTACTAAAATTTGATTAATTGAGATGACAATTATTCTGATTCATTATTAAGTACAGTACTAGTTATAGTATAGTTCTCAATAAAATTAATATGTTATATTCTGATATATTTCAGTAGTTGTTTTTCTTTCCGGTTTGAGGAGGGCAGACCTGTTTGTTTACATTTCTAATGCTTCCTGTCGGCAGGTTATTGAAATTGGATGCAAGATTTCTAATTTTCGTTTGTATTTATTCACTTAAAATTCAGGCTGGTTTTGTGTTACCAGTATGTAGATTTATCTATTGCTTAACTTCACGAGGGAAATCTGCTTAGTTTACGCAGCCCCTGCGGAACGGACTTTTAATTCTGTAATTGTAATAGGCAATAAACGTGATTTTAAAGACGCTTTCACGCATGCATTCTAGTTAACTGGCGCCCAAAAAGGGACTTAGCAGAAGTTTTCATTTCAAGTGTGATCAATTTCCCACAATTGAAAACTTCGGATTTTAATCCTCAACTTCTTAAAAGTGTCCAAAGTGTAGTACGTTTTAAAAGCTACTTTTATTGACAATGATAATTACAGAATTAAAAGTCCGTCACGCAGGGGCTGCGTTGTTAGCAGAGCTGATATTCCCTACATGTAACTATAGATGTGAAAGTATACTGATTGATAATATTTAACTCAATTACAGTAATACAAAGTAACAAAGACACGTCCCACATGCTTAGAGCGTATAACTGCTGATTTGGTTCTCAGAAATATGCTGAAACGTTAAAAATAAAACTACCTGAACGAGCGAACCCTGCAGAGTTAGTCACGAGAACCATAAAAGAGTTTTATGACTCTTATGCGGTGCATTACTAATTGCATATAGTAGCATAAATAAAAAATGTATGCCTGGCACGTACAAGTCGAACATTGGCCGTTCTGGAACGAGTAGATCAATTACACAGAGGTACATATATCAGCCGACAGAGAGGTACGATAAAGACGCGGCCTTCTTGATTAAAGCCTATAATTGCTTGAGCTCAGCTCTTCCTACTTAGCCAAATTATAGGGCATTTTGCAATTATTCCCCACCGCCGAACACATCTTCATCTCGTGGAATTTTCTCATTTACATGCCGACATGATCTCTGGGAGAAGTACTCCTCGGATGCATCCAGTCTTTAATCAAAGGCCGATCGTAACGAACCGCCCTCCGTTTCCATTATAAATCAAAACCCATGAATTCACCTCTTCAGAAAGGTTAATTTCCATTTTGAATGTCTATAATTTTCTTCTACTGTAACTGAAAAATTTCTATTAAATAAAGATAAGTCGAGGGATAGCAGATGGCATTGACTTTTGTTTCAGTCTACAATATGTTAATATTCCTTAAACAACCCTATTTCTCTTCTTTTAGCTGATTTCCCTCACGTACAGGACGTTAAAATTGTATTTATCGTCCCATTAGAGTGGAACTGTTGTAAGTAATTCGTATATTACTATTGTCTTGTAATATATAATTTTCAATTTTTACATTTTCTCTTCGACTAGTTATGCCACCCAGCAACAACCATAAATATATACTCGTAGATGAATTACATTCAACAATTTGGATTATGTTTACCATTTGGTTATTTGATGATCAAATCAACACCACCACAACAAATAAATAAATCACACCAAACAAACAAATAAATAAATAATAATGGTCTAGCTCTCGTAATTAACAGACTTCCGTCCAGGGAAATCCGCTATTGTGGTTGTACTAATGACGCGATTTTCGAAATTTATCCTCAAATTTCCATTGACTCTTCGTAGGAGATGACGAAATATATATATATATATATATATATATATATATATATATATATATATATATGTTTCTTGGAGTTTCGGACAATGCTGGTTAAAAAAAAAAAATTTAGTTTATACCAATATTAAGAGAATATTTATTTTCTCTTCTTCAGGGCTGTAAAAATATATTATTATTATTCATTAACGTCCACTTTTTGCAACTCAGGCTAATCGGGACGGGTTATCTACAGGTTACCACCCTTTTCTAGCCAGGGTGGGATTTTAGGATGTTATTTAATGAATTTCGTCACTAAATAATTTCCTTTGCCCAGGCGAGAATCGAACTCGCTACTCTAGGTTTACCATGTGAGATAAAGGTCATAGTATATTACGTTACTAGGGCCGAAAGTGGCACTTTACGTTGCGAGATCGTGTTTGACTGGCGAGGCGAAGCCTGTTAATTCGATCGAGCATCGTAAAGTCACTTTCTGTACGAGTAATGTACAATACTTTTCATCACGAGGCAAAAACGCATATTAAGGCGGTTTTTAACTCGTGAATCTTTTAATAATTAATATTTCCATTATTGGTAACAGCTGCTTCACCGTAGACAAGTTTAATTTAATATTTTAAGGTTAACTTTTCAGGGATGTTGAGGGCCATTTTCGCGCAATTACAACGTAAAATTAAAAAGAAACGATAGCGAACCTAGTGTTGATAGTAGTAAATACTGCGAGAGTCGAAAACTTTCGTCCCTAGGCGTGTAAAGTCATATGTTTGTCACTTTACCTCCCGCTACATTTTGAGATCTGTAAAGGCCTACTTTCCTATCTCCCAGATGGTATCGAAAGTATCCACTTTCCAATCCGAGTGATGAAAACGCTTTAACTCGCATGGCTAACCTGAGCCCCGAGGCACTACTTAATATATATTGCACATTGTTATTAAACGATTGTGAAACAGATGGTGTTTATGTTATTTCTACTTACCAAGACTAGTAATACTTAAAAATTATTGTACATTTTGTATTGCACATCTGTTTACATTACGAACACTGGTTGCAACTTTCCTTGGTCTAGTAACACGTATGCCTTATTTCTTTGTATATCAATTACATGTCTTATGACTTTGTATATCTGAGCTGTGACCCTGCTCAGTGCAAACATTCACCAACATCGACCAAAACTCCAAGAAACAACAAAAACACCACATATAAATATAACCTGGTCGAAAACATCCACACAATTATATATATATATATATATATATATATTTCTCTGTTAACATTCTTAATTTAGTCGAAATTTTTGTTCGATCATTACCAAACTGGATATTTAAATGTTTTATGTAAAAATGAAAATCATGTTCGTTCAGGGCTGAAAAGGGGGAGTGGGTTTAGACGGGGGACTTTCGAAAATTCAAAACAACTCCGTTATTATACGTCGGATCGAAGAAAGTGTATATAAAAAATCTGATTGCAAATTAAATGCTTTATAGACGTTGTTATATACATTGTTTTTTTCAATTTCTTGATTAATAACTAAGATATTAGCAGTTTCTTGTTTTATGCCTTTTGTAAACCCTCACTCTTACTCATAATATATTAACAATAAACTGATACATCATGAAGCCCTTAAAGGAAATTAGCGATTGAGGTAGTACTCTTGACGCGATTTTCGAAACATTTCCTCAAATGTCCATCGATCACGAGTATAGGATCCGTCCGCAATTCTTATTCGATCGTAACCAAAGACGACCTATAAACGTTTCTTACAAAACTAAAGATCGAGGTCGTTAATGGCTGAAATCAAACCCTTGGGAAGGAAGGAGTTTGAAGGAAGGGAATTCGAAATATCTCCGTTATTATGAGTCGGATCGGAGTCATTTTATTGAATTAATCTCATTGCAAATGTAATTTTCTATGTATGTTATGTAGATTTGCATTTTTTGTTTTCAACCTATAGTAAACCCTACTCCTACTCTTGCCATATTAACAATAAGCTGTTATATTATGACGCACATTATTTGAAGCTTAATTACCGGATATTTTTCTCATTGAGCTTTTAATTTTTGACATAGATGAAAATACGTGGAGCACGTGGGAAATGTGCTTAGCACCTGCGTGATGAAGTCAATAAGTCATTTGATACCTCACGGGAAGGTTCGATGGACATTTCAGGAAATGATTCGAAAATTCGGTCAGGAGTAGGACCTTAATAGCTGATTTCCCTTCGGGGAAATTTATTAATAAACCAAATAAAGGTAACTCAATAAAGATTTCCCAAAGGAAAATATACTGTAAGCTATTATGAAGGATGATGGGGTTTACATAAATTGAGGGGCATTACAGAAGAGTTGAGAGATGGCGATGTTTTACCGACTATGACGGATAGGCACGCTCCACTGAATCATCACTTTCCCTAGCCAAGCTTTTCCCATCATCACACTATCATTTCCCTTTCACTAGCATGGAAAAAATAAATGTTTTCTTTAAGGAAAATTTCCTGGTGGTTAGGAAAGTGTTAGAAGTACGTCCTACAGTTAGGTGCAAACGTTTCCTTCTTATAGATTTCCCTTAGTGGCGCGATTTTCGAAACGTGTCCACACTAGAGATTAAGGTTTTTTTTTTAAAGTCAATCAAGTGTAAACACTTTTAATGCTACAAAATTGTTATCTGTAATAAATAGCTTTAATAATAATATATAAACACTTACGTCTGTCACCAAGAAAATAAATCTACCAGTAGAAATTATAGAAGCACAGCAAGGGGTAGTTCTTGGTACTTCTAGAATTCCGTGAACATTTTTAAATCCCCTCAACAAATGTCACGATAACAAACTCAACATAGATTGGGCTTTTCCCCGTCGTCGATTTTAGTACGTTTCCCCTAAGGGAAATCAGCTATTGAGGTTGTATTCATGGTGCGATTTTCGAAAAATGTCTTCAATTACCCATCGATCCTACCTAGGAGATAACGAAAATGAAGCCCGGTCAAATTGTAGGTATATATATATATATATATATATATATATATATATATATATATATATATATATATATATATATATATATCATTAGATGTACATACCTGTTCACGCTCAAGTAGTCGTAATTTTTGTTTGATCGTTACCACTGGATTCTTGAAAGTTTTATGTAAAAATAATGATTGTTATCTGCTGAAATCGAGCCACGGGAGGAAGAATTTTGAAAATTGGCTATATTTTCGATATTATACGTCAGATCGAGAAAGTTATAGAGTAAATCTTATGGCAAATTAAGTGCTCTATAAATTTTAAATGTAAAGGTATGTATTTTTTAACTACCTTGATTATTAAATGAGATATTTACTTGTTTTAGTTATCGGCCTTCAGTAAACCACCACTCCTACTTATGCCATATCAATAATATGATGTTATACCCTGAAGCACTATATTGGAAGCTTAAATGTCGAATATTGGTCATATTGAACTTTTTGAGATAAACGCAAATACGTGGCGCACGTGGGAAGTCTGCTAAGTTAATGCAGCCCCTGCGTGTCTAAATGTTTACGATTGTGGGGTTTAGAAATAGGATAAAATGATAATGTTATTCGACGGATCAAAAAGTGTTATATCAGCAATCTTGATTATATAAGAGATTTAAAAATAATTATCTTTTTTTCCTTTTTAATTTGTTTTCTACAATGTAGATCTACATAATTCGAACTTATGAAATTTTAAATGATATTTTGTATTTTACCGTTTTCAGCCTTCAATTAACCCCCGCTTCTAATCATAAGATTTCCACTATAAACTACTTGTCCACTAAATGTCACACGTTTATGTATATATATCGTTTTGAATGGGCCACATTTTTCCCATCTACTGAGCAGGTTATAGATCGATAGATATTTGAAGGCATTTTTCGAAAATCGCTTTATGATCAGTATAACCTCAATTTCTCCTTTCCATTAAGTGGAATCTGCTAAAATGGGTTGAGAGATGGCCAAACGAAAAACGCCAGAGGAAATCTGTTGAAAATTGAAAGAAGTGCGAAAACTGGTTTTTTTTTTTTTTTTTTGTATTCTTTTTGAGAATTACATTTTAAGAATTGAAATAGTCAATCGGAAAATACAATTTGTTTTGCTCACATCTTGAGAAATGACACGTTTCAAACAGAATGAAGACAGCTTGAAGATGATATGTAATAGCCGTATGACAGCTATTGTCGAGCGACACCGCTAGGCCTCAGACGTATCCCATGGATCGGACATGCACTGCAATGGGCAAGGACTCCAATTGAAACCGTTCTCAAGCGATTGATCTCACACGAAGGAGATGAAAAACACTGACAAAGACCGTTAAAACCTGTAACTGTTAGACAGAAAGTACACACACGTCTTACAGGGCTTTGCAATACTTGTATCCAGTCTGAAGACCATGAAAACAGGAAGGTAGTAATCATTTTATAAAAGGAAACTATAGAGGCTGTTCTAATGACACGATTATCGGAAAAAGTCATCAAATATCAGTAGATGACGAAAATGAGGTCAGTTCGAAATTATATGCACATATAAATAAACAACGGAAAAAACCGGCGCACTTTGAATTCCTTTAAAAAATCGTAAATTAGAGAGACAAAATGTGAATTTGGACTGTATCCCTTTGTGCCGTAGTGCTAAGTTTAGCAAGCAATTAATAAATAAATTTAGACAATTTTTAGTAAGTAAAATTTGTGGGGGCATTGTTACTACTCTACCGATATTTGTATACATCCGCGCATAATGGATTATATCTGTTTGCAATTTGAGAATAATAGTAGACTTACATTTTAGCAGATTTCCCTTAAGGGAAATCAGCTATTGAGGTTGTACTCATGACGGAACTTTCGAAATTTTTCTTCAAATGACCATCAATCTTACCTAGTAGATGACGTAAATGAGGTCCGTTCAAAACTATATATTTACATACATACATATTTGTCTGTTACTGCTCTAGCCAAACCAAACTCGATATTTAGTCGTTTTATATAAAAAGAAAGATCAAGTTCATTAACGGCTGAAATCGGAGCAGTCGGAGGGGGGGGGTTAAAGGGGATGGTTTTCGAAAATTCGAAATATCTCCGTTATTATACGTCGAATCGAACAATTGTACAGAATTAATCTTATTGCAAATTACATTTAATATAAATATTGTTATATACATTTATTCTATATCTTGAATATTAACAGAGATATTTGCATTTTTATTAAATCGACGGCTAACGGACGAGAGCGACTTTCCCACCAAAAGCTCCTTCGGCCGTTTCCTTTATTGCTCGTCTCTCGTGTAATTTCTCTATTGTAAATCTTCACGTGGAAAATCTGCTTAGTTTACGCAGCCCCTGCTTGACGGACTTTTTTTCCTACGTATCTTTGCTTCATAGATAACCATACTAAATCAAGTTAGTTAGATCATTTTTAGAATGTAAAATGAGAGAAGGAATTATGACAACAGTGTAAAAACATTTGTCCCGCGTGTCTGTTACTGTTCTAGTCTAAAACCTATATTTTTCTGATATCGTTATCAAACAATATTTAGGGGTTTCATGCAAAAATGAGATTCGAGTTTATGCCTAGAATTGAATAGAAAGGAGGGAAGGGGGGAGGGGGTTTAGAGGGTGAGAATTTCGAAAAATCGAAATATTCGAGAGTGTTGATTCTGATGTCATGGTATTGCCCAGGATTTTATTTTACCATCAAGCAACGCTCGGTGACTCATTAGTTAGTTGCAGCTGACAACGAACTATAATTAAATTTCGTTATGCTACTTATACCGTTCACTTTGCGCTACAAATGCCAACTGGGACGAGTCGTTTAGACATTACCACCATTTTCTGGCCAGGGTGGGCTAAGGATTTTATTTAATGAGTTCGTCAATGAGAAAATTCCTATTGCCCAGGCGGGAGTAGATTCCTCCACACTAGCATGACCAAGGAAGACCGAGACCAACGTCCTAATTATTATTTATTCATTAACGTCCATTTTTTTGCAACTTAGGCTAATTGGGACGGGTTATCTACAGGTTACCACCCATTTCTAGCCAGGGTGAGACTTAGGATGTTATTCAATGAATTTCGTCACTAAATAATTTCCTTTGCCCAGGCAAGAATCGAACTCGCCACTCTAGGATTACCATGTGAGATTAAAGGCAACGCTTTAACTCACATGGCTAACCTGAGCCCCTAATTAAATTTTGAAACAACAAAATCTGTATTATTCAATCACCTTGACAACAATTAATGATTATATTATTATTTATTAACGTCCACCTTTGGCAACTATGGCTAATTGGGACGGGTTTCTACAGGTTACCACCCTTTCTAGCCAGGATGGTTCTAAGGAGTTTATTAATGAGTTCGTCACTAAATAATTTCCAATTTGCCCAGTCGAGAATCGAACTCCCTACTCAAAGTCTCAACCATATGAAACTAAGATGTACTCCTTAACTCACATGGCTAACCTGAGCCCATGATCATATTAAATTTAAGTTAACCTTAACTCTACATAGAGTATAATTTCTGCCGAAAAATGCCGCGATTATCAAGGAAACAGATCACGCGCTGCAGTTCGGAGCCTTGCATAGCACAAGCGGTTCAACACTTCTATTTCGAATATCCAGATGATTCCAAATGCGAAGAGGAAAACTTGTCTAACTCTTCAATAGTTTGTTTGAGAAATCTCTTGGAAAAAGCAGAAAACATATTCGCGGTCGGGTGCAGGAAACTAAGGACACCTTTCTTCAAAAGGTCCGACAACAGGACAGACCAACAGCCAATGCAGTGTTATCTAGGTGGCGTTGATCTACCACAGGAATTCATTATCTTGCAGAACCATTATGGTTACTGATTTTCCATGAAGTATTCTTCAGCTTGTACCAGTAAATTGTCACCATGTCTCTTGTGAATAAATTTGAGTATAATATCCGTTTATTCTATAGGGTTAATTTCTTTACTACCGCTAATATCCGTTTTAAACTGGCGGGACATGGCTAAACAAATTCTGGGGGCTCAGGTTAACCATGCGAGTTGCAGCGTTGACCTTAATCTCACATGGTAAACCTAGAGTGACGAGTTCGATTCTCGCCTGATCAAAGAAAATTATTTACTGACGGAATTCATTAAATAACATCCTTAGACCCACCTTGGCTAGAAACGGGTGGTTACCTGAAGATAACTCGTCCCAGTTATCCTTAGTTGCAAGAAGTGGACGTTAATAAATAATAATAAACAAATAAAACAAATTCTTACTTAACTGAGACAAACATTTCCCCATGACAGCTATACTGAACAACTTACATCTAATTTATGACTAATTACAGAATATCTCATGAAAAGTACATAACCATTAGTTTTACAAGAACCGTCTATTGAAATCAAAGAGAGAAAGCGTAGTTCTTAATACACAGAATATGGGTTCGATTTCACTTCGGAAGGAGAAATTACTTTTTTGGCAAATTCACTGAGATATATCCTTAGAAAAAGATGATTACAGATGAATACCTCAACCCGATTACACATACTAGTTTCGTGAGCTGGAGGAAAATGAATAGTCCTGTTCACTTGGGTCATATTTACCCACTGGGAAATATTTACACGGGACAACAAAAAGTATATTAGCACTATGTACAGGGAGTTTTCAACAGTTTTCAAAGTTTCAACAGTCACATCTAAAACCAAATAAAACGAGCACTCGCACTTCTAATTCTAATTAAAATATCCTTTTTTTACTATATATAAAAATCATACTGTATTATTTTCTTAACTGCGCCTTCTTTATAGCGAACGACTCACTTTCGAGCGAGTTGGTGGAGTATATTCTTCTTATTTATTAACGTCCACTTTTTACAACTAAGGCTAATTGGTACAGGTTACCACCCTTTTCTAGCCAGGGTGGGATTTGGGATGTTATTTAATGAATTTCGTCACTAAATAATTCCTTTGCACAGGCAAGAATCAAACTCGCCAATCTAGGCATTATACATCAGTATAGAGAGGTCGCTAATTAATAACATTTGAACCGCACGGTCTGAAATCTTCTTTGAACAGTTTTTCGGATGGCATTACAGGCATTTAAGGCGTCTTTACGTAGTGGGTGATCAACTCAACGTGCAACCTCCGTTATCCAAGAAGGACATGGAATGAGTTGTCTCCAGTCGAATGGCGGTCCCCATTGTTCAAGGAGGGTCTGTAGCCAGTCCGTTCTGTCAGCCTGCCTGTGGACGGGATCTAAGAGAATCATAATTGACAGTCATGCAGAGGGGCTGTCAGACTACTCTTTAGACTCCCGCAGATCCATAAGCACTGCGACACTAGCGCGCTATGATAGCAAACTCTTGAACTAATGTTCTCCCTTGGCGGGAATCGAACCTGTACCTATTTTTACCTTCATCTTGCTGGCAGTAGTGGTAGCTGTACCCACGCCTTAACCCCACGGCCACCGGCACTCCACTATGTATATTGTTGTCTCATGCATACTACAATCTTATCTTCTAGATGGGGAATGATGGCCAATCGAAAAATGATTTATCTTAAGATACATGTGATAATAGTTCCCACAATAAAAACCGAGATCTTTTATAACGTCAGTCCTTTTATCTGGTTGATGAACCCACACCTCCAGGATTCTTCGTGGACTAGATCAGGGAAAATGATTATGATAATGAGATTCATGTATGCAAACTTGCGACCCACATTTTTGGAATGCCACCTGCTGATTTTGAAACCTGTCCGAATTCTATTATCTTCAACTCTCTCACAAGCTGGTTAGCTCTTTATAATAAAATATCCCTGCCATCAAACGAACCCCCTAACGGGTTAACCAGTTTATTTATTTTGAAGTGATTTCGATTTAACACCTGAAATTTCCAATTCATGAAATGTCACACAGCATTTTAACTTTTTAGAGTAACGACAAAGTATAAGTTGGTTAATCACAAAGGACTATTAAAAGTCCATCATGCAAGAGCTGTATAAATTAAGCAGATTTTCCTCGTGAAGTTTAACTGGAGAGCCCTCGAAAATTGGTAATAAAAGTGATGTAACCCTGACAAATCTGATTGAAAGTTTTCTATCAGTTTTGTTTTACGAATTCTTCGCGCCCGGTCAATTTTTTTAATTGTAACCGATCTAGCGTTCTTTTAACTTTAAGTATCTATTTGACGCATGGACCAAAAGTTGACACATTATGCGTTTTAAAATAAATTGAAGTAAACTAGAGTGAGGCGTATTCAGCTTTTAGCAAGATGTTTGTTCACACATAATAATGTGTTTGAATTATAAACAGAGCAGTAAGCTGAACATAATTATGCAGCTCTTGCGTGACGGACCTTTCTCCTTTCACACTGTTTTATCGTGAAAGTTGAGCTCTGTGAAATGAATTTGTCATCAGATGTGACAGATGTGGGAAAATATACTAATAAACATCCTAATAGATTCTTAAAAAGTACCTACGTAAACAAAACAGATTTCCCACGTGTTGATATAGCATATTTGTGTCTTTTTCTCACCATATATTCTCTATTTCTATGAAAAGAAAACCTATCGAAAATGTTTCAAAATTCGTATCGTGAGTACAACCTCAATAGCTTATTCCCCTTAAAGAAAATCTCATAAAATTCAACACATTGCTTTGGAGCATGAAGGGCCAATTGTATTTTTTCAGGGAATAGCTCTTTAAATTGACACTCATCTTTGTGACAATAAAATTTCAAATCTTTGAGAGAAAACCTAACAAGGAGACCTGACAAAGATAACAAGGAGGTTTGTTAGACAATTGCTGATGTCTGTGATTCAGAAGTCATCGCAGACGAGAGAAAGATATTCATGTAAAAGGACATGAACTTCCAAAATATTGGGTTAAGATGTTCTCAGCCATTTCAAAACTTAAGTCCACTCTTTGCAGAGTGAATTTGAGAGACACCTTCCCCGTGACTGTCTGCAATAGAGACATCGCCGTAATACAGAGAGGTAATGGAAATGCACAAAATGATCCAACCTATGTACTCTCTAACAATTCTAGTGCGAATCTTGTTCTTTGGAGTATGAAAGAGTTATTCAGGAATTTCAACAAGTATACCATATGTTTATCCTTTTCTATGACAATAAGACATTGATTATGCTTTCCAACTTGAATACAGGTTCTGTCTGTTATAAATAATTATGGAATCCCATGGAAGGAATACATCTGAGCAAAATAACATAAACAACGTTGGTAATGGCTCCGAATATTTTGACCATTTTCAATCCGACATCTCTTTTGGTCGTCACTTCTCCATAACTGTTAGTCGTATGCAATAGATGTATTGCGGTAGAAAATAAAGAAAATGTGCACGGAGATCCATATCATAATCCTTAGAAATCCCAATAATTTTACAACAAACCTCATCTTAGATGCATGGCAAACCGACTGTACTAACAACAAGTACAGGCATCAAACTAAGAACTATTAAGAATATCATTAGCATATGGGCAACAAGTTTCAGTAACTCTAGGAGAGAAGTAGTCCTCTCTAGACTTAGAATCAGCCACGCCTGCTAAGCCTTAACATTCGCTTGACGATAAGACTTATACTGACAGAATGCCGCAAACGACAACATCAGGACTTCCCCTATGACTTACAAGAACTCTTTACGGAAAGTAGCCCCTACATTAACAATATATTCTTACACCTACACAAAATTCAAGTATATATGTGTGTGTATGGACGTGATAATATGTACTTATGTGTCAACAGCTACCCTCAAAGAAGTCAGTACGACTAAAATTAACGGAAGTACCATTTTCAGCCATAAAATTCCTATTAATCATTCGCCAACTATGCTCATCACTTTTTTTTAACCTTCTATGCTTTTATGTTTTGTATTTTCTGAGTAATCCTGGCGTAGTATTCACAGCTATTTCTGATTGTAAGAACTTGAATTCAGCACTATGCTCATTTATAAAATCTTCAACTATAGCTTTTACTTTTAGTAGATTCCCCTTACGGAAACTCAGCTATTGATGGTGGATTCATGACCCGATTTTCGAATAATTTCCACATTTTCATCACTCCTATCTAGGAGATGACCAAAATGAGGCCCGTTCAAAATTATATATATACTCGTATTTAATCTTTTAAAGTTAAAGATGAAGGTTTAGTTCGTTAATGGTCGAAATCGGACTAGTAGGAGGAAAGGTTTAGAGGGGGAATTACGAAAATTCGAAATATCTCGAAATATTATCGAAAAAGTGTATAGAACCAATGCTGCAAATTAATTGTTCTGTAAATGTTGTTACTATTGCGATTATTAACCGACATATATGTAAATCTTTTAGTTTTCCCACTTAGTAAACCATCCCTCCGACACCTGTCATGTTAATAATAAGCATTTAAATTTCGAAACGCTTTATTTGAAGGATGGAATTTGGAAATTTCAAATATCTCCGGTATTACAACGGAAAAATGTTGTAGAACCATTCTTGTTAAACTGTTGACGGGAAATCTGCTTAGTTCATAGAGCCCCTGAGCGGACATTTTGTTATTTGGCATTGTATAATGTTTAACTTTTTAAAGGACAAATGATCTTTGACGTGCTATCCGTAAATAAATAACAACAATTATATTTTGTTGCAGCGTTAAAGGCGAATATAACTAGCAAACAGTTATGCTAATCAAGAAAGCTACATGAGGGCTTATCAGTAGTTGGTGTGGTTGTACCAACTGTTGTCGAGATAAGCCCTTGTGTGTGTGAGAGAGCGAGATATTTTGGAGAGAGAGACAGTGTGAGTATGTTGGAGTCCCGTTAGGTGTTAAGAGTGTCATCAGGACAAGTATACCGCTACATCGGCCCACTTGATCGCCCTCCTTCCCCTTCTCCTCTTCGCTCAAACCTTCTTACAACTTCCCGTCAACAATGTCCTATCCCTTGGCGCACTTTCTTCAAGCGAAGCCACCCTCAGGAGTAGTTTGTACTAATGGGCGAGACTTTTATAAACGTCAAATGCCCACCGATCGTATCGCAATAAAAGTCCGTCACGCAAGGGCTGGATAAACAGATCTTCACTTATGATCTCGTATCAGCACGTATTCTCTAATTATATATATAAAAAACCAATGAGCAAAAGGAGGGGGGTGATGAAGGCAGAAACAAAAATGTATGAATAACTCGCTTAATACTTCGCTTACCAAAGAATTCATAAAACAACAATTGTAGAAAATCAAAAGTTTAACAAAATTGGTTCTATTAAATTTTATAATCTGACTCATAATAACGAAGATATTTTGAATTTTCTAATTCCTGCCCTCTAAACCACTTCCAGGTCCGATTTCAGGCAATAACAAATATGATCTTTAATGTTGACTGGAACGGCTAAATATTGAATATGGTAGAGACCAAACGAACATTTTCAAGTAAAGAACGAAAAGCCAAAATACATGACATCACACGATGTGTCTCAGAAAGTAATAGTTAAATGAAAACCTTACTTCTTATTTAACTTTGGAATGAAGTGTTCCATGATATAACAGCTTAATAGGACACTAGTAGGAGTGGGTGTTTACTGATGGCCGAAAACTAAAATTACATTTGCAATAAGATTGATTCTTTACACTTGCGACGCATAACAACGGACTGTTTTAGAATTCTAGAAATTCCCCACTAACCTATACATTTCTGAACGGACCTCATTCTCGCCATCTCCTGGGTAGGATGGATGGACATTTTAAGAAATTTTTCGAAAATCCCATCATTAGTACAACCTCAATAGCTGATTTCCCCTAAGGGAAATCTGCTAATAGAAAAGTCAGCAGGGGCTGCGTAAACTAACCAGATTTCCCACCCACTGGATTAACACACCAGCGACCAAGAAAATACAATAACTTGATTAATAATTGAGTTAAGAGAAATTGTATGGAACAGCAAATTGTAGAACGTCTATAGCTTAACAAAACATGTTCTATAACATTTTCCGATCCGACTCATTGGAACGGAGATATTTTGAATTTTTCAAGTTCACCTCTATAAATCCCTCCCCCTACTCCTTGCTCGATTTCAGCCATTAAGTAATATTGTACTTAGTGTTGAATGAAACATTTCAATAGGTGTAGGACAAATAAACATCTTCGAGGTAGGAACTTAAGATCTTAATCACCTCGCCATATCTAAGTCAAAATTCGATGAGTTGTAGCAGAAGTTTATAATAGGCTAAAAACAGGAAAATAACTCGCTCAATAATTTGGAGTTTCAAAAACATTTGGTTCTAAAATATTTATCGATCCGACACATAGCAACGGATATTTTAAATTTTCGAAACTTCAACTCTAAAACAGTTTTGAGTGAAGTCCGTAAAATCTTAGTTGGTGACATCACGCAACGTATATTTAGGTATCTTACATTAATAAGGGCCGTTCAGAATTATAATTGGTACTTAAGATTGAGGTTTCATGGTATATTCCTTCATTGTTAACGTGTAATGACTAACAGTGTGGTTTACCGAAGACCGAATGTTAAAAAATGTAAATAAGTTGGTTAATGTTCGAGATAGACGAAAAAAAAACCCATCAATATTTATTAGCATTACATCTGCAATACGATCCTTCCTATACAAATTCCAGCTCATAATAATGGAGATATTTCGAAATCCTCCTTAACCCCTCACCCCGTCTACTGGTCCGATTTCAGCTATTGACGAACTAGATCTGTAGTTTAAAGTGGAACTTTTAAATACCGAGTTTGGTAACGATGAAACAAAAATTTCGACAGCTAGAGCGTTAACAGACAAATATAATAATAGTTTTGAACGAACCTCATTTTCATAATCTTCTGGGTAGGATCGATGGGCATTTGAAGAAATGTTACAAAAAGTGCGTCATGAGTACAACCTCAATAGCTAAAATGAAGATGTTAGGCATATTACACCATAAAGGGCAGTGACAACCTCACGGCATCGTACAGTCACCACCATATTGAGGAGCTACACCGCACAGACAGGTAATTCATTACTCAAGTAGCTACTCAATTGCGTAATGATGCCGATCGAGCTTCTGGGGAACAGTGAGTGGCCAAACCTCAAATCTGTAAAACTAAATGTTATTTAGTCCAAGAATCTCAGACTTCAACCTAGTACCGCTCTTACTCAAAATTTGATATCTACCGAAATTGTTTATGGCTATAAGTGCACTAAGAACAGTGAGAGTTTAGACAGTATATATCTCTAATATTTTGAATATCGTCAGAAAATGCAAGAACAATATATTTTTGATTTATTTATTAACGTCCACTTTCTGCAGCTATAGGTAATCGGGACGGGTTATCCTCACCACCCTTTTCTAGCCAGGGTGGGACTAAGGATTTTATTTAATGAGTTCGTCAGTAAATGAATTCTTATTTATTTACCCTAATTATTTATGTTCATCAGATTTTTTATCTGTACTTTCTATTGACATTTAACTATTGACGCATTATTTATATTTTTGAGATTTCTGTAAACCCAGTACCTTTACGTAAAGTTTAGACCCGAATTGTGAAAAAAATAAATATTGACAACCAAATTTAAATATGATTTCGTAGAAACCTTGCAGTGTTATTTGTATAAACGGTTTATGACTCAAGAAAAGCAAAATCTAATACGTACGTATTTAATATAGATTGGTATAAAACAACATCGAATTTTCAATACAGCAAGAGTTTACAAAAAATAGAAAAACAAACGTTTTACTTTCGCAAGTAATATTTAGTAAAAAATATTTGTGCATTACTTTATAGTAAGTTTTACCAAATTTTTACTCTTCTTTCTAAAACTTATTTTCAAAGTAAAATAAAATTATGAAGAGAAACACGCAACACCAAAGAAGAAGAAACAATAAACCAATAACCCAAATATTCCAATAACTACAAAAGCATTACAAAAGCCAATCTACGTCTACAGTGAACAAACTACCAGTAATTTGACTAAGTACTATTCTGTCATCGTCAATTGTATATAGTTGGCGCATGTCTTTTGTATAAAGGATCTTCTGTGACAAAAAGTGCAAATGCGTATTTCACGCATTCGGGTATCTAACTCTATGAAAAGATTCCATGAACTCGAGGAACAGGCTGAAAATAATGTTTTTGTTTTAAGAAAAAGCCATTGAAATTTTTTGTGTTTTTTTTCATCACAGAAGAAATCAACAGGATAAGTTCAGTTTTCTTAGTCATTGGGATATCAAGTTAATGTTTTTAGTTTTTGTCGTTGAGATAATTTGAATGTTCAATTCTTGTAGTCATTCATATCCATAAGTGCTTGTAGGCATATTGACTTCAATACTAGTAAAGTAATGGTATATTGACATTATCGCCAAAATCACAGCCGATATTTCTCAGGGATTACTTCCAACTTCCTTAGGAAACGTTTTGAGACCAAAGAGTTTTTCAATCCGGAACAAATGTATTTGTTCAGCGGTTTTATGATACTTCTTCGGGTGTGGGTTCTTTCGCAGATGTATAAGTCTTCTCTCTAACAGGATCGACAGACTTTCAAGACTGTTTTAATATGTAGCCATCTCTCTCAATATTCTTAGGGAACTTTGCTAAGGCTCGTCTTACTACTCGTCCAAAAGTACATAGCTTCCTTAGATGTTGTGTTGCGGTGGACGTGACAAGAATAGTAAGAGAAGATATATAAAAAGCAAAGAGGCCTAATTTTATTAACAGAGATCATGGCAACAGGTTAAGCAAAGTACTGTAGGCTTTTAAGAAGGAAGACTATACGCACAGAGAAAACTTTTTCGTCTCAGAGAGAAGCCTAAGGAAGCTGGAAACATGGTCAACGAAAAGTCAACAAATGTGGTGATAATGTGAATAACCGAGTACCTTAATAGTCATAATGTCATGGACTGTAGAAGTCATTGATCATTCTGTAGAAATATGAACAGTTTACAAACAGTACTTGTTGAGTGTATTCTCCTGTAGTTTTGTGTTTATATAGTTAGGCGTCAAAGGTAAATAAAGTCGAGAGTCGTCATGCATAAATAAATAAATATGTATATTTTGTACACTTTACAGTCTCACAGAGACGAGAAAGCTTTAGTATTTTTGGTATCAAATAAATTACTTTACAAATAAATAAGTTATATATACAAAGGTGAGAGGGAACGGTAAATGGCAGCCAGAGGTAGTGAGACTAGCTTAGAACCTTTCGCTAGCTTGACTCACTTGCACGTTTAGCTTCGATGTCGGTGATGTCATCATCATCGTCGTCGTCATCATCATCATCATCGTCTTCATCATCATCATCATCGTCGTCCTCAGCTTCGTCGGCCTCGGTCTCATCGGCTGCCTGAGAGTCCGGCTGAAATAGACAAGTGTTTACTGCGACGGTTTCAATATTTACTCACGTGGTTAAATGGAATATTCATAAAGATAAAAAAAGTCCGTCACGCAGGAGCTGCGTAAACTAAGCAGATTTCCCACGTGAAGTTATACAATAGAGAAATCTCCATAGGAGAGCCGAACGGTTACGGCAAAGGGCCGAACTAGCTTTTCGCGGGAAATTCAAAAATCCGGTATCGGCCCAAATTTCATAAAAATACAAATATCTCGGTTAATATTCAAGATAGGGAATAAAAGTATATAACAATATATATATATTAAATTTAATTTGCAATAAGATTGATTCTGTACAATTTTTTGATCTGACGTATAGTAACGGAGATATTTCGATTTTTCGAAAATCCTCCCCTCTAAACCCCCTTCTACTGGTCCGATTTCAGCCGTTAACGACCTTGATCTTTCTTTGTACATAAAACGACTAAATATCGAGTTTGGTAACGATCAAACAAAAATTGCGACCGCTAGAGCGGTAACAGACAAATATATATATATATATATATACAGTTTTGAACGGACCTCATTTTCGTCATCTCCTGGGTAGGATCGATGGACATTTGAAGAAAAATTTCGAAAATCGCATCATGAGTACAACCTCAATAGCTGATTTCCCTTAAGGGAAATCTGCTAAAATGAAGGGCAGTCACAGAGGTGTGATTGTCTTAATGAAAGTTAAAGTTGTCGTCATGGCGCGATTTCTCAAATGTCTGCCGATTCTGTGTTGGGTCTCATTTTGGAATGATTTTCGTAGAATGTCACAGAAGATGGGAGACGTTACAGAAGATAGACACAGAGATTAAATGCAAGAGGGGGAGGGGGCTGCTTGAAAGCGAAGCAGGACGGGATGATACCATGAAATAAGTGTGGACATAGCAGATCTCGTCTTGGAATATTTTTTTTTTTTTTATCGAAACACTTCGCCGGATTGCTGTCTTGTGGTTCCTTCATAAAAACCGGAACCAATAGAGAAGAGACTCTAATTGGGGTCCAGATTTATCGTAAATATTTTATTTTATGTAAGGTGCGATATTTTTTTCTTTGTGTGTACACAAAAACCATTGTTATAAGGTCTGATTATGTAAACATATTTTTCCGTGGGTGTTCAATTATTTCGTTGTTTTTTTCCAAATCAAAGGCTTTTTTATTAATGTAAATTTAATTATATTGTATGCACTAGTCTCACATTCATTTTATTATTATTTAATATAGCCCATTAGATTTAATATAGTGATTAATAGTTAAATAAAATCCTTAGTCCTACCCTTGCTAGAAAAGGGTGGTAACCTGTAGATAGCCCGTCCCAATTAGCCATATTAGCAAATAAAGGCGTTAATAAATAAATTAATATTATTATTTTATTTTTTATAATTTATTAAACTAAACTAAAGATTTTATTATTAGATTTAATGATTAAATTAAAAAAAAGAAATTAATTGCCTAGAGGTTAAAATAATGGAGTTTAACCAATTATTAAAGGTAGCCTAGCAGCTAAGTTAATAGACCTTGGTATATAACCATCGGGTTCCAAAACATCCATTTCAACTTTTTTTTAAATATTAAATGGTTTATTTGTTACCATTAAGGCAACAAACAAAAGGGTATCTATTATTTATTTTATTTACCCCAAAAAATTGAAATGAAGCATTTAACAACATTTGATTTTTGTTTTAAAAAAATAAGAGTTAATTTAATTTTAAAAAACTCAATACCTTCTCCCCTGAGCGTGGGCATATGGAAACCCTACATAAATGGGATAACACCTACCAAGTTGATTTAGGCAGGATATTGATGCTTTCCCCAAAACACACCAAGAAGGCATCTGAAAAAATGAAAGGAAAAAGGCACTGAACACCTTCCATTGACGGTCTAATGACCTAGTCATGGACTTTTGGGAATAGCGGTATCTGAAACGGTAGAGGTCTGGGTGAGATTAGTACTACACGGAGTTGTAGTTGGTAAGTTGACATTGTTCGAAGATTGATGTACATGCAAGTATTTACCCGTTGGCCTTCAGCCATCTTTAAAACTCCAAACTAAAGCACAACCATGCACAACCCCTTAAATACCTTAGTCACATCAAGAGCGAAAATTGTACGAATCCATGAAAGATCATCGAACTGTATGGATAACAATAAAAGTTAAATAGAAGAATCATCGCGCGTACTCAAAAGAAGAATCAAACAACACGCAATAATCCAACTTTTGATCAATTTCACGCATTCAAAGCAATTTTGCATTTTGTTGAGTCTGAAAATTGGAGGAACCCACGTAACTTGGTCATAATGGCCTACAGAGGCAACGTAAACAAAGGTTTTTCATAACCCTAAGAGATCTGTCTCCGTAATAAACTTCTGTTCACTGAATTGTCAAAAAATCGGTCGAAAAGTTATAATATCTCATACTTTCAATAATTCCAATTAATAAATGAGCTCAGAGTGGCCTGCTCGATTCGATTTATTTGTGATGAACTTATTGAATAAAATCCTTGGCTAGAAGTAGGTGGTAACCTTTAGACAACCTGTCCCAATTAGTGTGGACGTTAATGAATAATAACAATAATGAGCTAAGATATGTTTGCTTCATGATTACAATACATATGAATCATGATTAGTGAAAGTTTCAAAAACATATCTCCAATATGATCAAAGCTATGAGAGGAGAAAATAACAAAATCCTCATTTGGGTCGCCTACATCTTTGCCGTTTTAGCAATTTTCCCCCCCCGGGAAAACAGCTATTGAGGTTGCAGTCACGACGCAATTTTCAAAAAAATTCTTCAAATGTCCGTGAATCCTACTTAGTGGATGACGTCCGTTCAAAATTACACTCACACACACACACACACACACACACATATATATATATATATATATTTAAGATTTACTTTTCAGCCTTCAGTAAACCACCACTTCTATTCCTGACATATTAACAATAAGCTCATATGAAGGACTTTATTCTTCGCCTAAATATTGTTTACAATAGACCTTTATTATACGAAGCAAATTCATTGTATAGTTACGTCATCAATTAAAAATGTACGTCCTTGTCTCGAAAAAGTCTATTTGATTTATAGCATTCTCTATATTTAACCATTTCATGCAACTTTGAAGTTCATAGTCGTTAAAAGTTGAAATCGGGCTAGGAATAAGGGAGGTTTAGAGGGGAGCGGATTCGAAAATTCGAAATATCTCTGTTATAATGAATCAAATCGTAAAATGCTAGAGGTCCAATCTACATTAGCTATTGATCGTCTACAATTATTGTTCTATTCTACTTTTTCATAAAGTCTGACAGACGAACAAAAAGGCGAAACTTCCAGGATACTTATCGAGAGAATAGTCCCAAAAATAAACGAAACGTAAATAGTGACTCCATTAGTACGACGACAGAGTTTTATTTAATCTAATTTTAAAATTCTATGTTTAGGAAAGCACTTGTATTCACACAAGATGACGTTTCCTTAAAGACTGTGTGAACTTTAACAGAATTAAGATCTGCTTCCCGTGAAATATGGAACTTGTGCTATAATATCAAATATTGTTTAACACTCCAATCCAATGTTTCTATCCAAGATGAGTTTGCCAGGTTAATATTGCCACGGTTATTTGTTCCTATTATATTTCAACACGAAATAAACGATTTTTGAGAGGTATAACCGTTTTGGACATCTGAAGAGCAATTAACATAATAAATAAATTAAAGACAATATATAAATCCTAAAGAAGTAATATGTTAACTAAAAAAGAATAATAATGAAAAAATAAAATATAGACATAGCAAATGGAGAGTTAGTTTTCTTTTTAGGAAATCGGTCAAGTTCTTTTAAAAATTTAGAGAACCAAGTTTGTTCGTCTAAAGTACCGACGCTTAATTTTATTTACGTGTAAATACGTCTGCAGTGTGTGTATTTATTTTACGGTCTTATGTTCCACAACTCCTAGGTAGGATCGAAGGAGATTTGAAGGTATTTTAGAAGATTTACCTTAAGGGATCTTTGAAAATTTACCTCAAATGCCCATCCATCCTACCCAGGAGTTGACGGAAACCAGATCCGTTCAAAAACTATATACATATAGTGTTGGAGGAATTTCGAAAATTTAAAATATTTCCATTATTATGAGTCAGATCAAAAAATTCTATAGATCCAATCTTACTGCAAATATAATGTTCTATAAATGTTGTCATGTATGTTTTTTTACCATCTTGATTATTAACCTAGATATGTGCATTTTCTAGTTTTCGGCCTTCAGTAAACCACCACCCCCACCTATGTCATATAACTGTTACTATATGAAGCACTTTATTTGAAGCCTAAATACCAAATATTGATCTCATTGAACTTTTATGCTTTGAGATATATTCAAATACGTGAGGCATTTAGGAAATCTGCTGACGGTCTTTTTCAAAGGTCCGCCAGTCGATTGATCAGGATAGTTGGTTTCTTTTAAAGGAACTCCGCGACAAAAAAAAAGTCAGGGGCTGCGTAAACTAAGCAGATTCCCCACGTAAAGTTATGCAATAGAGAAATTTCACGAAAGCCGAGCAGTTAATGAAAAGGCAGAACTAGCTTTTGGCGGGAAAGTCACTTCGTCCGCTAGCCGCTCAGATTTAATAAAAATTCAAATATCTCGGTTAATATTCAAGATAGAGAATACGTGTATATAACAATATTAATAGTAAATTTAATTTACAATAAGATTAATTCTGTAAACTTTTTCGATCCGACGTATAGTAACGGCGATATTCCGAATTTTCGAAAATCCTCCCCTCTAAACCTCCCCTCCCGCTAGTGCGATTTCAGCCGTTAACGAACTTGATCTTCCTTTTTACATAAAACGACTAAATATCGAGTTTGGTAACGATCAAACAAAAAATGCGACCGCTAGAGCGGTAACAGACAAATATACATATATATATATATATATATATATATATATATATATATATATATACAGTTTTGAACGGACCTCATTTTCTTCATCTACTAGGTAGGATCGATGGACATTTGAAAAACAAATTCGTAAATTCCGTCATGAGTACAACCTCAATAGCTGATTTAGGATCAGGAATTCTGCTCAGGATCAGGATTAAGGGAAATCTGCCAAAACTAAAGAACATTATTCATAAATATGCTTAGTGATGACAACAGTTGAAGCTATCCTTATGTGATGCGGTTCCAGCCACGATGGTTGAAATAAAACTACTTCAGTTAGCCGACGTTTCGGTGTAATTTAATACCTTTTTCAAGGCCTACAAAGTTACATTTGTAACAATAACAAACAGGAATGGATTGTTATTTTGTAGTGATACTGGATTATGAAAATAACAATCGATGCCTGGTTGGCATTACTATACATGTAGCTTTCCAGGCCTCGACAAAGGTAATAAATTACACCGAAACGTCAGAAAGCAGAAATAGTTTTATTTCAACCTTAGTTACCGATAACCGCATCACAAAAGCATAATACTATTCATATTTGCTTGACGTACCTGATCATTGGTGGTGAGTACTACAGTGTTGGTGGCTTCCGAGTCTAGAGGTTCCTCTTCTCCTGGAGCACTGGCATAGTCTGCAGTGTTGTAGTCTACATTGGATGCTGCAAGTCCTTGGATGCTGGCGGCTGTAGGAGCTGCAGTAGGGGCTGCTGCTACTGTAGGTGCTGCTGATGCTGGAGCTGGGGCTGGCTCGTCGTCTTCGTCATCATCATCGTCCTCTGGGGGCAAAGAAAAGCGAGAAGGCATTGGTGAGAATCGAACAAGAATAAATAATCCGGAGTACATATGCATTCTTATGAGGTTATGCTAACTTGTGGCGTTATGTTTACATATAACGCTGTTTCGTATAGTTTTGATATTGACCTTAATGCCATCTTTATGTGAACTAAGCGAGTAGTAGGGATGACCAGATGGGTGGTAGGCCTATACGGGTATAATCGTAAGTACGATGACTGAAAGTTGTCATTTTCCGACGGTTGAAAGTTAAAGATCGGCCCTCATTTTCGACTTCTCCTTAAAATAAAAAAGTCCGTCACGCAGGGGCTGCGTAAACTAAGCAGATTTCCCACGTGAAGTTTTACTCTCATCCGTTATCTGCTCCGATTTCATAAACATGCAACAATATTTATAGTAAATTTAATTTGCAATAAGATTGATTCTATACAATTTTTCGATCCGACGTATAGTAACGGAAATATTTCGAATTTTAGAAAATCCTCCCCTCTAAACTTCCCCTCACACTGGTCCGATTTCAGCCATTAACGAACTTGATCTTTCTTTTTACATAAAACGACTAAATATCGAGTTTGGTAACGATCAAACAAAAATTGCGACCGCTAGAGCGGTAACAGACAAATATATATATATATATATATATATATATATATATATATATATATATATAGATATATAGATAGATAGATAGATAGATAGATAGATATATATACCGTTTTGAATGGACCTCATTTTCGTCATCTACCAGGTGGGATCGATGGACATTTGAAGAAAAATTTCGAAAATTCCGTCATAAGTACAACCTCAATAGCAGACTTCCCTTAAGGGAAATCTGCTAAAAGTCGAGGGTGGGGGGGAGGAGTTGGCACTGAAAGCAGAAAACAAGAAAGTACGAATGACCAGCGTAATACTTGAATTACACATATAATGAGTCAACTCATAATAACGGAGACATTTTGTATTTTCTAATTCCCCCTCGAAAACACCGCTATTCCAGGTCCGATTTCATCCATTATCAAAAAGGACCTTTAGTGTTGGCAGAAATGGCTACATATCGTGTCTTACTGAAAGTGGGAAACCGGCTGGATATCTCAGTTAATATTCAGTATAGAGAAAACTTGTTTATAACAACAGTTATAGAACGTACATTTGCAATAAGATTGATTCTTATTAATTTTTTTTTATTTTATACATTTTATTATTCATTTTTCGATCCAACGCATAATAACGGTGATATTTCGAAATACCCCCTCTAACCTTCCCCCTCCCACTGCTCCGAATTTAGCCCAAAGTTATCTTCATTTTTATATAAAACGTTTACTAATATCAAGTTTGGTTGCGTTCAAGCAAAGATTGCCACCGCCACAGCATTAACAGGCAAATAAATATTAAACGATTTCTTCGATGTGTAAATCATGTTGACGTCAATGTGACTTGGGATTCACTGACGTCAATAACGTACGGAAGTAAATTTGTCCCCTGCGATATTTCCAGACAATTACTGCACCTACCGAAAACTAACTGGCATACTTATTCTCCGATAAAGAAAATTACATTTCGCTTATGAAAATCGAATAAGTATGAGGTGGTCTTACAGAGCCTTGCTGAGGTCTTCAATAACCTGAAGAAATAAAATGCCTCGAGTTCACCTATATCAATTCGAGGCATATCTGCAAACTGAATGTAACTGGTGTACCTAGTCTACGATGAAGAAAATTTCATTTTGTTTGTCGGTTGAGATTGGTGTTTGGGGGGGGGGAGGTTACTGAAGGTTTTTCATAAATACACGCGACTCCACTAATGTTATAATTATTGCAAAATGTTGATAATAAAATTTCTAAAAAATAATAAGAAAACTGTATATTTATTTAATGAGCTCCGCAACTAGGTTCTCGCGCAGTATCATTTAATTTCAATTCTCTACACTAAAATTTTAAAATAAAGAAAAAATGTTTTAAAAATTATTAAAACATAGTATACAATATAACGAAATAAAAAATGTGAAACTATACATTTTTATAGTTATTTTATTTATTATTATTATTTTAGGGATGAATCCCGGGTTTGAGGATGATGGAAGTCTATGGGTAAAGCACAAGTTTAAAAATGTATTAAACACTATTGTTCTCAAAAACACATACACAAATTGTTAACATAATTTGAGATATAAAATGTAGAGAAATTAGTGGGGTAGGCGTGGTTTAAAGTTTGTTGTAAATGTCAATTGTCTTCAAGTGATTTAAAAGCGTATTTATATATGGGCTACCTTCTGTTAATTGTTCTTAAAAGTCGTTCGGTAAGTTGAGATGTTCACGTAGTCTGCAGTCGGTCAGAAGATGTTTAATGGTCAGTACTGTATTACAGTGAGTGCATGTTGGTCCATCATTTTGGCTTATCATGTATGAATGTTTAAGTAGTGAATGTCCGATTCTAAACCTAGTCTACACCGCTTGATCTCGTCTGGAAATCAGAGATTTTTCTTTGTTTGGGTTGTCTAGGATTTCTCGGATTTTGTTGTCAGTTTGTAGCTAGTCGGTTGTCTAGTCATTGTATATCGGTTGAAAACTGTATATCATTTCTCTATTTAATTTATAATAACTACGAAAATATGTCTTTACTCCTTCTCTAAGACTGCATAACTTTGGGGTCGAATTCAGCCATTCTCATTAGTTTAGTATTTCTTAATTATCGATATTGTTAACAATCGAATAATAAAAACTTAAACTAGCTGGCTGGGCATTAAAAATCATTCTTGGAGCTTGGACAGAATGCCTGCTCCCCTTAAGGCGATGCCCACAGGGAGGGTTGTCACAAGGACAAAACAGGTGTCAGAACCAATAAGGGAAACAGGTGTCAGGTGAAAGAAGCCGCTGGAGAGAATGAGGCCTGTAAACCGGCTAGTAGCTGTGTGGTCTAAAGAGGCGGGTAGAATGGAAGCTGACCCAGCTAGCTCAGAGAAGAAAGTCGGTGTCTGTTGAAGGTCGGAGAGAGAGATTTCTATAATCACCTCCTTTCTTATCTCATTACCCCCGACGGCAGCTGCATAGATAAACACCAGCCGATTTCTAACAGCTGGACGGGATAAGCCTAAAAATCAATTATAGGCCGCTCTGGTTCTTCGTAGCCGACGGTTTTGTCATGGATCGTTAGGCAGCGTAGGTCTTCATGCTTTGTTAGCCTCGGCTTAAGGCTTATTAATATAAAAGAAAAACTCGGAATGATTCTCCTCTTTGATATAAAAACTTCCATTGGTTTTGTAAAGTACTTTCCTTCAAGTGTCAAGTACTTAACATCCAATTTGTAACCAAAAAAGCGTGGTCAAGGCAATAAAAAAAGCCCGTCAAACAGAAGCTGCGTTAACTATGCAGATTTCCCGTACTTGCATTTATCTCAAAATGTAAATGCCTCATGAGGACAATACTTGGTATTTGAACTTCAAATAATGTGCTTCATAATATAACAGATTACTCTTAATATAACTGAGTAGGAGTGGGGGTCAACTGAAGGTTGAAAACTAAAAAAATCAGATATCTCTGTTATTAACTAAGATAGGAAATTTATAGAACATTACATTTGGAATTAGATTAATTCCATAAAATTGTTTCGATCCGGTGCATAATAACGGAGATACTTCAGAATCTCAGCCTTTTAAACCTCTACCCTTCCACTGGTTTGATTTCAGCCATTAACGAACTCAATCTTTATTTCTGTAAGAAACGCTTATTTGTCGACTTTGGTTACGATCAAATAATAATTGTGACCGCTCGAGCGGTAACAGACAAGCATATGATTATGATTTTGATCAGATGACATTTTCGTGATTTGCAGAGTAGGATCGATGGACATTTAAGGAAAAGTTTCGAAAATAGCGTCATGAGTACTACCTCAATAGCTGATTTCCGTTAAGGGAAATAAAAAAAAAAAGTATATATTCAATCTTATTGCAAATTAAATTCACTGTAGATACTGTTATATAAATGTATTCTCTATCTTGTATATTAACCGAGATATTTGCATTTTTCAGTTTTCAGCCTTCACTAAACCCCCACTTCACCGCTGTTATATGGTTACCAGTATGGTACGTATATATCACTAGCCTTTTAAATACAAATAACTCGCTTAATACTTGAGCTACGAAAAAATGTATAGTCTAACAATTGTAGAGCGTCAATAGGTTAACTTGATATGGCAGAACAATTACATCCAAAATATATATTTGATGATATGATTATTCGACACAGAAGAAGAGAGACTCAAGTTCAATTATATTATTAAAAATCTCATGTGCTGTGGTAGTGTTTAGCCGCAAGAGAAGAGTTGTTTCCCAAATAAACATAATGGCCGTAACTAGAGGAACTTGGAGATGAATAGAAACATTTCTATTCACTATTCACGGAAGACAATAAAATATAAGATTCCACCTTAAAAGGAAAACAGTTAAGCTTAGGAACTTGTGAACTATAGGCATACATTGTGATGGAAAAGTGGTCAAGTTCCTGGGATTGGTAGAAAGGGGGGTTCCGGAGAGAGTTTCAAGGAGAATCCTCTAAAAGGCAACAAGTGCATGGACAGAAATGTAGAAAGTACAAGAATTTCTAATTCCTATTTCCATGGTTAAAATGATTCCGTTTATTTTAAAATGTACGGTATGAACTTAAGTGGGAAAGTATATTAAGATGTTTGTATAGTAGTTTTTGATTTAACTAAGCATATTTCCTACTTGCTCCCATATCAAGCATATGGTATGGTGAACGCTGTATTGTCAATTTATACTTTGTAAAATTCTAACATTAACAAGACTTGACATTTGAGCACAGGATAAGTTATTTAATAAAAATTCGAAGAGTTGGAGTGAGGTTTTACTCTAGTTAGAGGAACCTGTTTAGAAGAAAGAATGTGGAGCACTACTTTATCAACAACATTGATTATAGTTTTCAGACCCATCATAAAGAAAATATTTGAGTTTTGCACACTCCCTTGTACTAAACACTAGCTCCTCCTGGCCCCATTCAAGTCTTTAATGAATATGACCTTTTGACATATGGCACGTGTAACGTTTTTGTTACGAGTTAGGTGGCCATCTAACAAAAACTTTTGATACAATGTAAGTTATTTCTAAGTCCATCCAGATAGACGAATCTGCTTTGTTTTCGCAACCCCATGGACTTTAAAGTCGTTAACCTTCAGTCAGAGTTTGCCTACAAAGTTTATATAATTTGAAACTGGCTTGCAGACTTTGTGTGTGTGTGTGTGTGTTTTGGAACTATTGATTTGGAAAACAATGTTTCATACAACATTTCCAAGTGGAATTCCTATGGCAGGAATGGCATTTTCGCCACATCGGGTGGTTGTACAGGTTAACTGGTACAACAAACACACCACGTTGCAGCTACTAATCCACAGAGAGCTGCATTTCTGACTTCCAGTTTCCACACAAGCGATTTTTGTGGCAACGATCAGCTGAGATCGTGGAAGGTGTGTTAACAGGTCAGAATTAGCATCAGATTTAGTCCCATGGTTTACTTAAAGAGTGTCAACAACCCACGATTTGCTGACCTTCCATTCGTGAAAGCATCTTTTTAGATTGAGCATGCACCCCAACATGAGAAAAACTAGGACGAATTTCTTCGTTTGATATTAAGCTGTTAATTTTATTCTTCACTTGGTAAAGCTTCTTTGTAAGCAGCTCATACGTATTCCATACAGTTTTAAGTAATCCCTAATATTTCGTGATGAAAATAACATGGTATGAGGCGCGTCAAATGATTCCCTTAAAAAAAGCTTTTGACATCTGTCTTTTTGCAAGAAACAAATTTTCAAATCTTCTAACGAATCACACTGCATTGGATTATCCTCTGTGGAAATGCCCCTCCGAGTACCTAAAATTATTATACTCCTCTGACATTACATAAAGAGCGTACGTAATATGGCATCCAACGGAACGGATGGATGGACTTCAGGTGGGCACCGATAAGCAGAAATAAAAAGATGTGTGCAACTTCGTACAATCCTCACTATTTTTTTTAAGCTATGTTTTCAGTAGATTTCCCTCAAAGGAAATCAGGTATTGGGGTTTTACTCATGATGCGATTATCGAAACATTTCATCAAATGTCCATCGATCGTCTGTTAACGCTCTAGCGATCCACTAATTCGACTTTTACTTACCTCAGTACCTCAGGCACTAAAAATCTAACGAACACATTATTATTATTATTATTCGTGTTTACATAGGCTTCTAACTGCGGTGGGAAATAGAGAATAGATGGCGAAATGAGACCATCAGAGTACCATATTCCAGTGCTTGAGGAATCTCTTAAGTTTAGCGATTCATTTTCCTCTATATGCTGTTATGTAACTCCTCAACTAACCCTGTATCGGGTCAATCGAAACTAGTTGCATTATGCCACTATCTGTCATCAAAAAATATCCATATTGAATAGCATTTCTTTTTCTGTAGGCATTATAGACTTTTGAGATCCTTAGTCACCCCGGAGGACTCGAGGGATTCGTGATCAACTCGACGTACAACCTCCGTTATCCAAGGAGGACCTGGATTGGGTTGTCTACAGTAGACTGACGGGCCTCATTGTATCCGGAGGGTCTGTGGCCAGTACATGCTGTCAACCTGCCTTTAGGCGAGATCTAAGGGAGTCATAATCGATAGTCATCTTGAGGGGCTACCCGATTCTAGTGCGCTCTTTTAGCGGACTCGTGAACTAATGTTCTCCCTTGTCGGGGATTGAACCTGCACCTATTTTTACCTTCAGATTATTAAAAGTAGTTGTAGATATACGCACGCCTTATCCCGCAAGACCACAAGCTTCCTCTAAGTCATGCTTTTATTTACTCATATTTTTGTTTACATCCGCTCTCCTACATGATGGATTGCTTGGACTTGGATTGTTTTTATCTATTGCTGCAATTAGTGATCTAGCTTTGATAAATCCTCAATTTTTCTGGATCAATTTCTTCATACGACAATTTTGAAAACACGTTTCACTTCATTGCCATTAAGGTGTTATCCCAAATAAATAATCTTATGCGAAAGAGGACTTTTGTACTACATTCCTTTGGGTCTAACCAGTTTCGTTAGTTGCTGACTTACCCGTCGTTTTTATATCTACACTTGGAATATCGAAATCCGACTTTTGAGTTTTCTTTTGAGCATTCTCAGCCGTGCCAAGTTAATTCCTCTAATTACTGTCTCACATTCGCCAATCACTTCATCTCAGAAACTACAACATTTGACTTCACTTTTTGACCTCTCGACTATTATTTCATTTCACAATTCTAAAGATTTGAGTCATATTTTACTCCATTTCTCTGGACTGTTTTGATGCTGTATCTATTTAAAGACTTTGGTTTTCGAGTGGTCTCCTGCATTAGTACGCAATACTGCGTTTCCTTGGAAAGGTTTGGTCTTCGAAAGATGACTTCTTAGAAAGGTTGACTCCGGGAATCAATACGGCTAACTCGTGTGCCAAATATAACCTCAAGAGGGCGCTGTCAGTGACAATTCCTGTTGTATGCAGAATCACGCATGACCTCATACTGCCTATAACCACTGCGCAATTTCCTTATCAGTACCTGAGTCTCCGAAAGTAATTCTTACCTGCAACTCATAACGAAAAGCAGTTCCTATGATTGTTGGTATCAATGAGGAAACGACTGACGAGTTGCCCACGTGAAGAGGATTGTCCTATTATAAGCGGGAACTAACAATTGAAGGAAAAAGTGTTCCCAGAAATGTAACAGTTTCCCAATGCCTTCTGCATATACAACAATGAAGGAAAAAGGCAGAGTTCACAACATTTGAGACAAGAGTTAGTGATTAGCTTGGAGAAACCGGGCTGTATTATTAATGTACCACCAATACTGTGCCAAGGTGAACATTTCTTATTGTGTCCAGATGAAACTACATCTAAGGCACCCGAAAACGTGGAGAGAATTCTAGTTCAATTATGAATGCGCTATTTCATTTTGGGAAAGAGTTAGCGAGTAGAACTTGTGACTATAAGTTCCCCGTCTCGGGATGACACAATAACATTTAGGTATCTGTGTCACTAATGGTCGGAAATTAGGCTTCTGCCCTTTCTTCCAGAGCCTAATCAGCATTTTGAGGCGATTGAGTAGCATCTGGTACATCAAGCATTAGCAAACTTCGAACTGAAATGATCTGAAAATTCCTAGTTCAGTTTGTTGAAGAAAAAGAAATCCGTAATTTCGTCAATGGTGTTGTGTGCTTCTGTGTAAAGAGTGGCCTTTGCTTTTCAGAAATTACTGAATTACAAGTTGCATTATTAATTATTCAAAGCAATTACATTAACATACTGAAAATTAAGTGCAAAATTAAAGTTCATATTGAGTGCAACTAAGTGATATTAATTTTTTATAAATACCTTTCTGCTTCAATTTACCAAAAAGAGCCAGGCAAAAGTGAAACGAAAATTAATAAATTAAAATCAAGCACCAGAAAAACAAAACTTATATATTCTTAAAAAAATGTAAACCGCAAAAGGCCAAGGACGGGATAAGGAATGGACCAAAAGTTTAAGGTTTCAAAATAATATTCTCAAACTGATTTTAAAAAAATGACACATTTTATTGTACAAAACTTATTGATTAATCACGTTATAATTTACATCACTGCCGGCCGATTTCGACCGAATTAATAAATAAGTTAAGAGAGAAATTAAAAGCACAAATAAATAATTTTAAATAAATAACCTAACACTAAAAGAAAGAAGAGAGAAATAAATACTTAAAAATACATTTTACAATATCACTAGTCTTATCCTTTGTAATTCTATCATTTTTGCCTTATATTTTATAGCCGTTGTTTTTATTTGAACTTATTTCAATTTGTCACATTATTATTTGTACTCCATTTGAAAATATTAAATGAAACCTTAAGTCTTTGGTTATTCTTCCTTACAAAACTAAGACAATAAATTAAATACATTTTTTTTGTCCGTTTGTCAGGCCAGGTTTTCACGCTAGAAAAGAAAAACATAAATTTGTTAGTTGATGCTCATATGAATGTGTTGTTTTTTTTTTAGTTTGTTAGTGTTTTATGTGAGTTGCTGAGAACAACCAATAAAAAATGGAGTACTTCAATAAACGCTTGTTAAATTATATATATATATATATATATATATATTTATATCAAAGGGCAATAAAATGCACTAGAAATTTAATGTTTCATACTGCTTAATATAGCCCAGACATATATGTAGCAACACTTTTATACATCTGTAATAACTCATTGTTCATTCATCTTTTACGAGAAATATTAGTTATAAATATAGTTAGAGTTTGGAACAAGGTTTAAATATAAAATATTAAACAAGTGAAACTGAAGGAAGGCAAAAATATTTGTCTACTCTTGTTCTGAAAAATTCCACGCCAGAAAACAAAATCACGATTCTCTTTGGAAGTGAAAAACTAAATAAAACCTCAAACATTTTGCATTAAAAATAGAAACAATTCTAAATAAAGAGATTAAGCATGTCTGCCCATTCTGTTATAATTTAGCCTTCTCAAATCCTTTTGATTTTCTGATATAGACTTAATACAGCTCATTCCTTTTTAACTGCTGATATGGTCTTTCGATATTTTTTAGTTTTAGTATTGTTTTGAATGTGTTAATAGGTAGTTCTCTTCTAAAATGTTATCTATATATTTTTGAATAATAAATACTGGCTTTCGTCCATGACCGGTTGAATAATTGAAACTGTAAGAAAATTAAATAGCTTATATATATATATATATATATATATATATATATATATATATATTTAATCGATTCCTAACATATCAAAAATTTACTAATATAGCCTAGGCTGCACTCTCTTTGCAGCTGCATTATTTATGACTTTTTCATTACTTCCCATTTTTTCCAATTCAAAATAAGTCAAAACAAATAATGCTTTCGAAAATATGGTCCTTGAAATGTTGGCATTTTTTTTCACCTGTTTGGATTATATTGATGTACTTTGCAAAGCACTTTCAGTTATTTTTATGTTGATTTTCTGTTGCTTGTCCTTCCTTGGTTCGTACAGTCATCTGTCTGTCTGTCTGTCTGTAGTCTCCTTTGATTCCCTAAGATGTTCGCTTCTCCGTAACTTACCTTACTTGGAGATGTCTGGTTTCAGGTCTAGTCAAGTGGTGATTTTCTAAGCACAGTCATTATTAGTGCAAAATTGTTGTTTATTAGTCAAAGTATATTGTCAGTGTTTATTTGGTTGAAAAAGTTTGGTTCATCACGTAAATACATTGCAGATCATATATGTTAAAACATAAAGCCCACTTTGAATTAGAGCATTAAACATGTTCTACAACTAGACTTATCCAATTATACAACACACATAATGTAAATTGCAATTTAGAAATTGAACGAGCATTTAGTCGTTAAACAAGATTAAAAGCGAATAAGTGATTTTTAAGCAATACCTGTTTTTAATTAGAGAAAAATTAATTTAATTTTCTAGAACTCTCCTGGCTTTGTAGGCCAGTACTTTATCAACAAAGCTACAGCAGACCAGAGAAATGGTAAATTCATTATTATTTTCCCCTATTGCACAAACTCTATGATTTGCATCAGCACTTACAGTAGAATCAATAATTCCCAAGATTTTTGGAAAATATACATTTAGTGATACTTCTACCACAAAATAAACACGCTTTTAAGAAATTTCTTATCTTCTCTTGATCTCTTCCATTGATCCTACTGAGCAGACGGCGAAAATTAGGCCCGTTCAAATATGTATATTGTTTATTTGTCGATATTTAATGTACTAATAAGATTAAAGATAGAGTTTGTGAAAAATCAAAACGGGACAGAATTGGTGGTGTTTAACATTTGTAATCTGAAGTATTCAATTAATTATACTTAGGACCGAATAATGTTATACTAAATCAAATTGTTCATATTGGGAATTAACGTATTATACCACAATGGGTGATCAACACATTTTCTCCATCCCGTATATGAAGCACTTTATTTGAAGAATGAATACAAAATTTTGTTTCCAGCAGATTTTTACTAAATGAGGTACTCGACATCATATCACAAGGTTTTACGTTTATAACTCGAAAATGTTTATTTTTTCTACTCCATCAATATTTAATTGTCCTATTCAACAATAAAGATAATAACAATTAAACGCTGTAATATGAATTGGAAGAGGGTAGGGGAGCTTAGAGATGGGAGAAATTTGAAAATTATACACTATTTTTTGTAGAACTAGTGACCATGTGGTGGGAAGATATCACAACTGCGTTTTTTCAGCACGAAGGAAATCTAGTTAGTATACGGAGCCCATTTATGGCTTAAGGGAAATCAGCTATTGAGGTCGTGTACTCATGACGCGATTTTCGAAAACTATATATATATATATATATATATATATATATATATATATATATATATATATATATATATATATATATATGCAAAATTTAATGGGTAGGGAAAATAAAGTACTTATATAGGAGGTCGAACGAGGCAACCAATGGAACGCGACTGACAGCCTGGTGACTCATCCGGTAAGGGCGCCACCTCTGCTGTACCTCCATCAAGGAAGGTGTTGAAATTCCGACACCGGATGTGCAAGTACCAAACATATACATATATATATACTAGTCTGTTAACGCTCTAGCGGACGCAATTTTTGTCTGATTTATGATTACCAAACCCGATATTTAAACATTTTATGTAAAAATGAAGATGAAGTTCGTCAATGGCTGAACTCGGACCAGTGGAAGAGAGGCTTTAGAGGAGGGACTTTAGAAAATTCGAAATGTGTCCATTATTATTCGTCAGATCGAAAAAGTGAATAGTACAAATATTACCGTAAAACTCCCCAACTTTGTGACAGGTCCCAACTTTGTGACACTCAAGATTTTGGGCATACAGAGCACTCTAGCGGCTCTGGGGATTAATCTTAAGATCCGAAATGAATCCGAGAGGTTGCGGCACCTTTAAATACAGGAGGGGAAAGGATTACAATGTTAATTACCATTATCATCCATAAATCTGTAGTGTCACAAAGTTGGGAGCCTGTCAAAAAGTTGGGGAGTTATACGGTATTGAACATTTAAGATTCTATAAATGTTGTTGTATCCGTTTTTCACTATCTTGATTATTAAACGAGATAATTTTATTTTATAGTTTTTGGCCTTCGGTAAACCGCCACTCCTACCAATGATATATTAATAATAAGCTGTTATATGATGAAGCTTAAATACCAAATACGGTTCTCACTAAACTTTTGCTTTTTGAGATAAATGCAAATACGTGGTGCACGTACGAAATCTGCTTAGTTAACGCAGCAGTTGCGTGACAGGACAGTTTTAGTTGTTCTCAGCATTTGATTGAATGTGTTAACCCAGAAAGGAAGACATTATAATGGCGGCTTACCTCCGAGGATGTCGTCGAAGAACCTCTCGAAGTAGTCCTCATCATCATCGTCGTCATCATCATCATCAGCTCCGCCGTCATCATCGTCGTCGTCATCATCATCGTCGTCGAGCCCGAGGTCTACGTCATCATCATCGTCGTCGTCGTCGTCATCATCGTCGTCCTCGTCCTGAGGGGCTGCTTGGGGTGCCTGGCTGCCTCCCGTCGACTCCTGCCGCGCCGCCCTGTCGACCGGGCTGAGGGGAGTCTGGGTGCTGGAGTCGGGCAGGGGACTCGCGTGGCATGCAGCAAGCCAAAGGCAGCAGCCCAGCAACACTAAGCTAATCCTCATTGCTTGACCTCTCTGCAAAAGAAAAGGAAAGAACCTTGTAGCAATTGAAGGCAGTGGTTATTTCGAGCAAAACATAAAAACACTCAGTGCAAAAAGTCATGGGAGACTAGTAAATTAAGCTCACAGAAGAAAAAATAATAAATTCTTATGTTAAGGTACTCTCTGCGTTTCAAGGTGTCTTCCAACATAGGCTCCTGGCATCCTCGGGAGATTGAGTGTCCCGAACTCAATAGAAACAGAGTATTCATTAAACCATAACAACTTTCAAATTGGAACGGAATTCCCTTAAGACAAATTAAGAGCCCCACTAAGCTAATGGCGTCATTTAACAATCCATATTTGAACTACCAAGAAAGGAAGACTCCGTTGGTTAGGAGACAGAACAAACAAGGAAGCACGACTAAGAGGATGACTTCGCAGAGGTTAGCAAACCCGTAATCATTGACGATACTCACGACATTTGTAGCTGCAAAGCCACTAATCCTTGAAGTGAACAACTCACTATTCAATTATAAACCAAAATTACCAATTCTAACAGAAATGGTAATTCAAAACATCCCGAACTCATGATAAATACCCAAAATAGGGGCATTGGTTCTCATACGACATATTTTAATTAACCAAGACTAAAAATTCTTAGAAGATACAATAAAAGACGTGATCCTAAAATACAGAGTGTACAATAACTCAGAATTCCCTTTACCTCAGATTAGTGGCAAAAACACACGTAACCAAACGTTACAAATATTCTAATACCCATGTAATTGAACCATTCAACACAGCAAATGTTGCTTACATTTCACCGCCATATGACATGAAACATAAGCACTCATGAAAAATAATTTAAGTTATTTAAGACGGTAAACGGTATTAACAAAAGCAACCTAAAAACATCTAGTGAAAAGGTTACAAAATGATAAAACCTATATATACTAAGAAGCAATTATGGCTGAGAAAAAGACACAATATTCTAAAACCACCACTAAGGCATTCAATTCTCAGGTGGAAAAGAAGGTAGCATTTTTTTTTTTTTTTTTTTTTTTTATGGACACTCTCCATATTATTATATTATATGTCTTTCAACCGCCAAGGTTTTCAGGCTGTTACTACTGTTTTTTGTTCCACTAAATATTATAAAATGTCTGCCTAGTAATTATAAAATTATGCATCTTTGTTGTGTCAACCAACATATTTAATATCTTAGGAGTTTCAATCCAAGTTCTCCGCTTCGCCAAATGGCAATCGACCTAATATGACCACTAAGAATTATCAACTTGAATATTTTTCAAGCTTATGAAATCTCGAATTGAATTGGATACCATTCACACATTATCATGAATAATGCAGTAGTATAAAAATTATGAATGAACCGGTTAAAAATGTAAAGTAAAAGTCGAGTAGAGTAAAACGCTTTATACAGATTTTCCAATTAACAATAATCATGGTTTTAATGTTGGGATGTATGTTAGTAACTGAAAATCATATGAACAATAGAAAAATTGCAGATAAAATGGCTATAATAAGGGCAATCAAAAACATTTCGAAAAAGAACGAAGTGGAATTGAAACTGAGTAGTTTGTGTTTTAATTTATTAAATCAATGTTCTGTTGCCTGCTAAAAAATAGCATATATTTTTTAGCAGATTTCATAAGACAATTCTTGAAAATTTTCAAGAATAATCAAAAGATTATATACTGGATACTTACTAAAGGAGACACAGAGAAACAAAATTTGAATGAAAAAAAAACCTTTCTGACGGCATGTGCAGAAAGGATTTGAACATCTTTTGGATTTAATTATGAATTAATACTGGTGGGCTGAAATTTTAGAAAATGGTCGGAAATTTAAAACATAGGATGAACCCATTGTCGTCTTTGAGGCATTATGCCCAAAGTTTCTGCAAACAATGAGAGAACACGTGGAACATTGAACTTCAACAGTTAGGACACGATTAGCCCAACTAATAAGAAATACCTAGGACAGAGATGGATAAAGAAAATTTTCCTCAGCTGTGGACACTTAGGGAAAATATACTATGTTGAAAAATAGCTTGTGAAAGGGCTTCTAATAGCTACAAGAGCACTATTAACCTGGACAAATATTTTGAAAGAATTGAGTATCTTCTAAAAATAGGTATAAGTAAGAATATTTACTTTAATTGTTTTTAGTTTATAGCTTGTTTATTGAGTTTTTCAGTAAAAACTCCCAAACATATCTTTATTATTCACCTAAAAATGAAAATTAGTAATTATACGAAAATTTGCAGAAGAAAGTTTAAGTAACTATTATGGAATTTTGCTGCATTCAATAATGGTATTAATTTATTCGAAACAAAAGGTTATTCATTAACCGGAACAAAACGGTTGTTAAAGCGTCGCAATTTTCAATTCCATGATTTTACGGCAAGCTAAATGATGAATATGAAGTAAATTATTAATTAATTTTTTTTACATCACGGTAATGGAAATTCCTGTTTAGTTCCACAATTTAAATTCAGCATTATTTTCTTGCACTGTGAATAATTTTCGCTCATTTCTACCACCAGTGCTAAGTGGTTAATCAATAAAGATTGTACCTATTCATTTCTTTCTAGTTTCATGTGATTACCTGCATATAGTTAGCAAATTTAATTTTGTTTGAGGAAAGAATATGAGAACTGATATCACAGTTAGATGATCTTATTGGCAATGTACTTATAGAAAGACACGGTGGTATATCTTTATACCTGGATTGATAAAATGTTTATCAAACAAAGCATCAACCACCTCTCTACAGTTGCAACGAACATAAGAGGGAACGAGCACTTCAGAAATGGGTAGCCCCTGAAGAGGTATGTAATCCACGAAACATGTGGAAAGTTTGGGCAAAAAAAATGTTTTTTAATGGTGAACCTTGAAAAGAAACTATGAAGATCATATAAAAATAATGGGTAACAATAAGAAGGATAACATTTTTAGTACAAACTTGTATAATACGAATTACTTTTTATTTGATTATTAAATAATTATCTAAATTGTTCAACGTGATATATAAATCTTTCATCAAAAATACTAAAGGTAGAATTACTATTTGCCAAAATTTAAAGGACACTAATTTTGCTACCTACGCTAAGTTACCTTTTTTGTAAATTATGGATTATTCCATTTTTTCAATTTGTCAACCTCTTCCTTGAAGTTTTAAGTCTGCGTCAGTATAAATTACCATACACCTAATATAGGGCAGTGATGGAAAGTTTAAAAATACGCACGAAACTACAATGAAACCAAATACACAAATGGACTGCTTATTTAAGTACTAACTGACCATGGACCAATTAAAAGTTACTTTAATCGTTTTGGTTCGACTTACAACAATGCTTGTGACTGTGATATCGATAAACTGAACAAACTTTTGAGCACACAATATACTCTTGTTGACTTTATGACAGACTACGGGAGACATTAATACAAAACAATTCTTGAGAACTGAACTTGGCCTCCTATTGAACAGCAATTATGACTTGAACGCTACTATGACTTTGTGACCTTTTTAAAATCATTAGAGTTGAGCTGAAATAATGTCTTTATACTTTATCTAATTCCAATTTAATTATTCTTATTTTATTATTTCTTTATGTTATTTTTCCATATTTTAGTATTATTATTTGTAGTTACGTAATTGTTAATTTCATTTAAAATACTTTATAATAGTTTTAGAAGAAAAATGATAAATCTACCTTGTATTATAATTAATGGTAGAGCTTGGAAATTAAATTTCTATACTGCACGGCTACTGCTCATAAGAAAACGTTTTAAAAAAATTAAAACTTGGAACTATAACTGAGCCTTCCATAAATTAAAATATAAACAACAAAACACCATGTGAATGGATATAAAAATGTTTTAAATGTTAATGTGACGTTACTTTTCCAGAAAGTATGAATAAAACTACACCCTGGGGATTATCTGTTAGATTGCGTTACGAAGTTTCAGTTCTTCAAGGACATCATCAGATAGGTAATTTGTAGGGCTTCCTTTTGTCTGTATGAATAAAATTAAGTTTATTAATGACTATTACTTATGGCACTTAAAGCAAAAGCGGATTGATTAAAGTATTTCTAGTTTAAATGAATTATTTTTTTAGATTTTAAAATTACATTTTTTAATTTCGTATTCATTTTTTTCTTCATTGTTTATTTTATTGTGTGGCTTTCCTGATTGTTTTGTTTGTTAGTTATAATTTCTAATGGTACCTTAAATTAATCAAAAATAATTTATTACCCTTGTGACGACCAATACAACTAAACTCTTTTTAACTTATTCAAAGCTTATAACTGTGGAAATGTTGCTTAATAAAACAATTCATCAAGAATAAAAAACACAAAACTGACAGATAAAATTCAAAAAAATGTACGAAAATTATTGTGTGTACACACAACAGACATGTGACAGATATGCCACGTTAATTTAACAATATTTGCGTGACTATAAATGAAAATCAGTGCCTATATCTGAAATGATTAAAATTAATTTCTTACAATTAAATTATTAAAAATATATCCAAACCGTTTCTTTTTGGCCAATGGAATGTTAGGAATATAAATAAAAAGATATTCTAGATAGTACCACAGGTAAATCTGATTTAAAAAATTGACAGGTACCGAAGTTAGTAAACTGTGACAAAATATATCTATTTATTATATTTTTGATATTAGTCAATTTGAGTTTTTATGGTTAATTATTTTTATATAATATAGAAAGACAATTTAATTTCATGTATAAAAATTAGGGAACGGCCCAGATCCAATGTTTAATGATGTGAATTACTATCGTAGAGGTGCCGAGTTCAAACCCAGGGATTGTAGTCTATATTTTATCTAACTGTGCAACTACCGAACTTAGAAATGAACTTCTATCATTAACGTGGTAGCAATTGAGTAGCTACACGAACTATAGAAGTAGCGATCTTTGGTTTTTGGATGCGACCACAATACGGCAGTCTGACCACTTGACCTTCCTCCAAAGCCGCGTGGAAGACATTGGCCAATCATGAGCAGTTTAGCAAAAGACATACCTGTTCACAATTTTTTTTTTAATAATTACTATACTGAAACAATAACCCGACTATAGAAGCGGTCAAACCCCAGGTGTTTAAAGCTATGAGTTTTAAGCTGACTTTATCACTTTTTTACTTCGATGAGAATGATACTTCGTACAATCCATTTTAGGGTTGCACATACCACTAATCGAAAAGAATAACATCAGTTCTATATTTCAACTACTGAAAGACAAATATGTACATATAGTTGGAGTAGAGATTTACTGAAAGCTGAAAACCACGAAAATGAATCCACAGCCCTTAATATCATGTAACTTATTTAAATCTTTTCCAGTTTTTGCACATTATAGGTTTGATTAATTAGTGCTGACATTTTTTGTTCATGAATGTATATTATTTTCATACTAACCTAACCCTAACTACCCCTAACCAATATAAAATGAACTGAACTCATTTGCTAAATGAAAGTTTTGCAGAGCAAATAAATCATCTATCTATCTGATATAAATGAATTTATTATTACGTATGTGTGATTTACTAACTTCCACCTAAAGGTACTATTTTCTAAACAGTTTAAGACTGAGAATTTTAGTTTAGTGGTTTAGTACAATAATTATCTATTGGCTACATGGGAATCAAATCCACGACCCTAGGATTACCAAGTGTATTAGGTCTGACTCCTTAAGTCCCAGGAACACGAACACAGATCCCAAACACAGATCAGCCATAGTTTGGCAGACTGAAGACCGAGTGACATTTTTGTTTCAGAATTGCACTGAGCTTGTGACTGAGTCCTGTACTTGATTTACTCACTGTTTCAAAACTTGTAGTGCTGGACGAGTGTGGTTTGTGGTTGTCGAAGGTCGGTGTCCGTGTGGCACAATACTAGAAGCACTGTGTAGACTGCACTAGAGGCGGGCGAGAGAGGGGCAGGGCTTAAGTAGCTGCTCCCCCACCCTGACCGCCCCTTCAACTCTCCCCGACATTCACTTTTCCTCTCGCGGACTGACTCTTTTTACTTTCGTCATTCGGAGCACGCGCTGTGCCAGGACAACCCTCGGGAATGCGCCGAGCCGGCCCATTGTCTAGGCACCATGAATGGAGAACTGGTCCGAAGAAAGCACTCATGGGAACCCATATCGGCCGGGCAAGTTGGAAGGTGGTCATGCAGGGGATGCGTGGACTAGCGCCTTTCCAACGTTCTGGGATGACCCGGAGATGAAGTCTTTTCGCTAGTAGAAAAAATTCTAAGTAAAGCATTTAAAGAGTTGTAGTGGAGGCTACTGGAACCGCAAAAGTCCGTCTCGATGAGGCTCAAAAACTTTTCATAGTTGCATCATATTGTCATTCATATAGCTGGATGCCACACTACTGATCAAATCTCACCATATATTCTCTATTTCCAAATAAAACACCGATCAGAGGAAGTCGCCCAATTCAATGAAATATTAATTGACGACTTCACACTCAATGAATTTGCATGTGTCTCATCTAGTTTAGATCTGTTTAAAAAGAGTATTTGGTGTTTAAGCTTGGCAATATTTGTTAGACACTAATATTTGGTTGGAAACAATATTTGGAATTCGCTTATGGATAACGTGCAATGACTAAAAGTGGGAGTTTACTGAGGCTGAAAAATGCGAATACCTTGGTTAATTTTCAAGATAGAGAAAACTTTTACAGAAGATTTAAAAGGGGGCGGGGTGTGGAAGGCTTTGCCTATTTCAATCAAAAGGAAAGGCACGCGGCTAGATATTACATCAATCCTAAATATATAATTCAAACATTCTAATACTAGTCTTTTTACAGTTATGCGAAATACGCCCTGACGCACAGTGGAGGCAACTGGGTTTCTTTTCCCAAAATACTTGTAACGCCTCATATATTTAATATAGAAAAATAGTTTTCATTTCCAGATAAAACCCAAAACTTCACCCCCAAAAAATAAATTAAATATTTTTATCAGCTATTTAAAAATGATGATCCTACTCAAAATGTGAATCCGTTGCATAACTTCCGTTGTTTTGTGATCTTAGTGTATTTAACAAATTATGAAAAACAAAGGAAGCACAAAGGAGAACTTTTTCCAACTTGGGTGACCGTAGCGGGACTTGTAGAAGAGGGACTTAAAGGGAGTTACACCATTTTTTTTCAATTGGAATTGGCAAATTCTGGTGGTTTCCTAGATTTTGAAATCAGATGTCTGAAAATGAATAGTAAATATCCTGACTATTTTAAGTCTTCTTCAATTTACTCTTTTGAAACAAGAATTGTTCCTGAAATGCTTACATGTGTTTTTCTGAACTATATACCGGGGGGGGGGGACTCTTATAGATCTCAATCAAACTGCCAAAGAGCCTGAATTTTGGAATGAGTATTTTATTATTTTGCCACCAGCTCTACTACACCTGTTCTCTAGTTCGCTCTTTTTGTCATTTCCTTATTTATATTTTACATTATGTAAATCATCCTTTCTCAACCCCCTTGTAGGCTACATAAGTGGGAGAAGGAGTTTGGTAAAAATAATGTCATTTAGAATTTTCAGAAATTTATAACAAGTTTCTTCCAGCGATCCTGGCAGGTAAATGATGAACCAATGGACCTGGATGAATCTCCACAAAAAGTTAACTAAGACGCTTATCTTGTTATAACACCTCCTAAAATATACATAAAATACCAAATATTTGCATAATGCCCAAAATAAATGTTGTAAATAATAATAACAGTTTAAATTTAAACAAAGATCACTTAAAAACCATTCCTAAATATTTACAAAATCTACAATACACGAACACCCTGCTGAGGAGTTAAATGGTGTGAAACAATTCTGTAGCTTCTAGAACGGAAATCAATGTTGTCCAGGGTCACTTGATTCGGATCAGCACGAATTTTCCCAAATAATTTATATAACTGCAATAATTTATTAGAATTGTCACACATTGAAGTCTCTGAATCCTCTACAGTCACCGTATAGACGTATTAAGTAAGTCCTACAAACTGTTTCATGTAGAGTCGCGCTCTGATAGTTGCCCCAACTACTAACAATAGATAACTTTTACTTGTTTATTTGGGTTTAAATACAATGACAAAAAATGATCTAATATCAATTATAACAAATTCTCTAACCTATAATAATTTAAAATATACAAATAGAAAGGGGGTCCCTAACCTCTTGAAAGTCCATGAAGGACATTATAAAAAAAGTTGCTAACACCCAAAAGGAGTTCTTACCCTTAACCTAACCCGTAACGCCTCAATTAATTTTTCTTACGAGAAACGCAGAAAGTATACTGACTTTCATTGTTTTCCAATACAATTCTCGAAATCTGATCTGTGATGTTCCAATCGACATCTGTACAGAAGTACGCCTAGACGTACTTCTGTACATAGAGTTGTGTCTCGTTTTAACCTTACTTTTTGTTGCAAATGTCTCCAATACCAAATTTATCAAAAATGTCGATTTAAATAACATTAATATACGATTTCTAAGCATGGAAAATGGTAAAGTACGTTCAAATACCGGAACGAGACTTACTGTCCAGAATAAGAAAACTAGGATATTTTTCCAGAGGAGCTAAAATCGGATCAGCAAATAATCATAAAAAAATATACAGGAACAGCAAAATATGTTGAAGATATGAGAAACAAAGCTACGGATGATTGAATGTGCTTCAAACCGTTGAGTTCCTAAAATGTTTCAGATGATAAAAAGAGAAAGGCATAAAATGGTACGCTAGACTCAAATCACTGATATTTTCAAAGTAAATAGAGTAGAAAATTCTATTGTCAATAAGTGAAATATAATATTGGATTCAACTTCAATCCATCTTCCGGTCAATATTAAGTAGTAGTAACCTAAAGCAGATATATACAATTGAACGTAGCCATCTATAGAATCAAAACCCATTCAATTGTTAAAATTTTATGTACAGTTTATTTACACGACCAATCCGTCGAAGGAATAAATTAAATTATTAATACATTTTCTTTGGAACACTCAGTTTGGAAGATAGAGTTTCAAGCTCCCAAAGTATAAACATTTTAATGTTCTCTTTAATGCTGTCTTTAGTAGGTCATACAAAGTATTTTTGAAAGCTTCTTGTATTTTAAAAACATTATTAATTTAGTATTCCCCTTTATTCGAGAGCTTTGGAACACTGAATACAACTATTATTGATCCTTATCAATTGGTTCCTCTACCATCCAGCATATTCCAGAGATATAACTATTATTTTGTTTATAAATTAAATTCCACATTATTCTCTTCTCATTAATGAGAAAAAATTCCGTCCAGGAGCTTCGTAAACTAAGCAGATTTCCCACGTGAATTTTTACAATAGAGAAATCTGCATACTGGTAACACAATAGCACCGTCAACATCAAGTGAATAAATACAAATGATAATAAGAAACCTACAGTCCGGAAGCACCTGAAACGTAAAAAAACAAGTGTGCCAACTTCCCCAAAAAAAGAAAAACAATTACGGATATATATCAGAATATAGTATATTAATTTGATTGAAAAGTATTTGCTATATCTAGTACAGTAAACTATATTGGATCTGAATAATTTTTATCTCAATCGATCAAATTAAAGTAGTCTAAGAACTTAAGAAGTGGGGAGGTCACGATAAAATAGCATTTATCTCGATAATTAAGGTCTGTTAAAAACAATTGATGGTGTTTAAGCATCGAATAATGTGGTTTATTACATAAATGTAAAATTTTCGAAATTCCCCCTCTAACTCCTCCACTTGTCCGATTTCAACCGTTAACGAACTTGATACTTCTTTTTACATAAAATTATTACATACCGAGTTTGGTGACGATCAAACAAAATGGCGACCACTAGAGTGTTAACAGACAAATATATATATATATTGTTACGGCCCATTTTTACCATCGCCGAAGACGGAGGATAGAGAGGAGATTCGTGCACGGGGCTGGCTCACACTGGAGCGAGTGATAGGGTAAGCCGGACATTGATTAATATCTCCGTTTCTACTGCTCCTAGAATATTGATTCTGGTGTCATTTTAAAGCACATCCAATACTCTATTCAACTACCTCATCAGCCATTTTTTAGGCAATTTTGCCAAATGCGATATAACGGTAGGATGAATTTTAAATGTGCACAACCCGATTATGTATCGCTTACTAAGTAGAAAATTGTGATTTGTAGACTCATATCAACATGTTTTATTTTTTTAATAAATTGAAGTTCACAAACGCAATTCTAAAATAGTAAACAAAAATATACCTAGATTAAATTTTTTTTTTTTTTAAAAAATCGATGTATTTAATTTAATAATGAGAATTTGTAAGCCGGAAGAATATCTAACATTTCTAAAATTTCAAATGTTTTTTTTTCAATTAGAAGTTCCTTTACTTCCGAAGATATTCTTTCTAAGCGATCGCTATCGTTGTTAAGTGTTGGCCTTAAATGTGATATTAAAGGGTCTGAATTAATTAACAAATTATTCAGGATATCTCTGTTGGTTGGAAAATTTTCTAGAAAAAGATTCTCTGTATGCGCGGAAGTATTTATGGTTAGCCTCCTGAGCATCTTCTGACAGCATACCAATTGGTACAATAGCGTGTTTGACTATTTCCGGGCCATGTATTAACAGTTTTTGAACTGTTACTGGCATGTAATACCATCCATACAAATCCACAAATATCTCAGCTGTTTCTCTTGTAAACTTTTCAGTATTGATCAAAGCGTTGGGCGATATTGCTTGCAAAATAATAGGAAACCGTTTAATTAAGTGTACATTTATTCCTGTGATTGACCCCGAAATGTGAGGAAACGCAAAAAACTTACGCGCCGTGTTTCCGTCATTAGATGTACCCAATCCTTGGTTCACTTGGTCAACGATTAATCCCATTTTTTCCCTAAAATCACTAATGATTTTCGTTTTTCTTTGTTGGAGACGTTCTTTATGAACTTGGGAGCAAACACTCCAAGATTTGAAATCTACTCGATATGCAATGTAGTTGGGAAAGGTCCTTGGGAGGTATAATAAGTCTTCCGCACCGAAAGTGTTAACACTAAAAGTAAAATATTTAATGAATAGGCAAGTTTAGGCAAGATCTGACGACGTTGTAAATAAGACAATATACTCCTAAAAGCATGCCAAGTGGTATTTTTTCAAGCAAATACAAGCGATTTGCGAATTCGATTAAATAAAATTATTTTCAGCTCGATGTAAAAAAAAAAAAAATTACAGAAATTTAATAACCTTTTGTGCCAGTTTTTGATTTGTTATAATACCCTTAATGTGTACTGGAAGCAACAATAATTTATAATTTGAAATAAGAGTTCACGACAAATTTAATAAGCCAAGGCTTTTTTTAACATAGCAATTATAACCAGGCATTATGTAAAAACCATTGCAATAATATGGCTAAAAATCAATCTGCTCAATTGAAAAGGGTTTATGTGGTACTAACAATACAATCAAAATCCCAAATTAAAACTTTTATTTTTCACCCCAATGTCCAACATAACTGAATGATCGCTCCAGTGTGTGGCTGGGCGAAAGCCGAGACAAGAAGCCATCGCCGAGGACAAGCGAGCAGGAGACAGAAGCGTCCACCTCGAGCTCTAGTGAGGATTTTGCTCCCGTTAACACTTTGGCAGATCAGAGTGTAATACAGCCGGAAGAATAGCAGTTATCTCGTCAAAGTATAGTTATTGTGTATACACAATCAATTAAAAGAAAAGGCCTATTAATTGTATGTAAAAGTCCCCATGGCAAGTATTGTCCAATAATTTATTTATTTTCTATTGTCTTTTTACTGTTCAAGAAATAATTATAGTTGAGTAATTATTGTAAATAAACTGATTTGTTTTGAGAATACTGTTTTCGTTGTTACCTTTGAGAACAAACAACGTGGCACCCTTAATTTATTTATTTCTGCCTATTGATATGAGGCTAATTAAATTTAGCTAATAAACCCACACCCTTCTCCACTGAGCAGAGCAGTTTTGTTACCCAGTCTGTGGGGTAACAATATATATATATATATATATATATATATATATATATATACAGGGTGGTCCACGGGAAACGGACAGTATTGAATCGCGCAGAACTTGGAGGCTGGTGGAGGGGGAAACGCGCTGTCAAGGTCACTCGACTCCCCACCGCCTGCCATTCAGTCGCCATTATGCCGCTGTGGACGAATGATCATTGCGTGTTTGCAAAAACTTCAAAACTAACAAACTAATTACTATTTTAAAACCTTCCGTTTCCCGTGGACCACCCTGTATATATAGTTTTGAACGGACCTCATTTTTGTCATCCCCTGGTCAGGATCGATGGACATTTGAAGAAAATGTTCGAAAATCGCGCTATGAGTACGACCTCAATAGCTGATTTCTGTTAAGGGAAATCTGCTAATACGTACGACCAAGAGTAAAATGAGTGAAGCTCAAGTGGGGAAGTACGGCCAAAAGAGAGAGGATAAGGCCAAAATATGAACCGTACCATTATACTAGAAAGGAGGCCATTAAAAAGAGGAAGGAAATGATCTAAAAAGACATAGTTAAAGGCTTGTCCTAGCGATTCAAGAACATCGCCCGCATTGGTGGGGGCATTCATGGGGGTGGGGCATTTATTACCATCATAATCACCCGCACTAGTCACATGACCCACTCTTCCTATATTGATAAACAATGTTGGCTGAATGTGAATACTCGTAATCAGATATGGGATCTGAGTGACGATTCTTAGATAGCGGTGTTGTTACATATAAATAGTAAATGTTTAGCAGATTTCCCTCAAGGGAAATCATCTATCATTATTAGATAAAGGACTAATATTTATATTTCAAAAGGTAATATTTATGTTTCAAAAAATAATATTTCTATTTCTAAAGACAATATCTATATTTCAAAAGTATTCAAGACAAAAACTGGCTGCTCCTAACTGATCGATTTTTTTTTTAGTATTTTTATATAAATATATATTTGTAGACATTGTTTATTTTATTATTTATGCTTTTTCTTTATATTATTATAATATATTTTTTTGTCTAAATTCTTGACACAAACTTATTACTTTTATTTTTACTGAACTTTTATTTCAATAATATTTACTTTTATATTTTTTTTAATGTCATGTGATTGATGATTTTGTTGTGTGATCAGCAACTCGCCAGCGGTGAGCAGCCACACTTAGTTGTTTAATGAAGTGTTTTTTTAGCAGATTTCTCTTAAGGGAAATCAGCTATTGAGGTCGTACTCATGACGTGATTTTTGAAAAATTTCTTCAAATTTCCATCGATCCTACCCAGGAGATGACGAAAATGAGGTCCGTTCAAAATTTTATATATATATATATATATATTATATATATATATATATATATATATTTGTCTGTTGCATGCTCTAGCGGTCGCAATTTTGTTTGATCGTTACCAAACTCGAAATTTAATCGTTTTATGCAAAAATAAATATCATGTTCGTTAATGGCTGAAATCGGATCTGTGGGAGGGGGGGGGGATTTTTGAAAATTCAAAATATCTCCGTTATTATGCCACCGGATCGAAAAATTGTATAGAATGAATCGTATTGCAAATTAAATTTACTATAAATAATGTTCTATACATTTATTCTGTATCTTGAATATTAACCGAGATATTTGCATTTGTTTTGTCTGTGTAGTTGGCAATAGTCGGGACTTTACGTCGTACGGCCGTTTCCGTAAATATTCGTCCCTCGTGATCAGGTTTAGAGTTTCCTTACTACTACTGTTACTATTAGGCAGATTTCTCTATTGTAAAACTTCACGTGGGAAATCTGCTTAGTTTATGCAGCCCCTGCGTGACGGACTTTTCTTCTTCCAAAGTCGTTAATTTGGAAGCCGCGCTCTTCATTTTATCCATTCCTGAATTAGGCGTTTATTTTTGAATAAAACCCATCATAGAGGCTTCACTGGTCACTTGAAATCGCTAATTCCATATACCTCTGTTTCTAATGAAAACAATGCATTTATTATTATTATTTATTAACGTTACTTTATGATACTATGGCTAATTAGAATTTTTTACCACCCTTTTCAAGCCAGGGTGGGACTGAGTATTTTACTTAATGAGCTTGTCACAAGGTAAATTCTTGTTTGCCCAGGTGGTAATGTACCCCCCAATCTATGTTTACCATGTGAGATTAAAGCCAACATGGCTATCTGAGCCCCCTACTCCAGTTTGTGTTTTGAATAAAAATCAAACCCAGTAATTCCCATAAATTAATTGAAACACTAGAACTGAAGAATTATAAAACCTAGGGAATTTTGGTAGGTATTAGATCCTAGTGAAAGATGGTATTATTATTATTATTATTTATTAACGTCCACTTTTTGCAACTATGGCTAATTGGGACGGGTTATCTACAGGTTACCACCCTTTTCTAGCCAGGGTGGGATTTAGGATGTTATTTAATGATTTACATCACTAAATAAATTCCTATATTAAGGTATTAAGTAACTACAAAACAATCTAAATGATGATAGATGATATTGATAAAATTCATTATATGATTAACACCTATACTCACATGGCTAAACTGAGCTCCATTTTAACATTATATAAGAATAGTTTTTTTGGGGGGCTCAGGTTAGCCATGTGAGTTAAAGCGTTGACCTTTATCTCACATGGCAAACTTAGAGTGGCGAGTTCGATTATTTAGTGACGAAATTCATTAAATAACGTCCTAAAATCCCGACCTGGCTAAAATAGGGTGGTAAACTGTAGATAACCCGTCCCAATTAGCCTGAGTTGCAAAAAGTGGACGTTAATAAATAATAATATATAAGAATAGTTTATCATATGTGAAGAAATGGTGTTTATTTCGGTCAAACTAATCACATTTACTACATTAAGGAATGACACCATCTATTCTCTATTTCTTCCGAAGTGAAGATATGTCTATGTAAACTCAAATGGTGTTCAATGAATAGAAGTGGAGGGTTCTCTGAATTCTGAAAACTTGAAGCGTGCCTATGTCAGTTATACTTTTCAGAACAGTTTTCCTGTAGTTCAAGTATTTTTTCCAGGTTATGACTATTCATGTTTCTATTTCTGTTCTTTTTATATCTTGATGTGACTTTTTACCCAAGTATGTAACCTATTTTACTATTTAAATTTCTGGGAAGCGAACTTTTAGCTTGTCAGTCCAGTTATTAGTTATAATATTTCGTATAAAATTTCATTTGAAGGCTTTGGGGAAAGATCTTTAATATCTCTATAAGTTCTTCTGTTGCAGCTACTTGTAAGAAATCATCTGCGAACTTAGTGGATTGACATTAGACCTCTGCCTACTCTCCCTTCCAGTAAATTTCGCTAATTCGCCATGGTGACTTGTTCTTTTATTTTGCAATTGTGCCTTTGAAAAATAATTTTATTTATTTATTTAATACGATATACCGCATCTAATGAGTTTCTATTAAGAATATCAAAAGCTCTTTGATGTATTCTTCATCGTCTTTAAGTTCACTTGAGGCTGGTTCAACGCTTTTCTTGGGAGACCGTATTTTTCACAATTAAGAAAAAGATGTGAAGCTGTAGGAGAAACATTACAGTATTCGTAGTTCGGGCGAAAGAAGCATTTCAATAAATAACTAAGTGTTAATTTTGTATGTCCAATTCGGATAAGGCAAGAATAACCTCCTCTTTTCGAATTTGTCTGGTTAAAGTATTCCAGGGCGAGGTAATTTCTTTAATATGTCCTTAGATTGTTTTCATGTCGGACTTCCATTTTTTAAATAAGAATTTTTGAAATTCTCCTTACAATAGTAATTGTAATATCATTTGTATATTTTTATATAATGACAAATTTTATTACCTAACTGTAGACTCGTTTTACAGAAAAAGTATTAAAAAAATTCACAAACAAATTCTTGAATTTGTTTCAAGCCCGCAATCACGAACTTAAATATTTTGAAAAAAGCGTATCATTTTTAGGAATGTATTAAATTTATATAGAAACAATCTTAGTTTGAAATAAATTAATGAAATTCATGTGTGAATAATGTTTTTATACCCAAGATGAACATGTACTACCAAAAATATTCAATCATCAATTATTTTTACGTTTCAGATCATTCTAAGAGCAATGGGATAAAATTGGAAATCGTGTTGTTATTTCCGTCTGTCTGTCCACCCGATTGTTAATCAATCAGTCAAAAATGACTAAGAACATTTTTATAGATTTTTTAATTTTTTTTAGTCATTTATCCCAAGGCACAGCACAGTCTAAATCAGCATCCAAATGTTCATCTAGTGGGGGGGGGGGGAGTTACTTAGACGTGAAAATACATAATCATCAATTTCATTGTTAGTATTGGTTTTTTTGAAAAAATGTAAAGAACAAATTATGTTAAGGAATAGCAATTTTGATTCTAAATCGTTTACCTTCACAAATTTTGAATTTTTGACATTCCCTTCCTTGCGCAAAAGACTTAATTCATTTTTCACTAAAATGTTTAAATAGAATTGGGAAATTGTTTGTATATATAATATGGAAATGTGTATTGTTATTATGAGCGACTTGAAACTTTACTAGAACTCTCAGAAGTGGGGGTTTACTTTGACGTCAAAACATATATTCCTTTATATTGTAAGCGAAGATGTCAAGAATGAATTGTGTTTAGAATTCATTTTAAGATCCTAAAACGTTATTTAGTGTTATGCATTTTCAAATATTGACTTACGGTCACCGAATATAATTCATTATTGTTCGAAGGGACTTGCCCAGAAAGAATTGCGATTTTTTTTTTTTTTAATGTATCAGGGATATGAATATTGTCAACGTTGGCTACATTATGCTCCCCACCATTGATTAGAGAGGAGATTGTAATAACCTTAATTACATTTCCAAGGGAAGCCATTTTTACTTCATAATTTAAAAAAACGTTTCTAAATACTTTCGACTTCAGGCAACACCTCATTTATTCTTGTAAGGAATAACGACATAATGCCTGAACAGAATTTTATTTTTCTTTGGATGCTAAGATGATACAATCCTGATATATTTTATCCCAAGAACGATAATAAATTCATCTAATAGGCATACAATGATTCGTGCTTAAATCGATATGACTAATTTGAATAGCTTATTTAGTGCTTTAAATTATCCAATAGTTATATTTCGACTCGATACAACTATTATATCAATTAGTTTTCCAATAACAGCAATTCTGATCATAAATTCGTCTAACTGGTTATATCTGGGGTAAAAAAAAATGAATGGTAGCATTTTTCATGTTAAGGGCCATTTGCATTATTTATGAATATGACGGGAGATTTTGTGCATCCAATATTTATTTTTCCATGGAAAACCATTAATCTATTACCCTCCAACGACGGGTTATAAAGCTAATTATTAAATAAAACTACAAAATATTTTCTGTAAATATCGGTAAAGAAGTAATTTATGACAAGTTTCTCATCATTCATGAAGCATGCCCTCCTTTTAAGTCATCTTATACAATTAGTTTGATACTAATATTATTAACAAAATTAATTTATAATAAATAATTATTATTAGGTAATAATTTATAAAATGCATTCATGGAATTTGAGTTAATTATATTACGAATGTATATATATTTTTTTTTTCGGTTGGCATTATAAACCTTTAAAATCTTTAGCCACTCCCCCCGAGCTGGACTAGAGGAACTCGCGTTCAGGGTTTTTAGGTTGTGAGTGTTCAACTGAACGTGCAACCCCCGTTAACCAAGGAGGAACTGATTTAAACTGGCGGGCATAATTATATCCGGGTGATTGGAAGGGACCTTATCAACAAAGGCCAGTTTCCTAGTCACTGTCTCTAGGAGAGTCAATGTACTTCGTCATACCGAGGGGCAGTCAGACTGATTTACTCACTAGACTCCCATCATTCCACTACAGCCGTGATAACAGCGCGCTCTGGTAGTTAACCAGTGAACTAATTCTACGGACAATCAAGTACTGACAATGCTTCATGTGGCGACACTAAAGTAGGGAGCTCTACCGCTGATCTAAGGGCTCACTTCCCCACCGACATTAAGAATCTATGCATACATAATCTAAACGTACTTTGCGAATGTATTATACATGTATAAATCACACCATGAGTACAACCTCAATAGCTGATTTCCCTTAAGAGGATGCTGGATGGAAAACTTTTATCAAAAATGGCGTACTGGAGTCGGGACCTCTCCCCTTCAATGCAACTTATTCTTCGGCAACAATGACGCCAAACAAGATAATAGTCCCGTTTTCTGTGCGAATGTAAAGGTTGGGATCCGTTATGTCCCTTATAGTTTTTACGCTTTGCTGAGAAAAGGCCATTCTAATTATATTATTACCTCTCAGTTTAATATCTCTTTGGAATGGAGGAATGAAATTGTGCGAGGCCCGTGCAGTCGATGAATATTCAGATGGCATTGCCGAGGCGGGAATCCAGGCCTAGTCCCGCCTAAATATCTGACCGACTACTGTGACGGCTCATTGATATTCACATCACTCGACTCGATACAGTAAATCGATTCTACAGTTAGAGATACTGTTAGTTTCATATGCTGTCGATACCCTTGAGGGGAAATCAGCTGTTGAGTTAGTACTCATGATGCGATTTACGAAAAAATTCTCCAGATGTCTACCAGTTCTCCAGATGTTATCCAGAGCATATGAAAATAAGGTCCATTGAACTAAGTATGAAACGTATATATAAATATGTTGATGTACTATCTACATCCTACACTTCGTGATTTCCATGCAAAAGAACAAAAATAAAGCTATGAAGAGGGTTAAAATTAAAATTTTCGTCTCCCAGGGCCTAAGTAAACTAAGCAGATTTCCCACGTGTTGGTATGACACACAATTGATCACTCCCCATAATATATATTTTTATGCAAAGATCTCATGAGTTCAAGTGGGATTTTACTGTATAACAGTATAAACAAAGAATTACGAATAAATCGCTTAATATTTGAGTTACAAAGAAATGTATATAACAATAAGTGTTTGACAAGATGGGCCCGTACAATTTTCGATAGGACTCATAATATAGGAAATAACATGAATAATCGTACCCTACCCCCCCCCTTCTATTTCCGATCATATTCCAGCCACTAATGAGCAAGAATTTTGAGGTTAAATGAAACTGTCAAATAAACATTTTTGAGCCAATGTCATGAAATCTTAGTTCATAACGTCATCACACTATGTATTTCCACAATTAAAGTTCAATGTAAACAAAATTTATAACAGCTTATTGTTAATATGACAAGAGTGGGGGTTTAGTGAAGTCTGAAAACTAAAAAAACGTACAAATCTCGGTTGGTAATCAAGATAGAGAGAAAAATTGTACATAACTATATTTATAGTAAATTACATTTTGTAATAAGTTACTTTATATACAATTTTTCGATCCGACGATTAATATCAGAGATTTTTGAATTTTCGAAATTCCTCCTCCCACATATCCAGCCGTTAATGAACTTCATCTTTAGTTTTAAAAATATCATTTGAATGTCATGTTTGGCAAAGATCAAATAAAAATTACGATATATATATAGTTTTGAACGGACCTCAGTTTCGTCATCTCCAGTGTTGGACTGATGGGCATTATAAGAAATTTTCAAAAATTCCATCATGAGTACACCCTCAATAGCTGATTCCTCCTAAGGGAAATCTGATAAAACATAAATTGAAAAGTGACCTTTGTCAAGTCACTACTATGGTGCTTATAGAAAAATTTCCCGAAGAAACGTGTACTTTTAAAAACTAAAATTTAAGCAGGAATTTTACTACGTTAGTCTAATGTTTTGAAAAACACTATTATATATCTATATATATATATATATATATATATATATATATATATATATATATATATAATTGTAACCTCTGTCTGTACATTGATTTTTTTCGCGAAATTTCACGATAACTTTTCGTTTCACATGTCATAGACACCATAACTGCATTTTGTTTCTTTGGTGTCTGTTTGTTTGTTTGTTTATTTGTTACCTTTTCACGCATAAACGGCTGAACCGAATTTTATGAAACTTGGTATGTGTATTACTACTAACCCAACTTAGACTTTAGGCTATATTAATATTCTCTGAGACGAACAGGAGTGGGGGTTATAAGGGAGGCCTGAAATTAAAAATAGCGATATTTCGTTTCCTATTGGTTTTTTGGCAAATATGCATATAACAAAAGTTGTTTATTTTGTTATTTAGAATAACTTTTGTTATATACACTTTTGTCGTATACCGAAGTTTAAATGCGTTATACGCTAAAAATTATAGCGGGAGTCAACAATATTATTTGCCAAAAAAGACTCAACCGAACTAAATAAAACTCGGTATGTATATTAGCAGTGAGGCCTTCATTATAATAAGCCATACCAACATATCTATGGACGGGCAGGAGTGGGTGTTATAAGGGAAGCCTGAAATTAAAAATAGCGATATTTCGTTTTCTATTGTTTTTTCCGCAAATATAAACATAACAAAAGTTGTTTATTTTGTTATTTGGAGTAACTTTTGTTATATACACTTTTGTCGTATACCTAAGTATAAATGAGTTATATGCTAAAACTTTAGCTGGAGCCAACAATTTTATTGGGCACTAACGGCTGAACCGAACTTAACAAAACTCGGTATGTCAATTACCATTAATTCTTCGATGATTAAGTATAAGTTATATTAAAGTTTTTAGGTTCAAACGGGAGTGGGGTTATAAGGGAGGCCTGAAATAAAAATTCACCATATTTACATGTATAAGAGACGGGAAATATAAAAATATCGAAGACAGTGAAGCCTTATCGAACAAATAATTCTATTATTAGCAAATCAACGCCAACGACGGGTATCAATCCTAAACACTGGGACTGGTAAATGTCAAAATATTGTGCAATGTAAAGCCTTGCCAAAGAAATACCATCACCATACAGCCTCAAATGAATTCCCGGGAGAAGCCGGGTATCTGAGCTAGCTATATATATATATATATATATATATATATATAAATTTCAACGGATTTCGTTTTTGTCATCTCGTGGGTAGTGTCAATGGATATTTGAGGAACCTATTAGAAAATCACGTTATGAGTACAACCTCAATAGCTGATTTCCCTTAACGGAAAGCTGTTAATAACCGTCTAAACGCCAACTCAGCAAAAGGGACTATAGTAACTATGAATGAATCATCACAAGGGAATACCGAGTCATCAACTCCAATTTACCTCAACAGAGAAGCAATATAATGCTAACAAGCTGGAATGATTTTCAATTCGATCAGGCTCAGGTGCTCAAGACTAGCTTAAACTGCTTATGATCTCATCTCGTCATATAATCTCTATTTCTAAATTAAAAATCTGACGAGAAGAAATGGTGGTTTACTGGAGACTTAACGCAACAAAGTACTATTTAGTCGATTAATATTTTGAATTACGAAATAAATTATACACCAGCATTTGTAGAGCATCGATGGTTTATTAAGGATGTTTCTAAAACATTTTTCGGTACAACTCATCATAACGGCGATATTTTCAATTTTTCAATACCGTACCCCATTGACAGCTGTCTCCAGTAATAAATGAATATAATCTAAATATCGAGAGTGGTATAGGTGAAATCAAAATGTTTGAAATTATACCTTAAATGTCTTATTTAAGAAAGTACAATAGTTCCTATGTAGATATATATTTATACACACACACACAGACGGGCTTGAAATATTTGACATCAGGTTTTATTAATAAGTACGCATGTTTCAGAATACATGAGGAAATTAATAATAAATTACAGTAAGTTATAGTTGACTTAATATTGTTACGTTTGTTACAATAATAATAAACGTTGAATATTAGAGTACTTTTGGATTGGAAAATTAAACACACAAGTCAAACACATTATCACTACACACTTTATTCAACAAAGCACTACACACTTAGTAAATTATTCTTAACTACTAGTCACAGTATGCATTGACAACTTCACTTTTTATTGCACACTACAATAACTGACGAATCATTCTAAATTATTAAATATGTCTAATTTAGTACAGTATTTCATTGTAAATTATTGAGTTTCGCAAATTGAGCACGGTACTTCATTGTAAATTATTGAGTGTGCCAAATTTAGTATGGTATTTCATTCTAAATTATTAAATATGTATAATTTAGAACGGGATTTCATTGTAAATTATTGAAAGTGGCAATTTGAGCACGGTATTTCATTCTAAATTATTGAATGTGGCAAATTTATTATGTTATTCCATTTTAAATTATTGAATGTGGCAAATTGAGTACGGTATTTCATTCTAAATTATTGAATGTGGTAAATTGAGTACGGTATTTCATTCTAAATTATTGAATGTGGCAAATTTAGTATGGTATTCCATTCTAAATTATTGAATATGTAAATTTTAGTACGGGATTTTATACTAAATTATTGAATGTGGCAAATTTAGTATGGTATTCCATTCTAAATTATTGAATATGTAAATTTTAGTACGGGATTTTATACTAAATTATTGAATGTGGCAAATTTAGTATGGTATTCCATTCTAAATTATTGAATGTGGCAATTTGAGTACGATATTTTATTCTAAATAATTGAATGTTGCAAATTTAGTATGGTATTTCATTCTAAATTATTGAATATGTAAAATTTAGTACGAGATTTTATTCTAAATTATTGAATGTGGCTAATTTAGTACAGTATTTTATTCTAAATTATTGAATATGTCAAATGTAGTACGGTATTTTATTCTAAATTATTGAATGGGGCAAATTTAGTTCAGTATTTTATTCTAAATTATTGAATATGTCATATTTAGTAGGGAACTGAAACCAGAATTATTATAAGTTGTAAAGGTCAAGAGCATTTCATTCAAATAAACTGAAAGTGGTAAATGTACGAGAGCACTTCATTAAAAATTATTATATATGGCAAATGTATTAGAACATTTCGTTCAAAACTATTGAAAGTGGCAAATTTAGTATGGCATTTTATTCTAAATTATTGAGTGTGGCAAATTTAGTACGATCCATATGACGCCTCATCAGGACCAGTTCTATTACACAAAGGAACTAAACTAACGGCTGCATCTTTCTCTATGACCTTCCACTAGCCAAACCAGTTAGAGAATGGCTTACAAATTATGACAAAGATTTATGGACAAAACATTACATAATTTAGAAGGTGTACAATGCTTTTTTGATGATTCAATTGTACAAGGGTCTAATAGGGAACAGTTTTTCCATAGACTAGGTAAATTTCTTTGAAAGGCTTAAGATAAATGATTTGAGGCTAAATAGAGAAAAATGCAGGTTTTTCCAGTCCAAAATTGAATATATACGTCACCTGATTGACAGTAAAGGACTACACAAATTATATATTATTCCAAATGTAGGCTATGCTGAGGTATCAGCTTTTTAAAGTGGTAAATATAGTACGGTATTTCATTCTAAATTATTGAAAATGGGAAATGTACTGCGGAATGCTATTCAAAAATATTGAAAGTGGCAAATATTTTAGGGAAATGGTTTGAAAATTATAGAAAGTGGCAAAAGTAATAGGGATTTGCAATGAAAATTAACGAAAGTGGCACATAGACTAGGGAATTTTTATGTAACTGTGGGTTAGAAGAATATCTGTCATCTGATATTTCAGATTGGAAAATACTAAAAGGGGTTATTTTTATTTTCTTTTAAATCGTGACACAAGCCTGAAGCCTAACCCGTCAAATTCTCTCCAATTGAGATCACCCAATGAACTGTATTTATGAGGTTTAAAAAATCTATTATCAAGAAGGCATAATACTAGAAATGGGGAGAGAGGAGTGAGCGGCCGACAATATGGAGGGCAAAGAAATGTGAAAGCTGTATTCTGTTTGTACCCAAGTCGGAATTTGCGTGAGCGTCACCTCCCAGCTAAACACACAGCCACAATGGCGAGGTACACACCCTCTAGGCCATTCAACTCATTTAACACATCACTCAAATATTCACTTTCTTATTCAATATACAATATATTCTTTCTGTTCATATCTTCCATTATGCATTTTTTTTTCTTTTCGCCGTAGGTCTTTCTTGATGCTCTCTGTGTTCGTGGGCGTCTGTACTACTGTAACACTCTGTGTACGGGTACAAGACGAATACGTAAGAAAATGTTTAGATTTAAATTAATTATTTTCCTTATTTCTTCTGTCTTCTTGGCACTATATGCCTGGTGGTACAGAATTGGAAACCACAAAAAATATTTAAAAACAATAATACTAATAGTATTTGAATAGAAAACCAATTCTCCCGAAATGGGAGAAATTCAAACAAAACCAACACCATCGATAAAAAAATTCATAATATGGCTTTAGAATGAATTCTTGACCAATATGATAATTTAGTGTTCTCTGGTGAATACATGAATTTGGACACAGTACAGTGATCGCTGTTTTTCTACCAGATACAGGGGTGTTACCAAAATATTACCAGTTATCCCTGTTGTCCTATCAAATACAGGTGTGATTCTGAATTATTACAGTGATCACTATTGTTTCACCCGATACAGGGGCCTTACCAAAATATTAAAAGTTATCCCAGCTGTTCTATTAACAACTGTGTTACAGAAATATTACAGTGTACGGCATTATTTTACCAAGTACAGGATCGACCCTAAATGCTTACATTGTTCTATCAACGACAAGAGTGTTACCAAAATATTACAGTGACCCCTGTGGTTCTATCAACTACAAGCGTGATAACAAAATATTATAGTGACCCCAGCTCTCTAACAACTACCAGTGTATTCCAAAATATTACAGTTTCAGCCATTGTTTTACCAGTTACAGGGTTGAAACTAAAATCTTTCAGTGATCCTTGATGTCCTGTGAAGAAAAAGTCCGTCACGCAGGGGCTGCGTAAACTAAGCAAATTTCCCACAATTTCGTTCAAATCATAAATGGTAGTCTAGCCTTTAGTCCCGTTGATAAGTCATTCAATATTTTCCCCATTTTGGTAAAACTTAAAAGCCTTCTGCCAAAATATATGGCGAAAACAGAAAGTACTCGGTGAAGATGAATATCAATCGAGGTGTCCCGCAGGGGAAAATACTTTCTCCGACTGTATTTAATATTGCAGTCTTGAGTAAAAGTCCATGAATTTGCATGTCCTTAAAGAGAGGCAATAGATGTAGCTTATATTCTCTCAATGAATGTTCAAAAATACTCAACTAAAAGACTTGGCTGTATTTAAGCTGGAGTTAGAATGGAAATCAGATAGACCTGATGAAGCAGTAAAGTGACATAGACTGTTAAATACTTATACTGACTAACAATGGAGGTTAAGGAACCCAAAAAAGCATATTTCTAAAACATTGTGTCCAAATAGAGTAGATCGTCCTGAGCACAAAACTATTTTTTGTTCGGGTGGAACTACGATTTGAAGGGGTGAAATTACCTCATGAAAAGAAAACAGTTTTTATATTTCTGATTGAATATTGTTAAAACTGTAAAAAAAAATGTGTCAAATGATAATTGAATAGATTTAATGTACTTCAAAACGGTGAAATAAGATTTTTTTTAATGTCATATTTTTCAATAACACCCCCCCCTTAGTTTTTTTTAAATATGTTTTATAACAAATCAAATAGTACATTTAAGGAAACATTCAACCAAACATGAAAAAGTTGTATTGTATGTGTGTTGTGTTCGTAAAAGGAATACATTTTTCCGCCTGCATAGCTTCCTGTAAAAACAGAGAAATTTGTTTTTTCTTTGCGCTACAATAGTTACAGCTAATATTTACAAACGTTCGATAATGCTCCCTTTCTGATTCATGCAGTTCAAAAGACGGTTTCTGAAGCCCCTTTTGGCACTGCGTATTTCTGCTACTGAAATTGAATTCATTGGCAGTCTGATTCTATTTTACTTGTTATCAATATTCTGAGACTGTTCTGGTAAAGGTCTTTGACCCTCCCCAATAGAAAATAATCCATTACTGTAGGATCGGGTGAGCTGAGTGTCCACTCAATGTGCAAGCTGCGACAGATACTGCCTTGGACAAAGATTTCTCTTATTGTTGATTGAGTAGTGATTAAGAAGTGGGAAGGAGAATCTTCAAGCTGCAGCCACATTTCATTTTTTTTTTTTTGTCTCAGGTGTATGTCTTCTATTTAATTTTAAAACTCTTCATTTAGGAAACAGTTGTAGGCTGTACCATTTAACGAATTTTTAAAAAAATGTGGGCCAATGATTCTTCCCTGGATGATACTAAACCGTATTTTTACATGAAAATATCAAGGCTTGAGGGAAATCAGCTATCGGAGGTTCTACTCATGACGCAATTTTAGAAAAGTTTCCTCAAATCTCCATCGACCCTACGTAGTAGATGACAAAAATAAGGTTTCTGATTTATCCTTACGAACTCTATATATAACCGTTTCATGCAAAAGTGAAGGTCAAGATCATTAACGGCTGAAATCGAGAGGGGGGGGGGGGTTAGAGAGAGTGATTTTATAATGTATCCGTAATATACATCGGATCGGAAAATTTTATGAGTAAGTTTTTGCGAAACAAACTTATTGCAAATGTAGTGTTTTAAGCAGATGTAATTTTATGTAGCATGAATATTAACTGAGATATTTAGATTTTTAGTTATCCGTACTCATTTTTTACTTTTAGTGCTCCTACTCATATTAACAATAAGCTGTTATATCATAAACCACCTTATTCCAAGGTTGAATACCAAATATGACTTTTCATTGAACTTTTACTTTGTGAGATAATCATCAATGACAAGTGGGAAATCTGCTTAGTTTACGCAGCTCCTGCATGACGGACTTTTTATTATTTAGATTAGTCACTTTTTCCACAAGTCGATAGGAAAATTTCTAAGATGGGTTCTGATGTTAATCCAATACATCTTGCAATCTGCTGGCCATAATTTGCTGGTGCATAGAACGATTCTTCGGAACCTTATTGCATCGGGTCAATTCGGACTGGTTGGGAAGAAAGTTAATCGATAAAGGAACTAGTTTCTGACAATGATAGGTCATAGAGGAATGGTTTCAGTGAATGAGGAGAAAGGCGCCCTGAGAATGATAACGGATCAACTCTGCATCTCACATTCGCTTCCTTTCTATTGTCTTAAATCGGAATATAAATGAAATAGTTTCTATAAACCCGTGGAAGATACACGAACCTACTGCCGGCTAAAGGAACCACGATATCCCACGTCTCGTTTAGAAAGCTGGGTCACTTTAGATTTTGATACCGTTTAGTGGAAAGTTAATGTCTGCCTGAATGCGGAAAGGAAGCTAGAATTAATTGTGAAAAGCCAGTAGCGCAGGGGCTGCGTGAACTAAGCCAATTTCCCACGTGCTCGAACGACACACTAGTGACTCCATCTATTCTATCAGCAGATTTCCCTTAAGCCTTATAATATCAATTATCACTACAAACATTTAATTAGTTATTCCACAGGACGAAAGTGAGATGGAGAAACAGAGACAAGGCAGCTGTAGAAAGCAAAGAGATAAAAAATAAGGAAAATATGGAAATGAAGATTGGAAGAAAGTTACGTTGCCGGAGAAACATTTTTAATGCAGTAGGGCTTCTTTTCTCAAAACTTTCCCATGACTCCTAAGTTCTTTTTTTAGTTTTAATTTTTTTTAATACCTTTTTTCCCAATGCAGGACCTCTGAAACGGTCATTTACCAAAATCGTCTTCAGAAAAATATTAATCCTAATTATCCAAAACTGTATTTCTTCTTATTCTGGGCCAAATATTATTTTTTATTATTCAAATTTTATGGACAGGGTCTCCAATACAAAACATTTTTTCAGTGCAATCTTTATTGAAACTGCCCTACATGTTTCGTGGCTTATTTGCCACCTCTTCAAGGGGCTATCCCTTTTAAAAAAAATTATTATTAATAAAGTTAATTTGACACATCCCTTAATAATGTTTTGTTCTATATTGTATTAGTAGGTGCCTACATCTATGATATATTTATTAAATCTAATTATAATTTGTTACTTACATTTCTGAAGTGCTCGTTTACCTTTTACATTCGTTGCCACTGTCCTCAAAGAGGAGCTAGATAGAACTGAGAGGTTCCCAAGGTAGGTTAAGTCAGCCTTCTAAAAATCGATTATTTGCATGTCAATGTTGAACTCAATTATTTCGCGTCAAAAGAATTATTAAGGGGTGTGTTAAATTAATGTTATTAATAATTTTTAATATATATTTTTAGCCCCTGAAGGGAAGGCAAATAAACCACGAAACATGTAGGGCATTTTCAATAACGTTTGGACCGAAAAAATGTTTTTTTTATTAGAGACCCTTGCCATAAAATTTGAAAAATAAATAATTGTAATTATTTTGAGTGGTTTCGAGGATAAAGCATTAAATGAATTACTAATACCCATACGGGAATCGAACTGACGACTCTAGGTTTACAGAGTATATGAAGACCAACGCTTTCACTCAGATAGCTACTCAACTTTTTTAACAACAGCTTATACTAAGCAGATATCTCACGTGTTGGTATGGAACACTATTGATTCCGCAAATAACAACACCGATATTTTTAATAATCGAATGCAACCCACACTAAACCCCTGGTTCCCATCACCTGGATAGATTCCTGTTCCAATTTCAGTCATTAACGAATATGAACATCTGAGTGGGATTAAAGGTTAAATATTGAGTATGGTAAAGATCAAATAAGCAGTTTCGAACAAGACCGAAAATCTTAATTCATGACGTCATTTACTTGCGAATAAAGGGGTTCATCCTATAACAACTTAACAATGTGTTAATATGAAATAAGTAGGAGTGAAGGTTTACGGATTGCTGAGCTCTAATAAATGCAAATATCTCGGCTAATAAACAAAATCGCGAAAACACACACACACACACACACACACACACACACACACATATACATATATAGTTTTAAACGGACCTGATCTTCGTCATCTCCAAGGCAGGATCGATGGAAATGTTTTACTTTTTTTGGAAGTACAATCCCAATACCTCATTTCCCTTAAGGGAAATTTGCTAAAATTCCTATTTAATAACATTATGTATGCTGCTACGATGAATCGTACGGGTTATCTACTGGCTACCACACTTTCCTAGCTAGACTGTAACTAAAGAGTGACTAACTGAGTAATTCCAATGGCTTACGATTATTCACAGATTTTTTGGTTAAATTTTAAATCTAGGGGCTCCAAATTCCTTATGTCCTCATGTTCAATTTGTCAATGCAATTTAAGTCATACATTAATATTTATAAAGGTTATATTAAGTCTTTTCGTCACCCTTACTCCGATATTCCTTTACCACCAGCAGATTGTGTACGCTACCTTGGACTACATTTGGACACCAGACTTTCTTGGAAATCCCACGCAGTAATTAAAAGACAGGAACATAACAGACGATTCGGTCAACTTTACGGGCTGCTAAATAGAAGATCCCACTTGTCTACCGAAAACAAACTAACAATATACAAGTTACTACTTAAACCAAGGTGGACATACAGAATAGAAGTGTGGGCTACAGCAAAATCTTCGAAAATCAGACGCATCCAGACTTTCCAATCCAAAGTCCTGCGCACCATAGTAGATGCTCCATATTATATCACCAACCACACCCTCCATAATGATCTTAATATCCCATTTGTAAAGGACCTAATTCCCTTAACAATAAGATTCAAAAAATTCTACAGCAGGCTATCCAATCATCCTATTCCTTTTAACACTAGCGGTCTCAATTTTTGTTTAATCGTTACCAAACTCGGTATTTTCAGTATGAAAAAAAAAAAGATCAAGTTCGTTAATGGTTGAATTTGGACCAGTGGTGGGGGGGGGGGTTGAGTGGCAATTTTGAAAATCCGCCATATCTCGGTTACTATACGCCGTATAAAAAAATTGTATAGACCCAATCTTATTGCAAATTAAATTTACTATATATATATTGTCATGTACATTTGTGCTCTATCTTGAATATTAACCTAGATATTGGATTTTTATTAAGGCTGATATCGGTTCCAGTCGTGACTTTCCGCCGAAAGCTAGTTCGGCCGTATCCGTAACTGTTCGGCTCTGGTACAATTTGTTTAGAGACTCGTTACTATTACTGTTACTAGTGTGCAGATTTCTCTATTTTAAAACTTCACGTGGGAAATCTGCTTAGCTTACACAGCCCCTGCGTGACGTTTTTGTTATCTTCTAGTCAGGATCGATAGACATTTGTGGAAACTTTTAATTTTCAGGTCATGAGTACAGCCTGAATGTGTAAAAGAGTACAACCCAGCCTTCTTATATTGATTAATTCTGTTATATGACTTATTTATTTTAATAAGTAAAATAACGTTCAGTCTTTGAGTAATAGCACTATCATTAGATCATTAAAGAGCGTGTTAACAGGTTAAACTCAATTTATGAAAACTTAAAACCCGTTCCCCTTAGACGAGTAGACATCAAGATTAAGTAGCAATGTGCTTCCATCTTGTGCGCTGATTATCTTGTCAATCTCAAAACACTTGTTGCATGTTGTTGATTGCTAAGCTGGATTGAAAACCATCTCTGAATTATATCAGCCTTTCATGCCCGATATTATAATGCAATGTTTTGCAATACTCGACTTATGCAAAGAAGTAATTCGACAATCTGTTATCATTTCAAGCTTTAAGTTAAAAGTTCTTGTTTTTCGTTAACATGGCAATTTAAAATGTTCAGCTAGTTATAGGATGTTTCCTATTTTATAATCAAACAAGTATATATTTTTTATTTTTTTTATGCAAGAAAGTAAGTGGACCGCTAACGGTATTCAGTTTGTATTAGTTGAGAAAGTTAACTCTGTAGTATAGATAATTCTTTTATTCTAGAATTATAGTATTTACGTAGTAGCGTAAGTCCTGTGTCAGCTATTGAGGTTGTAGTCATGACGCGATTTCCAAAATATTACCACAAATGTCCATCGATCCTACCTAGGTGATGATGAAAATATTTATATGTTTGTCTGTTACCACTCTAGTTGACGAACATTTTGTTGGATCGTTACCAAACTCGATATTTAAATGTTTTATGTTAAAGTAAAGATCAAGTTCGTTAACGGCTGAGGGGGAGTAGGGGGGAGAATTTCAAAAATTCAAAATATCTTCGTTATTATACGTCCAATCGAAAGCTTGTATTGTAGAAATCTTCATTAAAATTCGAGGATCCTACAACAGAATGAAAGAAGTAGAGACCATTCTTAAAGAACAGGAATCTGACACAATAAATCTCACTTCAAGAACGCAGAACAGGGAAGAACAAGCCAGCAAAACCGATGTTTTAACATCGGATGGAGATAGCGTCTTTGAAAGTAATTCGGATGGGCTGCCTTCCTCCATCTCCGATGTTTGGATTAAGAAAAGTCCGTCACGCAGGGGCTGCGTAAACTAAGCAGATTTCCCACATGAAGTTAAACAATAGATAAATCTACATACCGGTAACACAATACCATCGTGATTAAGTACAAACGATAATGAGAAATCTTTCAGTTAATTAAAATAAATTCCCAACTGAAACGGCTTCTAAATTGTAAGAATAATTTATATTTTAATAACTCAAATTTTAGTAGTCCAAGAACTAAAGAAGGGGGGGGGCGGATGAACAGAACGTATTTGCATAAATCTCACAAAGTAAGGAAGGTAAGGTATGGTAAGAAGAAGGTTCCGCCTGAGCCGAGAAATGACGAAGATGGCCGCCGTAAATCGAAGTATACCCGACCACAGACTTAATAAAAATGCAATATCTCGGTTAATATTCAAGAAAGAGAATAAATGTATAGAACAATATTTATAGTAAATTTAATTTGCAATAAAATTGGTTCCATACAATTTTTCGATCCGATGCATAATAAAGGAGATATTTTGAATTTTCGAAAATCCCCCCCTCTAAACCCCCCCTCCCTCTGGTCCGATTTCAGCCATTAACGAACTTGATCTGTCTTTTTACATAAAACGGTTAAATATCGAGTTTCGTCACGATCAAACAAAAATTCCGACCGCTAGGCGTTCGTTATATATATATATATATAATTTTGAACGGACCTCATTTTCGTCATCTCCTGGGTAGGATCGATGGACATTTGAAGAAAATTTTCGAAAATCGCGTCATGAGTTACGACCTCAATAGCTGATTTCCCTTAAGGGAAATCTGCTAAAAGAAAAACAAGAGGAAATAAACAACCAAGGACCCTTGACAAGTACGTGAGGCGTAGAGCCAATTCCTTTGATGTCAAACGTACAAAAAAAACTAAGAAAAAAAAAAACTTTAAAATTGAATGTTCTATAAATGTTTTACTTACGTTTTTTCACTATCTTGATTATTAACTGAGATATTTGCAGTTTTTAGTTTTCAATAAACTCCCTCTACTATTCATGGCATATTAACAGTAATCTGTTATCTCATGAATCGCTTTATTCCTAGCTCAAAACTCAAAAATTGCCATTATTGTAATTTTATTCTGGTGGATACTTGCAAAGGCATACTGTGATGACGTCAATCTCCATTCGTATTCCGAGATATATGCATTGTGTTAACTTTCACCCTTTAGTAAACCCCCGCTAAAGAGGTTCATGTTAAAACATGTTATTATGTCATGAATAAGAGCTGAGGCTACTGAGGGCTCAAAACAAAAAGATCCAAACATCTCGGTTAATATTCATATTGGAGAATATAGCTGCATAAATACGCTTTATAGGCAATTTTATTATCAATAAGATTGGCTCTATAAATATTTTCGATCATGCATGAAATACGACTCATCATGATATATTTGGGTTTTGTTTAAATGTAGAGAGCAAAAGTGGAGTATAACTAAGGAAGAACCAAAAAAATCCTAATACCTCGGATAACATTCATGATAGAGAACATATTCATGTATATAACAACATTTAGACAAAGGGAATTTAATATCCAATGAGATTGGATATGTACAATTTATCAATCAGACGGAGGTATATAAAATATTCGAAATTCACCCCTCTAATCCCCCTTGAAGTCGTCCGATTTCTGCCATAGAGAACTTGCTCTTTCTTTACGTAAAATGATTAAATATCGCTTTTGGTAACAATCAAACAAAAATTGCGACCGCTGAAGCGTTAACGGACAAATATATACACACACATATAAATATATGTATATATTTTTTTTCTTTTTTTTTCCGGTTGGTGTTATAGACCTTCAAGATCCTTCGCCGCAGACCCCAGGGAATCGTTATCAGAGTTTTTCCTGAGTGAGTGATCAACGCGATGTACAATCCCCATTATCCAAGAGGGGTCTGGAGCCAGTTGTCTCCAATAGACTGACGGGCAGTGGCGGCTCGTAGCTAAAATTAGTGGGGGTGCTGCTCCAGAAAATGTTTAGCCTTAGTACGCCAGGGTCGTCACTGCGGGAAGGACAGTGCTCTCTCTCCCTTGTGGAGCATCCTGTGTGCGCATGCGCACAACAGTCAAACACCTCGCCGCTGGAATTGTGAAGCTGGAATTGTGGAGCTGTGTAGTTCCATACAAAGATTTTTTATCTTTTTTCATTAACTGGGGGATGGTTACTGCATTAAGCTTAAGGAGTATATATTATACAAGTATGAAAAATTAAAGAAAAAATGCTCATTATATTAAATGTTATAGATAATATCAAGTGGAAATTGGGGGTGCTGCAGTTCCACAGTGCCTGTACGCGAGCCGCCACTGCTGACGGATTCCGTTGTATCTGGAGGGTCTGTGGCCAGTGAGCGGGAGCTAAGTGAGTCATAAACGATAGCCTGAAGTATATACTCTTTAGACTCCCGCTGATAAGTAAGCACTGAGCCTCAAGTGCACTCTGTTAGCGACCCCTTGAACTAGTATTCTCCCTTGGCAGGGATTGAACCTGCACCTACTTTTACCTTCAACATCCTGACGGTAGTGGTGTATAAGTGCCCACGCCTTAATCCGCACGGCCACCAGCGCCCCCATATGTAGGAGTGTATGCTTACACTATATATATATATATATATATATATATATATATATATATATATATAATACACATACTCAATTTTGAACGGGCCTCATTTTCGTAAAACAACACGAATCTCCCAATCTCGTGAAGGCATCCGAATTTCTCGATATGAAATAAAGACATGGCTCTGGTAAATAGGATTATTAATGAGAGAGAGAGAGGCGTGGAATGGTGCCAGAGGGGTAGAGGACTGGACGAGAGCCGAAAAACTTTTCTACTTCTTAGGCGAGAGAGGTTATAGCGACTGTTTGTCAAGGCTAGTAACTTTCTCCCAGACACACAGCCACTACTAATCACTTAAGCTCTTTTCTAAAGCTCCGGACAACTCCCAGCTTCCTATCTCACCAGCTCCAAATCTTTAAATCACTATTCTAAATAATTTGTTTTCGCCGAGACTTTTCAATAAGGGGTATCTAGATTTGAAAATCCATTTCTATGTGCTGGATGGTGAAGTAAGAAAACAATGACCTCCTTCCTTCACAGTTATTTATTCTATGAGACAGAGCGCTTTCAGGGCATAAACTCCACCATCATCAGTGCCCTGCTGGCTAATATTTACCATTAAAACCCTCATGTAAGCTGCCAATTACCCAACAGAAAACTGACTCGTGATGGGAAGGCTTCAATCACGTGGAAAATGAACATATGGAATAAAAAGTAAACTAAGCAGATTCCACACTTGAAGTTTTACAATAGAGAAATCTGCTTACTAGTAACCGTTGTAGAAACGAGTCTCTAAACCAATTTTACAAGAGCCGAGCAACTACGGAAACGCCCGAACTAGATTTCGGCGGAAACTGACAGCCAATCTCTACTCACCCGTTATCCGCGTACTCTTAATAAAAATGCATGGTTAATATTCAAAATTGACACTAACAATATTTTTAGTAAATTTAATTTGCAATAGGATTGGTTCTATAAAAAATTTCGATGCAACGGATTGTAACGGAAATATTTCGAAAATCTCCCCTCTTAACCCCCCTCGCACAGGTCCGATTTCAGCCATTAACGAACGTGATCTTTCTTTTTACATGAAACGATTAAATATCGAGTTTTGTAAAGACCCACGAAAAATAGCGCCCGCTAGAGCGTTAACAGTTAAATATGTATATATATCTATATATATATATATATATATATATATATATATAGAGAGAGAGAGAGAGAGAGATACATAGATAGACCTCATTTTCGTCATCTCCAGAATAGGATTGATGGACAGTTAGACATCTCATGGGCTGAAATATGACGCCCTGATTAACTCAAATCACTGATACTCTATTTCTGCCATCTCATGGCTACAATAAAAAGTCCGTCACGCAGGGGCTGCGTAAACTAAGCAGATTTTCGACGTGAAGTTTACAATAGAGAAATTTCACGAGAGCCGAACAGTTACGGAACGGCCGAACTAGCTTTCAGCAGGAACGAATAGAACCGACCTCAGACGAATAGAGCCGATCTCATCTCCGCACTCACCTAATATAAATGCAAATATCTCGGTTAATATTAAAGATAGACAATAAATGTATATACAATATTTACAGTAAATTTAATTTGAAATAAGACGGGTTCTATAACATTTTTCGATGCGACGTATAGTAACGGAGATATTCGAATTTTCAAAATTCCCCTCCTCTAAACCCACCCAACCCACTCTCCCACCGATAACGAAATTGATGGTCCTTTATACATAAAACGGTAGTATACCGTGACGATTAAATAAAAATTGCGACCGCGAGTGTTAACAGACATATATGTAATAAATATATATATATATATATATATATATATATATATATATATATATATATATATATATATATATATGTGGTGTGTTGTTCTTTTCGGAGTTTTCGTCAATGTTGGTAAAATGAATTTTAGTTTATGCTGATATTTCGAGAATCTTTATTTTCTCTTCCTCAGGGCTGTAAAAATTACATGTACTACATTATAATATTGCACATTGTTGTTATACATTGTTATAAAAGGGTGTTTTTTCCTTATTATTACTTACCAAGACTAAATATATTTATAGACTATTATACATTCTTATTGCACTATGACTAGGGTTATAGTCCTTCCTTGTTTTGTTCACATAGCAGGGTCACAGCCTTTTGTCTGTTATATATATTTATAGTATCGTGTATTAGATTGTTAAACTATATTAGAATTGTTGTACTGTTGTAATTATATTATTTTACAATGGTTATTGCTATGCACTATTTTAATTATTGCTATGTTTTGTTAAATCTATGTTATTGCCACTTACCACTATGTTATTGCAACTTATATTACTTTACAATAATTATTGCTATGCACTATTACAATCATTGTCATGTTATTATAAATTATAATTATTGTTGGGTTATGTTAAAGTTATTCCTATGTTGTATTTATGTTGCTATTTTTATTCTTATATTTATTATGTTATAACAACCATTCCTGTGTGTTACTAAAATCATTGTTATGCCTATATTAAAGCTATTCTTATGTTGCATTATTATTATTATTATTCTATTATGTATCTACAGTATTATTATTCTATTATGTATCTACAGTATTATTATTCTATTATGTTACAGTTATTAATGCTGTTTGTAGTTATATTTTTATTAGAGCCACCTTCTTGATGTATTACATCTATTAAGTTATAATATGTTACAGCTGTTATAGTGTTATATATATATATATATATATATATATATATATATATATATATATATATATATATATATATATATATGTATATATGTATATATATATGTATATATATGTATGTATATATATATATATATACACACACACATGTTTATAATAATAATGATATGGGTATTATATATAATGTGGTGTTATGGGGTGCTCGAGTGTTATGTATGTGAATATATGTATGGATATGAATATTGTATAGTGTTGAGGTGTATTTATATATATATATATATATATATATATAATTTTGAACGGACCTCATTTTCGTCATCTCCTGGGTAGGATCGATGGACATTTGAAGAAATTTCCTTAAAGGAAGTCTGCTAAAATGAAATTTCTGTTTACATAACCTTCTTGCAACGGTAGAAATGTTGTAGGATAAAAACGCGATCCCGCGTGACATTCCAGCAAGTGGAAAATCTTAGTTTCGCTGCCAATGCGTGACCAATGTTTTTAGCAGATTTCTCTTAAGGAAAATCAGCTATTGAGGTACTCATGATGCGATTTTCGAAATTTTTCTTCAAATGTCCATCGATCCTCCCTTGGATGTGGACGAAAATGAGGTCCGTTAAAAACAGTATTTATATTTGTCTGTTGACACTGTAGCGGTCGCAATTTTTGTCTTATCGTTACCAAGCATGAATATATAATCGTTTTATGTAAAAAGAAAGATCAAGTTAGTTAACGGCTGAAATCGGACCAGAAGGAGGGGGGAGGGGATTTTGAAAATTCTTAGTATCTCCGTTATAAAGAATCGGATCGAAAAATTGTATAGAACCAATCTTATCGCAAATTTAATGTTCTATAAATATTGCCATGTACATTTGTTCACTATCTTGATTATTAACTAAGATATTTACATTTGTTTTTGGTTTTCGGCTTTTATTAAACTTCCCCTCTTGCTCATCTCATATTAACAATATGCAATTATGTTATGAAGCACTTTATTTGGAGCCTAAATGCCAAATATTGTTGTCATTGAACTATTGCGTCTTGAGATAAATGCAAATCCGTAACGCACGTGGGAAATTTGCTTAGTAAACGCAGCCCCTTGGACTTTCAGAATTGCACGTTAGGAATTGGCTGACAGAAGATAGGCCAAAAATAATTATTATCATGGCAAATTCTTTTAGCTGATTATAGTTGAATTCATTAGCTCTCAATTCGGAACGTAATTTCTCACATATATTATTTTTAATAGCACCATTCTTCTCGAAATCTCTCCAGCGGTAGCATTATCTTGTTGTGGGAACAAGGCAGTTCTCAGGGCGGCTTATATAGAGCAATGGGTGAAAGACTATTTACTTACTTTACTCTCGAGAGATGATGAATAATGCATAACTAACTCGGAAGATCTGGTGATTATGATTATAGAAATGGGTTAGTCCGTTACAATCCCCTCATTCATTCATTATTCCGTCATGCAGCATTGAACACTCCATTAATTAAAATATACTTCATGCACTGGTTAGTTGTAAGCTGTGTAACTCAGTAAAACATGTTTGATACAATTGCTAATTAAATTATGATTTATATTAAGGGAATGTTCGATTCTACTTATTTTCGATATTAATTTGCTTATTAATGAATATTAGTGCTACTCTAATTATTTACTGGGCCGTGACAAAGTCATCGTTGCTTTAGACAAGAATTTTAGCGACAGGTAACTCCGTTAATATTCATATTAGATAAATCATGTTTAGGACAATAATTGTAAAAAATTAAGATTGTTTATATATAATTGAGCGATGCAACTCATTGACATTCAAAATTTTCAATTATACACCTTCTAAACCATCACTCCTCCCCGAAGTCCGATTTCAGGTATTATCTAATATAATCTTTGGCTTTCCACGGAACGGTTGAATATAGAGTGGGGTATTGATAAAATAAAAATCATTCAAAGTACAAAAACTAAAATTTAAATGACGGGAGGTTATTGAGGACTGAAAAATAAAAAAAATGTAAATATCTCCGTTATTATTGAAGAAAATCTTTACATAACAACTTTTACAGAAAATTACATTAGCAGATTTTCTTCTGGGAAAACAGCTATTGAGGTCGTACTCAAGAAGCGATTTATGAAAATATTTAACAAATGTCCATCGATCTTACCCGGGAGATGATGAAAATGAGGTCTGTTCAAAATTATATGTATATGTGTGTGTGTGTGTGTGTGTGTGTGTGTTAACGCTCTAGTGGTCACAATTTTTTTTTTTTATCGTTACCAAACTCAATATTTAATCGTTTTACTTAAAAATAAATATCAAGTTCGTTAATGGCTGAAATTGGGCCATCAGAAGGGGGAGAGGGGGTTTCCAGCGCGGATTTTCGAATATTCGAAATATCATTATTCGATGCCGAAGCTTAAAATTTAAGCTTCTCTTAAAGTAGGTATTTGAATACCAAATATTGTTATCAAGAGACCTTTATTATAAAAGATACAAGCAAATATGTTCTGGTCAACCCATCCCTCCGTCTTTGTTCTTAGACTACTAAAATTTGATTGATTTAGATAAAAATTATTATGATTCATTATAAATTACAGTACTAGATATAGAACATAAATTTCAATTAATTAACGTCTTATACTCTGATATATTTCAGTAATTGTTTTTCTTTTTCGTTTTTTCGGTGAGAGGTTGGTAGACCTGTTGTTTGTCCCATCGGGAATTTGTTAAAATTGACTTATAGATTTTCTTATTGCCGTTTGTACTTATTCACGGTGGTTTCGTGTTACCAGTTATGTAGATTTATATAATGTTAAGCTTCAAGAGGGAAATCTGCTTAGTATACGCAGCAGCGTGACGGACTTTCTATTTTTTTAATAATTATAATAAATATCAAAATAAAAATTTAACAGAGGTACATTTTAATAAAATCAGGTAATAAAACATAAAAAACGGATATCAAATTTAATACAGATTAATTATTAATAGTAATGACTTATAGACTAACGTGTTATCATCTATTGAAGCATTCGTTATTCCAAGATTCGCTATACGCTAAATATATTTGGTGTAGTATCAAAATTGTTTGCTTCTTCTCTCTTTTTATTATTGAGTCTTCTGGTTATATTTAAGTTATTAAATATTTAATTGTAGGCTGTGTGTATTGGTGAAAATATGAACTTCCCTATTTTTTATCACTATTATATCGTGAAAATCTTGATTAATCGCAGTTTTCCTTCAGGGGAAATTTGCGGGGAAAAAAGTGGCAACCTTTCCATTGGTCATGCAAAGGCCAAGCACGGTCCACTCAGTCTGGAGTGAAAAGTTAAAATGGGCTTTTAAGCCTTTTTTTTTTTTGGCCTGGAAAGTTGATCGACCCTCCGAAAAGGCGGTGGGAGTCGTCCCACGCGCTCAGACTAAACTTCTGCCCACTTGCAGCAAAGCATCACAGTTTCTGCTTCGGCCAAAACCAAAAAGCAATCCAAGATAATAACTAGCAGCTCTGATTTGGTAGTGAAATATAAATTAGAAAAGCACTCCTTGGTATTTCCAATGCAAACATGACCTAATATTTCCTTCTCCGCACACACACTTGAAGGTGTGTATTAATCACTCCTAGAATGGATATTAATCGGACAATATAAAATTTATTTTTTCAATCATTTATTTAGCACCAACGACAAGACGATTTTGCTCAAACTTCAAGTAAGGAAGGAGGAAAACTCAAGTAATTCTGAAACTTTGTGTGCAAGTAGAGTAGTTTATCCGTAACACAAAACTATTTTTTGTACTTGCGAAACTACTATTTGAAAGGGTAAAATCACCTCTTGAAAACAACAGTTTTTATATTTCTGAGCGAATATTGTTAAAAAAGTGATTGATATAAAAAATGTTTCAAATGTTAGTTTTTTGGGTTTTAATTTACTTTAAAGCTGCACAATCAGATTTTTTTTTTTAAATGTTATACTTTTAAAAATTTATTTCCCTCTCGAAGAAGAAACTGTCGCCATAAGTATGGAATCATGATGTGATGAACGAGATGTGCTCATAGCTATATACAATAAAGGTATTTTTAGCTTATTTTTGAGAAACGTGATAAACAACGTATGTCATTGTCGTTTAATATGCCATATGGATTTTAAAATATTTAAAAACTAAAGGCGGAATGGAAAATATTTTTAAAAATGTGACAAAATAAATTTGATTGCACAGTTTTAAAGTACATTAAAAACCATAAAACTATCATTTGAAACGTTTTTATATATCGTTACGTTTATTATACAATTTAATAATAAACTTTGTTCATTAGAGTTCTTTTGGATTACAAAATTAAACACACAAGATTTAGAGTTTTTATAACCGCACAAATTATTAAACAATGCACAACAATTGGTTACTTATTCTTAACTACTCCTCACAATATGCACTAATGGATTTACTGTTCTTCTTATTGCACAGTCCAATAACTCACTCAGGATCACTGAAGTTCACAGAAACACGGCACTGCACTGATCACAAAGATAACGGTACTGCACTGCCCTTTATTAGACACGGCACTACACTGTTCTTTACATAAAAACGGCACAACACAGTTCTCATAAAACACTTTACCGGACTGCAACTAAAACATACTGTCATAAGAGAGCTAAGAACAAAGTGACTAACTCGAGGCGGGCTGGGTTCCTTTTATAGCTTATCGGAAAACATCAAAGCGGACTGTTTAGACACATCTAGATCCCGGACGGGTATTGCCTAGACCGAGCTAAAGTTGGCTCTTTCATCTATTTATTACTTTTTAAAATATGTGATTACCTCTGTTTAATTTTACATGTACGTAGTTTTCCCAACAATATATTAATGTTTTAACAATATTCACTCAGAAATGTTTTTTTCATTAAGCGATTTTACCCCTTCAAATCCTAGTTCCGCAAGAGCAAAAAATTGTTTAGTGTTACGGATGAATTACTCTACATGTACCAAAATCTCAAAATTTTTTTGAAATTTCCCCTAAAGGGAAAACTGCTAAAACGGCCTAAAGAAATAGCACAAGAAGTTGATGGAGGCGTGATTCTGGCAAGGAATGATAAAGCATACAGTTAAATCCTTGCCGTTCAGGCCAAAATATAGGTCAGACATAAAACATCATTCATTGTAGGGGTGAATAGAATTGTATAGTCTTCAAGTTCTTAATTGATATAGGGCTGTCTTTGAAGTGTTTGTAGCTATAATTCAAGCCTTGATTTAATGATTTAGTGAAAGTAGTCCCGTGATTGTAGCTGGACTTGCAAACAACTACTGGAGAGTAGAAAGTATATTTCAACTACTGAGAGTTAATGGAGCAGCTGTAAAACGGTCAAGAGCTCTGACCAGCAGCAGGCAGATCCTGCCTACATTGACAACTATAGCAGACATTATGTTTTTTTTTTGGAAATTTTAGAAATCAATAAATGATTCTTATTTTGGTAAATCAAATAAAGGGTTGGAGTGGTGGTTGGCTGATTGTCGAGTACAGTTGGCAAGCGCTTTCGATGCGAAGGCACCATCTTCTAGCCGTCTTGTTTTTTTAGCAGGCTTAAGGGAAATCAGCTATTGCGGTTGTACTTCTGACGCGATTTTCAATAATTTTCCTCAAATGTCCATCGATCCTTCCCAGTAGACCATGAAAACGAGCGTTTTCTCTCAAATATAAAACATATACACACTGGATGTACCAAGTTCGCGTGCCACCCCCTCCCCTCCCTAAAATCGGCCCTAGTTTCAATGCAATGCTGAGACTTGGCGTGCCATAATTGTGGCTGGAGAATCTTATCTGTTTATAGTCAACCTCATAACCTTCTCCAGTACAACTCCATCGACCTAACTTAGGAATTTCCAATGGAATGCCATACTTTTTATACCGGATTCATGTACAAAATCAGAAATTAAAGTGAGTGTATATCAGTGAATTTTTAAATTTGGAGCAGCCTTTAGCAGCAAAAAGACGAGAACACTTTATTTAACACAGACATTTATTTATCACAGAAACAGTACAATTTATTAAAAAATGATGGGACGTAAAAAGTAGTAGCCAACAAAATTATCTTTGATACAAGACAACGGGGAAAGAATTGGAATCTCAAAAAAAAAAATTAAAAACTTATGACAAGAAACCCATTATGAATTGTAATCCAGCTTGAGACACCCTGTGTAAGTAAGTACTTGTCTGTTATCGCTCTAGCGGTCGCAATTTTTTTTATAATTAAGAAACTCGTTATATAAGCGTTGCGATCAATACTAAAGAGCAAGTTCGTTAATGTCTGAGGTCAAACTAGTAGAAGAGAGAGGGATAGAAAATTTGAAAAAACTACGTTATTACTCGTCAATCGAAAAATTATACAGAGCCGATCTTATGTTAAATTAAATGTTCTAGAAATATTGTAGAATTCAGTTTTCTCTATCTTCAATATTAACCGGGATATTAGTATTATTTTTTTTTGCTTCCAGCCTTCTGCAAACCCCCACTTCTACTCGTGTCAATATCAATACGCTGTTATATCATCAACCACTTTATTCTAAGCTTAAACACCAAATATTGTTTTCAAGACACCTATATTATGGGATATACATTCAAATTAGATTGTTATGATGTCATCAATTAAGATTTCACGTTCTTGATTCAAAAATGCTTATTTGATATTTACCATACTCGGCATTTAACCAGATACTAAATATTATATTTGTTATTGCCTGACTGGTATATTGGGGGTTCGAAAATTCTTAATATTTCCGTTGTATAGTTTCGTGTCCATATGACGCCTCATCAGGAGAAGTTCTATTACACAAAGGAACTAAACTAACGGCTGCATTTTTCTCTATGACCTTCCACTAGCCGTACCAGTCGGAGAATGGCTTACAGAGTATGGTGTCTCAAATCAGCTGATTTGCATCGATACGTCACGAAATAAAAATATATCGATTATCCCTAATGACGTGTAGTCTAAATCGCAAATTAATTTATTAGAAACTTTAAAGTGATAGATTATCAGTTATAAATTTCTCATTTACAATTTAAACTGCACTTCAATTGGAATAATCGATATATTTTTGTTTCCTGGCGTATCGATATAAAGCAGCTTGACCAAGTAAGCCATTCTCCGACTGGTACTGCCAGAGGAAGGCCATAGAGAATGATGTAGGCGTTTAGTTTAGTACCTTTGTGCAGTATCACTTCTCCTGATGTGGCGTCATATGGACACGAAACTAGTTGAGAAATGAAAATCATTTGAAGGTTGCGTTTTCTTTGTTGACACTCCCTCATAAGTTAAGTATAAAATAAGCGAGAAAACCTTTTTTAAGAAGCACTTTTATTCATAATAACAATTACAGAATTAAAATGAGCAGAGTAACAGGCTACAGCTACTGGGGAAATGACAAGGCGAGGAAAAATGGATGGGATTATATAAGAAATAAACGTTGATGTTTGTGATGTCATCAGGGCGGATGTTCCCTAGACGTTACTCCTCACTCCTTAGGTTGAACTCGTTCTCGGCGAAGTAAGTGGTAAGCGATGATGAAGAAGCCGTTCGAGTTTCGCACTCTTGTTGTGCTTCTGTTAGATGTAGTATAGTGATGAAGCCTGTTTGCTTATATAATATATACAATATACAGAATAATAACGCTAATGTAATAACAACTATACATAAAATAACATAGAGATTACTGAAGTCGAAAGTATCAGTATCCAATTGTTGAAGTGGCTCTATATTTAAATTGGTTTTGTGAATCAGTTCAAAAGTAAATGAAGTTTCTTCCGCTATTAGCAGTATGTTAAAACTTAAAATAGGATACGATTCCCAGTAAGAATATGGTATGGGAGAATTATAAAGTATTTTGGATGAATTAACATATAAAAGCTCCGTTAGTTTGGTATGAACAGTTACATTGCGTCCTTTATTATTTATAGTAATATAGGACTCGTTATATAATTAATGGTATGTCTCTGTTCGGGTGCCAGCTAAATATAAAGTAAGCCTGAAAGTTTTTTTAATAAGCGCTTTTATTGATAGTAACAATTACAAACTTAAAATGAGCAGAGTATCAGGCTACATCTAGTGGGAAAATGACAACGAGAGGAAAAATGGAAGGAAATAAATGCTGATGTTTGTGATGACAGCAGACCGGATGTTCTCAAGACATAGCTATAGACTAGTTTTATAAAGTTAGTTAGGTCATATTTTCACAATGAGAAAAATAATGCCCGACGTGGTCACAAATGTACTTTGCGACTCTCAGGCCACCTGACAAATTTGAAGGTTAAATATCAACTGACGTAATTAGTTGAGTTTTAAGAGAAATATTTGAAAAACTAATAGCGGGTGACCAAGGGCTAACTGGGAGGGTAACAGATTCGACGAATGCTTTACGAGAAACATAGGCTGACGCAACTGCACCAGGATTGGCAATGAATGGGTTCAGTAAAAATCTCATTACCAGTGTACATTTTCATTTCTGTAGTAATAGGATGTGTACTAATATATTGTGAGATCAGAACAGTAGTGCTATATGCCAGGGCGCAGGAAATATGCTTGTTTTAAGCAGCCATGCCACCCTTCTCAGGATCTATAGATATTTGGAGAAATATTCCGAAATTCCAGACATGATAACATTCTCTATATCTGATTTAGCTTGAGAGGAATTTTCTAAGTAAAACTTCAAAAAATTTTTATATATTTTGGCATTACCACGTTGAGCTCAGCTTAGCTTACAGTTCACAGGGTCAGTTATCCGTTAATTAGATAGAACGGACTACAACCTGAGCTAATGGATTATAATCGATACAAGACAATGAGAAGAGCGATGAGTATAGTTGCATTGTGGTGGGGGGGCATACATGATAAATGGATATCGAGGGGGGAGTGTAACGGTAGGCAAGGTCGGAGTAGTTCACTGCCCTCTCGCTAGGGGTCAAGGTTGCACTTATATACTGTACCTCCATGCATTTCTATATGCATCTCTCTCTCTCTCTCTCTCTCTCTCTCTCTCTCTCTCTCTCTCTCTCTCTCTCTCTCTCTCTCTCTCTCACTCTCGCTCTCTCTCTCTCTCTCTCTCTCTCTCTCTCTCTCTCTCTCGCTCTCTCTTTCTCTATCTCTATTTCTCTCTCTCTCTCTCTCTCTCTCTCTCTCTCTCTCTCTCTCTCTCTCTCTCTCTCTCTCTCTCTCTCTCTCTCTCTCTCTCTCTCTCTCTCTCTCTCTCTCTCTCTCTCTCTCTCTCTCTCTCTCTCTCTCTCTCTCTCTCTCTCTCTCTCTCTCTCTCTCTCTCTCTCTCTCTCCTCTTTCTCTCTCTCTCTCTCTCTCTCTCTCTCTCTCTCTCTCTCTCTCTCTCTCTCTCTCTCTCTCTCTCTCTCTCTCTCTCTCTCTCTCTCTCACACTCTCTCTCTCACACACACACACACACACACACACACACACACACACCCTCCTTTCTTTGTTATCCCTCTTTACCACCGCTTTTATTTTATAGCTCATCCTTAAATACTCAACAGAGTAGAACAATTACTAAATACATTCGTAATTAACTACTTTTTCAAATTATAAATACTAGATATTTAATTGCAACCAGAGTTACAAAAATGTAGTTGGGAACTGTACTTGTATTTTCTTAGTTTTCCAATTACAGTAATTGTAGTTGGTATTCATAAATCCAACTGCTAGGTTACATAAAAGTAGTTAAAATAATTATAATTAGTAGCTTTTATTGTAATTCAGTAATAACTACAGACAATTAGCTCCATTTAATATATTTTGATCACCCCTACATTAAAATTTTCATTATTGTTTTTCTTCTAATTCTGGACCCAATATTTTTATATATTCTTCATATTTTCATGGCACGGTTCACCAATAAAAACGACCTCCCCAGTGAGGACAGTAGCAACGAACTAAGAGATAAACGAGAACTTCAGAAATTGAGAGCATCTGAAGAGGTGGTATATAAACCACAAAACATGTAGGACAGTACCAATAAAGATAATGTGAAAAAAATGTTTTTTATTGGTGACCCGTACCATTAAAACATGAAGAACTATTGTTATTATAGCATCGAAGAATAATACAGTAGACTATTTTATTTGCCTCGTGGACGAATGCCCAAAAATCAAATAGATTGTTCAACATTTTAAGTTAATGTGTCATCCTAAAAGCTAATTTTGTTAAATTTTAAAGTTTAATTTTATTTCATTCGATTTGGGTAAAAATGAAGAGCGATTTACATTAATTTTCTTTATTTTGCTTTTTTTTTTTTTTTTTTTTTTGGTTTCTTTCGTTAGATTTCATTTATTTGCATTAAAATTAGTTTTTGTTACTCTTAATTTAAAATAAAATGTATATAATAATGTAGTATATGTAGCATAATAATATTTTTAATATAAAGACATTGCATGTAGTTATTTCTTAACTTCCTCAACTAATCACTGTTTTAAAGTTTTTTAAACTGACTACCCAAGTAATTGCACTTTCTACTACTAACTGTAGTTAATTTTGGAACTATTGATTTTATAACTACTAACTGTAGTTGTGAAATTGTAATTACAATTACTTCAGTTGAAAAAATGTAGTTGTCAATTATCAATATTACGTTAGCAGTTGTAGTTGTAAATACATTACAACTAATGTATTTATAAAAAAATAATTTTCTTCGGGTTTTTTCTAAAGGTTATCACTCTTCTCTAGCCAGGGTGGGACTAATGATTTTATTTAATGAGTTCGTCAGTAAATAAATTCCTGTAGCTCAGGCGGGAATCTAACTCGCCGCTATAGGTTTATCGTATGAGATTAAGACCAATGCCTTATAATGTAGTTATAACTTGCTGCTTGTAATTATAATTACAATTTTGCCCAAGTCTGCTACACAAGTAAGACTCGAGTAGTGGGGCTAAGTCTAAATTGAATAAGTTTGGAGTGGTCAGCAAGTATTTAAACGAGGCAAATGCCTTAGGGCCCGCAATTGGAATGCCACTGCCTCTGCAAAGTGGGAATTCCAAATAATTACATACTATACATACATTTTTAATTACATAAAATTGTAACAAATTAATGCATTTCAAGTTTATAGAATTTTAATTTACTTTTATATTTAATATATTTTACCTTTTTTGACAGATTTCCCTTGAGCGAAATCAGGTATTAAGGTTGTCTCATGTCGCCATTTTCGAAAAATTTCTTGAAATGTCCATCAATCCCACCCATGAGAGGCCGAAAATGAGGCCAGTTCAAAATTATGTGCGTGTGTGTGTTTGTGTTTGCGTGTGCGTGTGTGCGTGTGCGTTTGATATTTACCATACTCGGTCTAATGTGTAACTAGTGTGCATATTTCGCTATTCTAAAACTTCACGTGGGAAATCTACTTAGTTTACGCAACCCCTGCGTGACACACTTTTCTTGTTAAACATATCAGCTGAAAATGACTTAAATTAGTGGTAAATGCCTTCTGTTTCCACTAGTTTATCTAGCTAAGGGGAGGCCATTCAAGCAAAGAATATTCTCCTGCTAATTTTCTTCTCTTGTTATAATAGAGGTGAGATATGTTCGACACTTTCCTCTTCACCGCTTTAGCAATTTAGATCTGCTCTTCTCTTGATCCTGCTGAGGTATTTATTCAGAACGCCATGTCTCGAAGGAAGCTGAGTCGACCAAAAGTAAGATTTAAACCAACTTGCGTTGAGTCTGTTTTCCACTTTGGGAAAGAATGCATACGTTAGTACCCCAAGGTCCGAATGATCCCAACTTCGTTGCCATTTTACAATTGCAGCATTTCGCATTCGGTCTTTCAATACCTTGTACATGATTGTAGCTGTAAAACACACTGCTCCCAACTTTAGACGGTAAGACCCTTTTTATATTGTAGCGTGCAATTTTTCATTGGAGTTCTAAATGTAAGGGTAATGCACCTCCAATGAAGGGGCTTCAGTAGAAACAGTTCGGTATGCTCTAGACATTAAGATAAGCGCTCGTCTCTGAATACTGGCAAGTACTTTTTTGCTCAGATTATCTCCCCAGGCTGGTGAAGCATATGATATTATAGGGATGATAACGCTTTGTACAGGATGACACTATTTTTATGGTGTAATCCTCAGGTGGTTCCTGGCAATTTGTTTAAACGTGCATACCTTAGGGAGACTTTACTATTTAATTATTTTAGAGGGCTGATGAAAGAGAATTGTTTGCCGATCAAAACTCCTAAATTTTTAACTTGTGAAGGTCGATTAGTTACACCCCACAAATTTTGACTATTGGAATTCTATGAAAGTGTTCCTTTCGGCCAAGATGTTTTAGCAGATTTCCCTTAAGCGAAATAAGCTATTTAGGGAACCATGACACAATTTTCTCAAATCTCTATCGATCCTACCCCTAGGAGATGACGAAAATAAGGTCCGTTCAAAATTATATATATACTTGGCAATTCTTATTTGATCGTCACCAAACTCGATATATAAGCTTTTCATACAAAACACGTTTCGTTAATGGCTGAAATCGAACAACTGGGAGTGGATGTTTAGAGGGAGAGAATTTCGAACATTCGAAATATCTCCATTACTATACGTCGGATCGAAAACGTGTATGGAACCAATTCTATTGCAAATAAAATGTACTATAAATATTGTTCTATACATTTATTCTCTGTCTTCATTTTTTTTGCCTATATTTTTTTAGTTTTATGCCTTCAGTAAACCCCACTCCTACTCCTGTGATATTAACAATAACCTCTTATATTATAAATCACTTTATTAGAAGCCCAAATGTTCTCATTAACTATTACGTTTTGAGATAAATGCAAATATGTAATGCACGTGGACGTCCTTAGTTAACTCATCCCCTGCGTGACGGACTTTTTGTTTTGGTGGGATTAAGCCTTAATTCGTTTAGTTGACACCATTCTAACAAAATATTTATTACAGTAATTCCTTTTTTATATTCTTGATGTGTCAATGTTATTAGCACACTTCCATCAAAATACTACTGTACTGAACCTGCTTAAAATATAAAGAAAACCGTAGATAATTTATTGTTCGGAAGTAGTAATGGTCTACGCTTCCTCGAAAAGCCTTCTTGCTGGTTGCTGCCACTGTGGCGTGAGCTGATAACAAACAACCTGGTTAATTAGTGTAAACACAATTAGTAACAGCCTGCTAACTCTGTTAAAAGTACATTTGCTAGGCTTGAGGTGAGATGTTTAAAATTCAGCGCACACTAAGGAAAAACACATTGTTACTCCACAATAACGGTCTGGAAACCCCCGAAAATCCAGTTATATTAACTGTTATCTTATATCTCACGGATTATCGCAGGATATTTCCCCTACTTCAAGTTCATTGAGTTCTTGGGACGCTATGTTGATGATGTTCTTATCGTTTTTAAAGGTACCATGCTAGAACTCAATGGGTTGCACTCGTACCTGAATAGTTGCCATGAGACAATAAAGTACACCCTGGAAGTAGAGCAGCATAATAAGCTGTGCTACCTAGATTTGGAGATAGAGAAGCGAGGTAGTGGCCATTCTTTTAGTATTTTTAGGAAGAGGTCATCGACAGACCTGATAATACCGGCGGATTCTTTCCACCACCCCCAATACAAGATGTCAGGCCTCATTTTCCTTGTAGACAGGCTGTTGAATGTGCCGTTGGATGAAAAGAACTATGAAGCTGAGCTGCGCCACATCAAGTGCATAGCATCCAACAACGGCTACAAGGATGGGGTGGTGGACGGACTAGTCCAGAAGAGGCTCCGTCGGAAGTTGACCAAGAATAGGGGGGTCGGCAACGGTCAGGTGAGCCGAAATAAGGACGTACGTTTCCCTCTTTCTATTCCTTATCTGGGCTCTGTGTCTCATAAGATTTGAAATAAGCTCAAGACACTCGGGATGACGACCGCTTTCAAAAGTCGGCACTCTTTGAAAGCAATGCTCAAGGGTCATGCGAGGGTCAAGGACCCTGTTGACTCACTCAACAAGTCGGGAGTTTACAGGGTAACATGCTCTAGCTGTGAGGTATCGTACATCGGTCAAAGTGGGAGAAAGATCAGAACCCGGCTGAAAGAGCATGTTACCAGAGACACAGAGTTCCATGCCCACATCAAGAAGGAGGGTCATGAGAAATCTGCTAAAAAGTATGAGATTCTCTATGAAGCCAAAAAAAGGCAAGACACTGAGCATAGCCGAAAACCTATTCATAAAACTAGATAGAATGGAAAAAGGAGGCCTGAATATTAATAAGACGGGAGAAGGAACCAGGTTGAGGCATGTCTCGGAAGCCTCTCTCATTGCTCTCCGGTCCCGAGGCCTCAGTCACAGGGAATCCTTGGTTCCTGTCACATCATTGTGAAGAGGTAAGTCATTGTCTTGCTTCTCTATTTTTCTTCTTTTACGTTTTCTGTATGTATTGCTATCTGCAGCTCCTCCGGTGGTTGTTCCTTCATTTTAGGTTTTTTAATTTTAATTGGACTATTCGCTTTTTACTATTTATTCTATTTTAGACTTCTTAACTGTAAATATTCATTTATTTATTTTAACTATTTATTGAAATTGTGTATATATTCTACTGACAAGTTTTTAATTTTTAATTTTAATCTGTAAAAATAATTGTTATTATTTCTGTAAATATTCACTGGGACACTAAACTAAATTTTTTTAAAGTTGTATGTTTTAACTCTTGACCATCGACATGTACATATATTTTCTAAAAAAAATTTAATTAAATGACATATAGTACAACGTTTTTATGGTATTTGTTTGCCAGCAGGGCACTGATGATATAGCGTATGCTCTGAAAGCGCTCTGTCACAACGAATAAAGAACAGTGAAGGAAAGAGGCGTTTTTTCTTACCTGAGATAATAATTCCTTGACCATTCAGCACCTCAAAAAAAATGGATATAGTTTATTGTCATCCTTCATCCAGCCCGTCTGGTCCATAGGCCATTCTGAGGCCGACTGCGCCAAGTAGCTCCTTAATTTCGAAGATGAGTTTTTTCAAGATATATCTATTGGTATCGTTTCTTTTACTAAGATTAACGTATTCTGTACGAAAGTTCGTAGATATCTTGAGAAATAAGTGCTAGTCTAACTCTGGCCTCTCACGCCGAATGCGCCTTATCAATTTTTCTTGTTTTAGTTTAAGCTTCATTCTCTTCCAATAAAGTCATTACTTTACGTTCTAAATAGTATATTTGTTTGCCTTAGATCCTAGCGAAATCTGTCCTACCAGCGTTTTAAATTAAAATTAATTATTTGGGGAGTGCGGGGGGCTTAAAATATGTGGGCGGCCTCTCAGGCCGGGTGCACCTGATTTTGTTTCGTCCAGAGGAGCGCCCGACGGAGGGTTAAGCCCGGCCGTCTGGCTGCATAAATAGACCAGACACACAATTAGTGCTACAGTCTGGTTTGCGGTACCTTCTTATCATTTTTTATTAATAATTACCTGTGTAAAAGATGGGGATATTTTACCATACCACAAAAGATTATAATAATGACCGAATAGGATAGAATGGACAAGTAGCGTGGAAGTGATCCTGGTTTGCTGCTAGCTATGTATTCCTGGAACCCCAAGTAGATACATACATAACTAGGCAACTTGTGATGAGAGACATACAGGTTCGTCGTGATGATAGTGAATGATTGGTAAATATATTGGTCCTGTCGTTCATCCGAACACGCATGTGTCATAAGACAAACATAACATGCCAATCTCTAATATTTGTTTGTTTGTCCAACACAATTCCGGCATTGTTATGATAAGCTTGCAGGTTGATTTCCATTGACCTTTCTAATCTGAGTAACTCACTTATTCACTCAAGGGAGTACTTATCCAGCTAAAGGAGCAGGAGCGAGAGAAAGCTACCGGAGAATTCCCTCGAGGAGTCTTGATATTAATTCTGATGGATGATATGTTTTTGTCCTTGAATACAGAGGCAGTGGAGAGAGATGAGGCCGAAATGTAGGCGTTTGAACCGGATACTGGCATCACTTTCTCCAGCACACATAGGCCTGTACTCGTTCCCACATTGGGCCTATTCCCTTCCCACAGTGTCCTTCTCTTATCACTCTTATCAGGGGGTTAATTATATTCCTCATTGATACCAATCAGCTGTCCAGCTTTCAGAAGACTCGACTCCCAACTCTGTCCCGCAAATGTTCGGCCTCTATTCCACTTGTGCAAAAAGCTCCGTGTCCCAGGGAACGGGAATGTGCTCTCTTTGTTTTTTTTTTTAGATATTTCTTATTTTAATAAGAAAATTACATTCTGCAATCCATACATTTGGTAATGTAACACTGCACAACCGTCCTCCACAACTCTCGACAGAAGCTACACCCCTTCACCACAATGAGAGCAGCAGCACCTCCCTGCCCGGCAAGGAAGTCAAGAGCTAAGGAGGAATGTGATACTTGAGAATAAAATAGCCACTGCTATCACTTCACTGAACTTCTAAAGAACATCTCTGGAAAGTCTGTATGCGTGGATTAGCTCATAGCTGTCGTGAAGTGCGAAATAGGCTGTTTATTTTCTTACATTATCCCTTCCCTTGTATTCCTTCTTCAGAGTCCTACGCCATTATCCCTTTTGGATACTGTTATTTCTGTAAGTCCTTTCCGATCAAACGTTCTCACTTAGAATGATCGCCCGCTCAACTGTCCCTCTAGATTCCCAAACTATTTTGGGCAAGAGACCCCTTTTCCAAAATGAACTGATGCCTCAGACCCTAATAGCCAAGTTACTTTAAATATCCTTTGACTAGTTTTTTTCCTTGTTGATACAAAGTACTTACCAATTTAAAAACTTTGCGGTTGGTTATGCGAGTAAACTTCTCATTCATTTTCTCATCAAAATTTACCAAAATAAATATACATAAAATTTAGAAAATAATAATCATTAATACAAATTACGTAAAAATACTTAAGTAGGTAATTCTTTTTTGAAGAAATGTTAAAATCGCTAAGTAAAAATAAAAACTTCGGTATGATGGATGAACCAAGTGTCCTTTTTCAACTTGCACGAACTTGTGAGCGTTTTTTAAAAGTACAACCATGATACTTCCTACTAAAATGTTAGTCATTCTTATAAGAAGTTGGTTCACGTAACACAACTTATACAGTATCTTGAAAGTTACAAATAAGAATTTTTGTTAATTAATAGGGGTCGATTTTTCAACGAAGATTTCTAAAATAATTATGCAGATAGAATGCCTGATATATATTCCTTTATCTTATAACTGAGATAAATTCTGACACTGAATATGTGTCTCCGATACACACGTTGTTTCCAAGAAGCTGCTATTCGAATAACAGAGAGAAATTGTATAACCACATACTTACTTCAGAATATAAATGAATTATCTGCAAATGCGACTAATTTAAACATTACACCTATGGCATATTTTCTTTTTGTCTTGGACGTCCCTGTATTACTTCTTCGTAGCCAAAGTTTAATTGCATCAACTTGTCTCAATTCTGACAACATCGAAAGTTTCAGCCATCCCCCTTTTATTTGTATTTGATTGAGTGTAAATTTCAATGTGATTTTTCCTCTCCCTAACTTTATATTTTTGTAGTACGGGTTATATCCGTAATGCATTATTTACGTCAGGAACTGTGCGATTCCTCGGTATGTCATTTACGCTCACTAGCGGATTCGTGACCTGTTTTGGGCAGGGAATCCTCCAAATCTGCAGGATAATGCGATATACTTAATTCAAGAATACCTTTCGGTTCATACCTAGGACTCAATTTCTTCTTCTTCATTTCGTTAGATACCATTTTCTCAAATACCTTTTCATCCAAGTCATCAGCGTCCTCTCCAGTGCTTCAACTATCATTTTCTCGAAGTGATCTTTCTTTTACTCGTATTAGCCATGGATATTTTCTTTTTATTTCAGTTCTTCTTTCTTTTCCTGTAGGAGCTAGGGACTCCAAAACATTAAATAGAGTCATTTGTCGTTTTCATTCCTTGGTTTTTGCATGAGTAGAAAAGCTAAGGACATTTACTAGTACTTGTGTATTATATCCACCACATTTTAGTTCCACTAGTTCCACGCTAGAATGCGCTACTGAAGTGCGACGCTAGCTCTCCCAGGCTAATGAGGTTATCTTTTGTCATAGTTGCGTTTGCTGTTTAGAGTTTCTTAGTCCTTTAAAAATGCCTCTTTGGGATTTGCCAACGACTGAAGAAGACGCTGTTAAATATTTACATGAGAGGAATATTTTGGATATCAGAAGAAAGTGTTCTAAATCACATTGTATGAAACTTTACAGTGGAAAAAAAGCCTTTTTTGGAAGTGTAATGTAAGAAAGTGTACCACACTTCAAGCAAGTCGGCGTTCGGATTGACACTTGGTTCGAAGAAAGTAAAATTCCATTTTGTAATGCATTGAAGTTCATTTACTGCTGGTGCGAAGAATTGACATCTGTCAATTTTTGCAAAAAACAACTCAAAATTTCCAATAAGACTGCTATTGATTGGAACAATTACATGAGGGAGTTGTGTGAAACACATTTCAGTGCATTTTAAATTGTATTTCCACACATTTTCCGCCTAAATGTGAATCAAATGTTTTATTTTTAAAAATTGTGTTTTCTTTTATTTATCATTATAATCCCGTAGAAGGTTATAAGGTAAGTATTACCTCCCTTGCGGGCAATGAATCGTACTACTTAAAACAGTACCGCACTCTAGCGTGGAACTAGTGGAACTAAAATGTGGTGGATATAATACACAAGTACCCATTTACTTTTCTAATTTTTATCACAACTTTCTTCTGTGAACCATTACTTTTGCTGACGTCATATTAGTACTCCATCACCTGAAGTGCATTACTTTTCCAGACGTTGCCCAGTGCACGGATATTTTCTGATTAAAATAGCATATCTTTTAGGCAATTCAGGTTAACCATAAACCATAATTTGTTCCTATTTAACATGCTTTCAGTCTTGTGAATCCTCATCAACCGTTGGTTGATTTAATTTTAATCAAGGGATGTTCGGAATCATACTTGTCTCCCCTGAAACTCCTAACATCTTCTACGGACCTTTGGTGTCTTATCAGCCAACAATTGATTAATCTGGTTGCTCCACCTTCCATCACTTCTAGTCCAATTATATTTAAGGATATCCTTATGTGGTAAAATTAAGGACATCCGTAAATATACGTGGACATGGCACTGTCCTGTGTGTCATGCAGGCTATACAGTATTATTGGTCGGAAATTATTGGGTTCTCTCCCTAATTTAGCATTGAAATCACCTATTATTATCTTTATTTCAGTTTGAATGGTTGTTATTTCAATGGTGTCCCCATTTATTCTTGACATATAATCAGCGATCATTTCAATTAAGTTCAGAAAAATGAATTAAATCATTTTTCTAAACTTAATTTTAAACGAAATGTTTAAATATCGAGCTTTGAACTTGATTTTTGCATTTGTAACTCTACATTCTTAGTGTATATTTATGTTGATTCTTGAATAGCTCTTCTTGCTCCAAAAAGGAGTTTCACTGTAGATCTTTATATTTTGTATAATTTTTTTTCCTAATTTTTTAACCCTTTATGCCCGAATTAAAGAAGTTTTCAATAGAAATTTAGGATTGCAGCAGAACAATGTCGTTCTAATGTCCAAAATTGATGAGTTATACAGTTATATTTGGCAAATGATTCACTAGGGAGTGTAATCTTCCTGACTACTGTGGGGTTGTAATTCAATGTTTTTTTTATTTTCAATTATCATTTTTGTTAATGTTCAGCCATACATTAGTTAAGTATTTCACTAAGGTGCTAATTATTCTTCTTCAATTTAAGAATGAAAGAGGACAAAGTTTCTGTTTCTGTGACCAAAACATTAACCAAGATTAGGCCACCAAGAAGTACTGGACTATGGAAAAAAAATTCACATACCTCTTAAACCTCTTTGGACATCGATTGTGATCGAGCATTGCGCACGAAGCACGGATCGTTAGCTCGCCTATTGTTGGGATCAAGTGTTGGATAATTAGGGTCATTGTTAAGTTGAGTTTGATAACCGATTATACATAATCACAACAGGTGATAAGAACAGATATCCCAAGCATAGAGGGACCACATTCAATAGCCTATTCCTAAACAGTTAAAAAAAAGAAAAGTCAGTCACTCAGGAGCTCCATAAACTTAGCAGATTCCCTACACGCGGGTATGATAAACTCTTGAATTAATCTCACCATATATTCAATATCTATAAGTTAATATCCGGTGAGAAGAATTGGGTGTATATTGAAAGCAGGAAACAAGAAAGTACGAATAATCTGTTTAATATTTGAGTTACAAAAAAAATGTATAGAATAATAATTATAGTGCTTCACTATTTTGACAAGATCGGTTCAATGACATTTTGCGATCCGACTCTTGATAACTGAGATATTTTGAATTTTCAAATTCCCTCCCTATACTCTGTCCGATTTCAGTAATTAGCGGAATGCCACCGTTAAATTAAATAGTTAAATATCGAGTATGGTGTAGATCAAATCAACATTTTGAGCCAGGAACCAAAAAGCAAAATTGATAAAGCCATCACACAATTTATATTCGAGATAGACAAAATGTGTACAGAATGTGAAATTGGCACCAAGATTAGCCACATCATTTTTCAATCTAACTCTTAATAACAGAGAAATTTTGATTTTTCTGTTTCGCCTTCCCTCTAACTAGGGAGACGAAATAGAATTTAGTTGTTAACGAACTCGAGATATGATGACACTCATCAGAGGTTTACTATCAATCTCTAGTAATTTACGGATCAGGAATAAAGAGAGTTTGCAATGCGGTATGACAGATTGTGACATCATTGTGTGTCATTTCTGCACCTGGGAAATCCACAGTCCCACTGTGACAGACCATATAATATTTTTTTCTATTACATTTGTTGGATTCCATATGTAAAGATTCTTGCGAAAAATACGTACTTGAAAATTGCGTTTAGTAATCACGTATTTATGAAGTACAAAGAAAATTAGGGCATTCCTACAAAGGATGGACGTAGATGACGCTTGGACGGGAATCTAGAATCTTCTAGACGACAAAGCTGACTCCGACCAATAAGCAGGCGAGTTGGCGCCTTGAGCCTTCTAGAGCCGGCACCGAGCTATAGAAAAGCCGCCTGGGAGGGGAGTTTACAGTTTTTCAGTTTTCCCAATTAAAACTCTATGCGTGCAGAGCAGTTTTTAGTGAGCATCAGTGACTTGTACAGTGATTCTAGTGATCGTGAGTTAATGCGCACTGTAATAAGTTTGTGTTTTCTAGGGATGCTGGGAAGTAGTGGAATGCAGCTACAGAGCACCTACTCCATCTTCAGTGCCTTTTTGAGCGTTAGCCAGCAGCCGTGGTACAAGTTTGTGCTCTGAAGGTGCACTCTGGCAAAATAAACGTATCGTAGAGGAAGTAAGCCTACTGTATACATCCAGGTTAATAAGTTTGTGATCTGCAATAAGAACTTGAAGTTAACAGTGCATATTGTGGTTAGTAGTGAAGAATAATTTACCTAGTGGGTAAAAGTGTGTAGTGCGTCGCGAAATAAATTGTGAAGTGATAAAATCTATAAAGTTCGTGTATTTAATTTTGCAATCCAAAATAACCCTAATAATCAATGTTTATCAGTTTTGTAATAAACATAGCAATATTCTTGCCTTAATGACATAACCGGTTTCTATTAGGCTCAGGCACATAGTAGTAGTAAAGTAAATTTATTTTCCAGTAAATTATATATCAATTATTTCATAAATTCATAATAATTTACAGAGTGCTTGGCATATACCGTTAGCACAGTTCAAAATAAATTCATAAGACATGCTCCTGTATAACTATTTAAAGGTTGTCATAAAAATTTGTAATGATATAACATAATATGGGTAAAACTAAGTACAATAGTAGAAGTTTCTCCACATTATAAGGTCACTAACCACAAAAGAATCTATAAATTACATTCAAAAGAAAGGAGCCTGTGATATCTTCCAGGACTTTTCAGATATTTATACAAGTTAATGTAATCTCCTCAAGTTAATGTAAAAGGATGGCAGTTATTTGATTCCTGCTGAGAGTAATTCTGCCAAATGTTGCAGCAGGCGGAGAATGGTAGGAACAGCTAGGAAGTGATAGATAGTCTGCAGGTTGCTGGAGGTTACACAGTGAACAGGTGGCGGTGTCATCCCTAATCCAAGGATTCTTGTTCAAGTTGAGAGTTTCTGTCCTAGTTCCGGCTATTGCTTTCTTATAGTGGAAAAAATTTACTTCAGTATATTCTAATGCTTGCATGTGAGATGAGAGACCTTTGGATAAATCATGCCATAGTACATCGGCAATGTTTTGATTAAATTTATCAATTTCTATTGACTGTAATTGCCTAAGTAATTGCTTTACAATTTGGTTATTCTCATTGACAGGGGTTTTGAAAAACTCATCTGCGGGAAGGTTTACTGTTTGCCAAATTTCAGATACATTACCATACCAGAATATTTTTTTCTTTATAAATTTTAATGCCAGTTTCTTTGTTGTCTTATCATAACTTGAGTTCAAGACAGTAACTAATTATTTCAAGTGAAGTGAATCAGTAAATATGAATAATGGTACTTCCTCTGTCTGCTGATATAGTTCATAATTAGGTGTATTTTGGGGGAGGGCAAATAACCTCTTAATAAAATATCTTTGCAATTCTTCGATTTGTTTGTACTTCATTCCTCCCCAAACCTGCCCACCATAACACATCATGGCCCCTACTACAAAAGGAAATAGTTGTAACTTTCTTGATAATGGCATATCATTTTTCAAGATGAATGTACGCCTCCTAATGCATACTTGAAGTACTTTAAAAGTCCGTCACGGCTGAGTAAACTAAGCAGATTTCCCAGACGAAGGTTTACAATGTATAAATATACACACTGGTCACACAACCGTGAATGTCAAGTAAATAAATTTTTTTAAATTTATGTATTTGAAGAGCTCCGCAACTAGGCGATGTCGCTCAGTGCCATTTATTTGAATTCTCTAAATTAAAATTTTAAAATAAAGATAAAATGTTTTCAGAGTTATTAAAACATATATAAAGTATATGGAAATAAAATTAAGGAAATGTTAAAATCATGCTATATGAAACAATAAACTTTGAGATAAATCCTGGCATGAGGGAGATGGAAGGCTAAGACACTAGTTTTAAAATGTATTATACAGAGATATAAAACGTAGAGAAATGAGTGGAGTAGGTGAGGTTTAAAATTTGTTTTAAATGTGAGTTGCCGTGACTGAAATACAAAGTGAATAAATACAAACGGAAATAAGAAATACTTCAGTCAATTTTCAAGCTAATAATCCCTATAACGAAAAGCGGCTGAATAGTAAACAAACAGGCCAACCAACCTCGAAGCGCTGAATAGTTAGACTGGAAAGAAAAACAATTCATGAAATATATCTGAATATAACATATTTATTTTATTTAAATCTATTTACTAAAACTAGTGCTATAATTTGTAACGAATCAGAATCATTCATCTCAATCGCTCAAATTTTAGTAATCCAAGAAAGAAAGAAGGGGGGGGGGGGGTCATTAGAACATATTTTTTAATATATCTGACAAAGTACAAGTTCAATGAAAGCAATATTTGGCATTTAACATTTAATGAAGTGGTCCATGCTATAACAGCTTATTGTTAATATGACTTCATTAAAAGTGAAGGTTTGCTGAAGGCTCAATGCTGAAAAATGCAAATACTTCGGTTAATATTCAAGATAAAGAATAAATGAATATACAATATTTATAAATCTTTCAATTAGCAATAAGATGGGCTCTTCCAATTTTTCGATCCAACGTATAGTAACAGAGATATTTCGAATTTTCGAAATTCCTCCCCCTCCTCCTTGTCCGATTTCAGTCGCTCTCGAACTTGATCTTTCTTTTTACATAAAACTACTAAATATAGAGTTTGATAACGATTAAATAATAATTTCGACCGCTAGAGCAGTATCAGACATATATATATATATATATATATATATATATATATATATATATATATATATATATATATATACTAGCTCAGATACCCGGCTTCGCTCGGAAATTCATTTGAGGCCGAATGGTGATAGTATTTTTTTGGCAAGGCTTTACTTTGCACAATGTTTTAACATTTACCCGTCCCAGTGTTTAGAGTAAATACCCGTCGTTTCTGTGGATTTGTTTATAATACAATTATTTTTTTATGAAAGACTTCACTGTCCTCCATATTGTCATATTTCCCATTTCCTGTGCATTCTGCATAGATTTGAATTAGTAGTTTTTAACGTATAACTCATTTATACTTAGGTATACGACGAAAGTGTATATAACAAAAGTTACTCCAAATAACAAAATAAACAATTTTTGTTATGTGCATAATTGCCGAAACCTCAATAGGAAACGAAATATCACTATTTTTAATTTCAGGCCTCCCTTATAACCCCCACTCCTGCCCGTCCCTAGAAATGTTAGTATGGCTTATTATAAGGAAGGCGTTAGTGCTAATACAAATACCGAGTGTTTTATTTAGTTCGGTTGAGCCTTTGTGCCAAATAAAATTGTTGACTCCCGCTATAATTTTTAGCGTATAACGTCTTTATACTTCGGTATACGACGAGAGTGTATATAACCACAGGTTCTCTACATAACAAAAAAAACAACTTTTGTTATGTGCACTTTTGCCGAAACCCCGATAGGAAACGAAATATCACTATTTTTAATTTCAGGCCTCCCTTATAACCCCCACTCCTGCCCGTCCCTAGAAATGTTAGTATGGCATATTATAATGAAGGCGTTAGTACTAATTCACATACCGAGTTTGGTTTAATTCGGTTGAGTCTTTAGTGCCAAATAAAATTGTGGACTCCCGCTTTAGTTGATAGCGTATAACTCATTTATGCTTCCGTATACGGCAAAAGTGCATATAACTAAAGTTACTTTAAATAACAAAATAAACAACTTTTGTTATGTGCATATTTGCTGAAACAGCAATAGGCAACTAAATATAGCTTTTTTTAATTTCAGGCCTCCCTTATAACCCCCACTCCTGTTCGTCTGAGAGAATATTATTATAGCCTAAAGTCTAAGTTGGGCTAGTAGTAATATACATACCAAGTTTCATAAAATTCGGTTCAGCCGTTTATGCGTGAAAAGGTAACAAACAAACAAACAAACAGACACCAAAGAAACAGACACCAAAGAAACAAAATGCAGTTATGGTGTCTATCACATGTGAAACGAAAAGTTATTGTGAAATTTCGCGAAAAAAATCAATGTACAGACAGAGGTTACAATTTTATATATATATATATATATATATATATATATATATACTAGCTCAGATACCCGGCTTCGCCCGGGAATTCATTTGAGGCTGAATGGTGATGGTATTTTTTTGGCAAGGCTTTACTTTACACAATGTTTTGACATTTACCCGTCCCAGTGTTTAGAGTAAATACCCGTCGTTTCTGGGGATTTGTTAATAATACAATTATTTTTTTATGTAAAACTTCACCGTCCTCTATATTGTCATATTTCCCGCTTCCTGTGCATTATGCATAGATTAGAATTAGTAGTTTTTAACGTATAACTCATTTATACTTCGGTATATGACGAAAGTGTATATAACAAAAGTTACTCTAAATAACAAAATAAACAACTTTTGTTATGTTCATATTTGACGAAAAACCAATAGGAAACGAAATATCGCTATTTTTAATTTCAGGCCTCCCTTATAACCCCCACTCCTGTTCATCTCAGAGACTTTTAATATAGCCTAAAGTCTAAGTTGGGTTAGTAACTAATATACATACCAAGTTTCATAAAATTCGGTTCTGCCGTTTATGCGTGAAAAGGTAACAAACAAACAAATAAACAAACAAATAAACAAACAAACAAACAAACAGACACCAAAGAAACAAATTGTAGTTATGGTGTCTAGGACATGTGAAACGAAAAGTTATCGTGAAATTTCGCGAAAAAAATCAATGTACAGACAGAGGTTACAATTTTATATATATATAGATATATATATATGAACGAACCTCATTTTCGTCATCTCCTAGGTAGGATCGATGGAAATTTGAAGAAAAATTTAGAAAATCGCGTCATGAGTACGACCTCAATAGCAACTAAAATGCTTAGTTAATGATAGGCAATGCGTTAAGGTGATCTAGATATAGGTATTCAGTCACTATTTCTATTTTACTACCATCAAAATACCATACAGCGGCCTTGGGTGTCTCCACCGTTCTTAAATACCACCATCTTCGGTTTTGTTAAGATTTTTGGCTCAGACACATAGAACCGAGTTTAATTGAAAATAATATCTACATTAGATTTAGTTGGAAATTTATGAGCTGGAGTGACGCAAGGCATATATAAGGGAGGATCCGGGTATATGTGTTAGTTACTTGGAATTAAATGAGTGTGAGGCGAGGCCCAGCACTTTCTCCAGCGAGGTAGAAAGTGACGGATATCCGTGTCACATCGGCTCTGAATCATTGGCCGTTTTATCTCTATGGCAGAGCTCCCCCCATAGACCACTGGCCATGTTTTTCGGTTTTTGGTAAATCCCTCCTCAGCTAATATGGCATTTTTGAAAATCTACCAACTTCAAATGTGTTGTGAATTTTTTTCATTGAATTTAACCAAGGGGGAGAAGGTGAGAAGGTGCTAAGATTAATAAATTGAAAATGTCTACGACCTATAAGATATGCAGAAGATTTGAATACGCCATTTATTGTTTATCTGAAGAAGATCTGTAAATTATGTCCTATGGAATCAGCTGAGGGAAATCAGCTACTAAGGTTGTAACCATGACGCGTTTTTCTAACAATTTCCTCAAACGTCCATGGAAATGTCGAGAATGAGGTCAGTTCAAAATTACTCACACACACACACACACATATATATATATATATATATATATATATACGAGTATATCTTTGCAAGTTAACGCTCTAGCGGTCACAAGTTTTGTTCGATCGTTACGAAACTCGTTATTTAATCATTTTATGTGAAAAGAAAGGTCAAGTTCATTAATGGCAGACATCGACCCATCGATTATAATCATTAAAAGTCGGATCCAAAAATTGTATCTGAAAAACAGGTTTTAATTGAAAATTAAATCTATAAATAATTATAAATGGAGTTATATATACATTTTCAATATCATGAATATTAACCGAGATATTTGCATTTTTTTTCTTTTCTTTTCAGAATAAAGTAAACCCCTACTCCTTCCGGTTATATGATGAACCACTTTATTCCAAGCTTATATACCAATTTTTGTTTTAAAGAGCCCTTTATTATGAGAGATACATGCAAATTCGTTTTGTTCTGACGAAATCAGTTAATTCGAAAAAGTTTATTTGATCTATACCATACTTGATAATTAATCTTTTCTGTCAACACTAAAGATCATATTTGTTATTGACTGAATCGGACATGGAATAGTGGTGGTTTTGAGGGGGGATTTAAAAATTCTCAATTTATTATTTTTTTGATATTATAACTATTTTTTTTGTTTTAATGATTTAATTTTATAACGCAACAAAGAAACAAAATTATCACATTCTGTGCTTCCAAACTAATACAATCTCTTGGGTAATACAATTAATTCAAATTATTTACAGGTGACTTAAAAATTCGTCATTAATATAAATGTATAAATAAATAAAAAATAGAGTTTTCAACCCCCCCCCCTCCGACTGGTCCAATTTCTGTCATTAACAAACTTCACCTTCCTTTTTACATAAAACGATTATATTTGGAGTTTGGTAACAACCAAACAACAATTGCGACCACTAGAGTGTTAACAGACAAATATATATATATATATATATATATATTAAGATATATATATATATATATATATATATACACACATAATTTTAACGGACCTCATTCCTCGTCATCTACTAGGTAGATATGGTCGATGGACAATTTTTCATAAGTCGCGAACAATCTTATGGGAAATCCGCTAAAAGGTACCTGCATGTGTTGAAATGAGTTGGAAGGTACCTGTGTTCATTGAAACGACTAAAAGGCCTTCAACGTCATCAGATCTTCTACAAATATCCCAGCAATACCTGTAAACTCATGTAACACAACATAAGATGTTAGCGCCAGAAATAGAATCAAGAAGAACATTTTAATTAATCGTCATTGGAATCTGCAGCTTAGTTGGTAGTACACTGGCATAGATAACTGCATATAAATTTATAAACTTCGAACGGGTCATTTCCGCTTTCTGCAAGGAAGGAAATCTGAAGAAAGTTTTAATAAAATGCCGCCATGATAAGAGCCTTAATACCTCGTTTCCTCTTGAGGAAAAACAGCACGGGTAAGAGAGTACTGGGCAGCAAACGTGACGTCTCACAGAAATTACTAAATTATTACCTTTTTATTATACCTTAATACTGGAAATGGTCACATTAGGCCTCTAAAGAAAAGTGAAAGTTGGGTCCACTCGCGATAAAGACAGCAAAGCCACCAATTATGATCTCTGCAGAAGAAGATAATGACAGGCCTGGACAAATTGGCCAAAACTTTCGTCCCAAGAATCGATGCTGAGAATTCTGTGGGCATTTTCTCTGCGGAGTCTGGACAATTAGGAGAAACTTGGAATAATAGCCAAAGAAGCATGCACAACTCAATAAGATGGCAGGTCTGTCTTTTCTATTTACACCATGTATCCTGGATGGATGTAAGAAAACCTAGGGACTGTCCCTTCACAGTTATTTATTATAGGTGACGGAGCGATTTCAGAGCACTTGCCCCATCATCAGTGCCCTCCTGCCAAAAATTAACCATTAAGAACTTCAAGCTGTTATTAACACATAATCGACCGGTCGATGTTTAGGATGTCACTCAATACGCTTACGTTTCTCTTCTGCTAAGTTGGAATTAATAGTCAAAAATGGATATGGCACTCTATTCATTCAAAAAACCAAGCTTTACCATTTAGTTGCAATCTCCGAGAAAAGCTTGAAAGTAAGTATGCACCGTTGGATGCATTGCTTTAACATTCACACTTGGGCAATTTCAGGTGGAGCGTTAAATGTTTCTATTGTACCAAGTTGGAATTGGTGGTTTAAGATGGATGTGGCATTCTATTCTATGTATTTCATTCAACATTTCAAGCTATCATGTATTATCAACCTACGAGAAGAAACTTCGAGTGGCAGCCTTGAATCCACGTTGCATACATTCACAGCTCCACAATGTCAGCTGGGAATGTTAAACGTTTATATTCTGGCAAGTTGGAATTAGTAGTCCTAAGATGGACATGGACTCCATAAATTCAAGACATCAAGCTATGCCATGCAGAAGCATCCTCCAAGAAGAAAAGTGAAGTGGTAACCTAGGAATCATGTCACCAACGTACGCAGCACAAGAGTCTCATCTCGTAGATTTCACCTTTCTATTCTACGCAGGATTCATGGTTGAAGTTGTAGATCAGAGTGAATATGGTATTCCATTCACAGCTTCTATTCACGTACTGAAGCTACGCCTATTATGACAACCTTTGGAGAAACGTAGAGTGGAAGACAGCATCGAAGCATGTCATGATAAATCACACTACAATCGTCCCAACTAGGCTGTTTCCCATCAGCTGGAATGGTGTCATCTCAAATCTCATTGTCTATTTCTCCTGTAACAAGAAGCCAAAAATGAATCTTCGACAATGGTGCCCCATCAAAAGTAGTGGTCGTCGATGATCCCTCCACAATTATAGGGATGTTTCAACCTTTTGTGGGAACTGTCATCTCGAATAGCTTAGTCGCCGACGTGTTGAGTGGGGAAAAAGACGTTTCATGATATATATATATATATATATATATATATATATATATATATATATATATATCTTCTTGATAAAATTAAAGAAATCTGATGTGTTCCCCACATATTTCACAATAAATTAAATATACTAAACGTGGCCTGCACTTCATTTATAATTATTTCTTTTCATAATCAACGTTTCAATGCGTCGGATGAAAAAATGTCATTTGTTGTGTCTCCTTGGACGATGTAAATCAAAAGGGGAGGCTCAACAGTCCTAAACATGAAATTGGAAATTGTAAGGCTAGTTGTTTTTGAGTTATGCAAGATAGGTAGATACGTAAAAAAGTGATCACGAAAATGGGAAAACAGATAAATCCATTGAAATTTGAAAACCACACATTTTCGAGATTGCAATACTTCCTTTACTTCGTACAAGGAAATAAAAATACATATATCATTGCTTGACCTGGGAGTAGGCACGTGAAAAAGTCTCACATTAGTGATAACGTTGGTTCAATTTGGCCCGCTAGTCGTTAAAGGCGATTTAAAGTACAGTTAATTCACTTTGTTTTATTCATTAAATGCCTCATTCAATTAGTATTGAAATATAAATTACATTGAAAACATCAATCTTATTTTGTTTTAATGTTTAAAAACTGAATAAATTAATAAATATAATATACAAACTGAAAAAATATGAATTCCTACTACTCAGTAGAATGTTTATAACATATGTCAGCATGATTCAGACAAATGTACTAAAAGCATTTCTTACAAAAATGCTTTGACTTATTGTCCTTAAAATCAATGCAGCGCCCTCTTTTTTTGGGGTCCGTTCTGCCTCCTTGTGGAGGCTCGTACTAGACCAATTTTTGTGCTAGTAATTTATTAGAATGATCTCCAACTTCACCATCACTTGATAAACCATCATTTACTTCTTAAACTGCGTATTTTAATTCAAAATCTTTCGGTTAACATAATACTGTTTAGATGTGCTGGCCATGTTTAAAAAATGTCACGTTAGTAGGAACGTTGGGTCAGAAAGACCCACGAACAATTTTGGGAGAAAATAACACACCACGTTCCTGTAATAAAAACAACTAAATATTGCCAGCTGACCAGCAGAACTTAGTTTGAAGGTAGACTGGTGGACAAGTTCAGAACTAAAGGAATATAATTTCTAGACCACTCCAAAAATATTACTGGGTCAGATAAACCCAACGTTCCTACTCCTGAGTTAATATGGGTGTAGGTGAAAACATTTATAGCACAATTATTCTAAAAAATTACATTTGCAGCAAGTTTGGCTATATAATTTTTTTCGAATTATAATAAGGAAAATATTTTGATTATTTTTAATTTCTTTCGCGAAAACCCCTAGTTCTCCAGATCAAATTTCAGCCAGTAACGAAGTATTTATTTGGAGCATTCGCTAAGAGGCGATATTACTCAAATAACAAAAGCAAACCAAAAAAAAAAGCACCGACAATACCAAAAACAAAACTATCAAGAAAAATATAAAAAAAAACATTAATAATAATAAATAGAAAAATATCTACAATAATAACAAAAACCTCGACAAAAATAACTAAATAATATACAAAAACAAAATTGAAAAATAACTTTAGGGGAGGAGGGGAGTAGAACTAAGAGAAAAAAAAGTGACATTACATTTGACGACGCAAGAAAGAAGTAAGAAGGTTAACAAAAATAGGAATGATCAACAACTAAAAACTATAAGCTCAATAAATACGACGTGAAATATATAAATAGTTGATTAAATGCAAATATTTTAAAAAAGTAAGTAGTAAATTTTAAATTAAATTAGATTATTAATTAACGTCCATTTTTTTGCAACTAAGGCTAATTGGGACGGGTTATCAACAGGTTACCACCCTTTTCTAGCCAGGGTGGGACTAAGGATTTCATTTAGTCAATTCCGTCACTAAATAAATTCCATTGCCCAGGCAAGAATCGAACTTGCCACTAGGTTTCCCATGTGAGATTAAGGCAACTCGCATGGCTAACCTGAGCCCCCAAAAGTAGTAAATTTGATTAAAATGGAAAAATCAATGATATATAATATTTTGTACTTCATACTGATTAAAGTAATAAGTTGTTCAACGATTCAATCTAAAAGCGATGGAAAATATTTTATTATTTTTTTTTTAAAAAAAACACAATATTTTATTAAAAAAACAAATAAAATGTAGAGGGACTAGAAAATATATAATACTATATTTTTGAGTTAAAGTTATAGTTTTGAGACGTTGGAGTATTATGTGAATACTCCTTTCGTTAAGTAAGTCTTGTGGTATTTGTGAGTTAGTTGATGGCATTCAATAAGTATGTGTTTGAATGTTAAATGAACATTTAAAGTCTGTCAAACAGGAATTGTATTTCTTTCTATCAAATGAGTGTACATTTCTTAGTAGTGTCCGTCTTGGTGTGTCATCAGTTCATTAGGCAATGCTTCGACAGTGTATTTAATTTCCCTCAACTTGTTAAATGAGCCAGTTTTCTTTCCATGTATTGAGTATGTTAATCTCTCTCTCTCTCTCTCTCTCTCTATATATATATATATATATATATATATATATATATATATATAATTGTAACCTCTGTCTGTAGTTTGATTTTTTTTCGAAATTTCACGATGCTTTCTCGTATCCCGTGCCATAGACACGATATCAGCAATTTGCGGCTTTGGTGTCTATTTGTTTGTTTGTTTGTTACCTTTTTACGCCCAAACTACTGAACCGAATTTTATGAACTTTGGTACGTATATTACTACTGATCCAACTTAAGAATATAGGCTATACTGTTATTCTCAAAGACGACCAAGTTTATTCTTCAGTTAAACATCAGAGTGTTTTTAATGGCGGTAATTAAATACACAAAGTTGATAATGTAGTTGTGCTTGGGGCCACGTTTGGGAAAATAAATTTGTATTCTTGCATAGTTTATAATAAACAATGCTGTCGATAATTATGAATTTTATGGTCTATGGTACTTGAATAATTGCTATACGGGATGATGATATATATTGTAAACAATGGAGTGGGATTGATGAAGAACTCATTTTTTTCCTTCAGACAAAAATTCACTATAGTTACTAGTATAAATAGTAAGTTAAAGACTTGAGACGGGAAGTTTCAAAATATTGTGCGTAGCGAAGCCAAAAGAAATTACTATAATTATTCAGACTCCCTGAGTAACGCAGTCATGATTTCTCGAGCGAAGCCCCTGGCACTTTAGCTAGTGTTTACTAAATCTTTCATTGTTGGATTTCGAGTCTTGGATTCCAGGATCCGGAGTCAATCAATGTTGAGTTTTGAATAGTCGCCATTGTCCGATGAAGAGCCGATTAAAGGTAGAAAGAAGAGTATTTGGATGGGTGGGATAAAGGAAGGAGTTTATCCCGTTCTGTCAGGCTTATAAAGCCCTGCGCGAGCTTTGTCGTTGCGGGCTGATGGCCATGAAATCGCTGCTCGTTCCAGTAAGTGGTGGGCCCGTGCTCTGGCAGAAGGTCCACACGGACCCCGAGGTGTCTTGGTGAGAGTAGGCTTGCTCTACTGACCGCCATTTCTCCTCGCTTTCTCAGGGCCAGTGAAAACTAGCCCCGCACTCTACCTCTTTGGCCGGACAGTCTACGCTGCCTCTTTGGTCGTTCCCGACAAAGGTCTCCGGTGCCTTCACAATAATTGATTCGGACCAAGGCATAAAGCCCATTCTCTTGAGTGACAGGTGGCATTAAAAGATTCCCAAGCCTTGTCCATCACAAAAGAATTCGATGTAAATCACTAGTTCTTTTGATCAATGTAGAAAAATATGAAGAAAAGTTAAATGTTTATATTTCCCTATTTGTTTTGATTACTCACTGGACTACCTGTCTCTTCAGACATATATCGTGAAACACCTTATTCCAAGCTCAAAAATTGTCTTGATCGGAATTTTACTGTGAGAGCTACGTGAAAATACTATATGTGATGACGTCATCAATGACGATTTTATTTATTGAGTCGGAAGTGTTTATTTAATTTATACCAGACTCAATTTTTGGATCTTTTTCGTTTTGTCTTTGCTAGTTACTCTCAGTAACATCAGTTACTTAGAATAAGACAACTTTATATGTTATTTATTCTCTTGTTGTCAAAATAACCAACTAGTAGAAGATTCTTGATTGATTTTCATGGCTGTCTTTAAGTTATATAAATACTTACAAGGCGAAAATTATACCCTTTCCTTATTACGAGAAAATTTAATAATTCCTAATTATTATTCATAATAATAATTCCAACCACCTCAGCAGCATCAAAAGTACAATTAAAGAGTGGCCATCGAGCCATAGGAGTACTAGACGGGAGAAAGTTGTTCTTGCCAGACTCAGGATCGGCCACACATACCTGACACATAGACACTTCATGACAAGGACAGACATCCCTATATGCAAATTTTGCAACAAGCACCTAACGATAAACCCAATACTGACAGACTGCATCCAATGAAAAAAACCTTGACATACCCCACGATATGACAGAACTATTAACTGACAGCTGCCAACATACTTCACAAATACTAACATATCTGAAAAATATCAACTTCTACCAATACATATGGAATAAAAAGACAATAGTTCTACAGCATACTTAAGAAGATTTAAAGGAGATTACTCTTATTATATTCTAATAGGCAATGTACGGATATGAGAAACCCTCCGATATTTAATGAATATTCTCCATACTATATAAGTAAAGTAAAATATTACGTTTTACATGCAGAGATAAATATAGGTATTATTCTAAATAAAGATCATGCAAATCACCTTCCATGTTGGACATAAACCAAATAAATAAATACATAATTCATAAAGATCGTAATTGTGAATCCAAATATTTAATGAAACTTATAAAAAGAAAAAAATCACTCAAATGACATTGTTATGAAAGAAGCTGTCGTTCAGAATTTGTAATATAAGAATCCAAAATATAAAATATTCGTTGAATATGGTTCTATGGAAAACACATTCGAAGATTAAGGACATACCATATATCACACTGAAAATGTTGTAAATAAAGAATAAATATAGGCTTCTAGAAAAAAGATTAGCCTAAATTGCAAAAAGTGGACGTTAATAAATAATAATAATAATAGAAAAAAGAAGAAATAAAATCGAAGCTGGTACAAGTCGTGAATTATTAGATTCCTATCTTTACAAAGCTATGTTCAGGAAAAGGCATGAAGGCCATGATTTGTTTAATGTTATGTTAAATGATATTTACAACTTTTGGGGCCCAGAATGATTTAAGAATAATATATATTAAAATAAAGTTTGATTATTTATTTTGTTAAAAATATGTCTTATTTAAAATAAGGCAAATAATCATTTAAGGTAACTGATATCTCTAAAAATATGTGACGGGAACAAAACCCAATATGTAACCATTTCATTCAAGACTAGAAAACCCCAACTTCTACTCATTGGATATTTACTTAGTGTGGGAAATCTGTTTATATTTCGCCCTTGGGTTATGGACTTTGAATATGTTAAGTAAAGGTATTATGGAACGTTCGAACATATTTACAGCTAGATATTATCTACTTATTAGAAAGCAATATTATATAACTTAATTCGTGTATAAGATCGTTACAAATCTGAACAAGACACAAGAGACCTCAAAATTCAAGTTACTTCATGTTTAATTCTTATTGAAGTAACGAAAAATGAAAATAATTCCTTCTTTCAAATGGTTTAATAGAATGCGAAATTCTTTATTTATTGGGGATGTGTTGGCCGCTATTAAAAGGGGAGAAAATACTAGGTGCTAAAAAAAAACTAACGTGTTTCTTTATTTTTTGAGTTGATTTCTTTAAGAGAGTACTTAATCCTAAAAACAACAATCTTCTGGACTAATAAAGTAAGCATTTTAATGATCTTGATGAGCACTAAACTGTGGTCCTTCGCCATTATGCTTATCTCTAACGGTTTCTAAGATATTTCAGTCGTGGTCCGTATTTATGGGACATCCTTAAGGAAAATCAGATTTAGATCTTGTATTCGTATGGAGCCTTTCTAAAGTTTTCTTCGAATGCCCAACAACCATAATCAGAAGATTTGTTTGTGATGACTATGGAGTACTTTTTTTTTTTTCCAATATTCATGAGAGTAAGTCGATAGTATTCCATAAAGTTTATTTCATATTACATTTATTTCCTTTTGAAGCGGAGAGAGCCGTGACCCCTCTGGAATGTGTTGTGAACGCACTGCGTGGTCCGAGCTAGCGTGAGGTCCCGCCTCAACGCCTCAACACGCAAACAATGTTTTCTTTGGGTTGATTTATACGATACGAGTTGTTTAGAAACTCCTTCCAAGTATAAATAAAGGTTCACTTGGTTTCTATTGTTTTAAAACGTAAATAACTTATTAACTTTCTAATAGTGCATAGACATTAATGGTTGTAACTAAACCTTGTATTTCGGGATGTCAACATTACTGACAGATATTGTTGGTGGATGACGTTGACCCACTAGGAAGCGCGATAGATTCCGTAACAGACGGCTTTCTGGTTTGACTTACCGATGTAAATACAGTCCGTAAGCCGGAACTCTTGAGGTACATACAAATATGTAGTGTTATGACGCCAACAATTAGGATTTTGCGGTCGTGGATCGAAAATATTAATTTATTCTATACCATACTCGATATCTAACTGTTTCATTCACACTAAAGGCTAATATTAGTTATGGCTGAAATTGGGGGTGAAATATGGAAGGGGGGATAGAGGTGAAATTTTGAAAATTCAAAATATATCTGTTATTAGGATTCGATAGCAAAATGTTATAGAACCAACCTTATTAAGCTATTGATGCTTTACAATTGTTGTTCTGTACATTTTATCGTAACTCAATATTATGCGAATTTGTACTTTCTTGTTTTCAGCTTTCAGTACCCCCCCCCCTTTTACTCATCGGTTTTTACATAGAAATAGAGAATATGTGGTGACATGAGATCTCTCGCGTGTTATACCAACACGTAGCGTGACTGATTTTTAGCAGATTACCCTTAAGGGAAATCAGCTATTAAGGTCCTACTCATGACGCGAGTTTCGAAAAATTTCTTCAAATGTCCATCGATCCTACCTAGGAGATGACGAAAATGAGGTCCGTTCAAAATATATATATATATATATATATATATATAAAAAATTGTAACCTCTGTCTGTACATTTTTTTCGATTTTTTTCGCGAAATTTCACGATAACTTTTCGTTTCACATGTCATAGACACCATATCTGCATTTTGTTTCTTTCGTGTATGTTTGTTTGTTTGTTTGTTTGTTTGTTTGTTTGTTTGTTTGTTTGTTTGTTTGTTTGTTACCTTTTCACGCATAAACGGCTGAACCGAATTTTATGAAACTTGGTATGTATATTACTACTAACCCAACTTAGACTTTAGGCTATATTAATTTTCTCTGAGATGAACAGGAGTGGGGGTTATAAGGGAAGAATGAAATTAAAAATAGCGATATTTCGTTTTCTATTGGTTTTTCGGTAAATATGAACATTACAAAAGTTGTTTATTTTGTTATTTAGAGTAACTTTTGTTATATACACTTTTGTCGTATACCGAAGTTTAAATGTGTTATACGCTAAAAATTATAGCGGGAGTCAACAATATTATTTGCCAATAAAGACTCATCCGAACTAAATAAAACTCGGCATGTGTATTAGCAGTGAGGCCTTCATTATTATAAGCCATACCAACATTTCTATGTACGGGGAGGAGTGGGGGTTATAAGGGAAGCCTGAAATTAAAAAGAGATATTTCGATTCCTATTGGTTTTTGGCAATTACGCACATAACAAAAGTTGTTTATTTTGTTATTTAGAGTAACTTTTGTATATACTTTTTTTTTCGTATACCGAATTATAAACGAGAAATACGCAAAAACCTATAACGAATGTGAACAATTTTATTTGAGACGAAAGACCCTACCGAAATGAATAAAACTCGGTATGTGCATTAGTACTAACGCTTTTATTATAATAAGCCATACTAACATTTCTAGGGACGGGCAGGAGTGGGGGTTGTAAGGGAGGCCTGAATTTAAAATAACGGTATTTCGTTTTCTATTCGTTTTTCGGCAAATATGAACCTAACAAAAGTTAGTTATTTTATTATTTAGAGTAACTTTTGTGATATTAATTTTTGACTTTTAACGAAGTATAAACGAAATATATACTATAAACTAAAGCGGGAGTCAACTATTTTATTGGGCGCTAACGATTGAACCGAACTTAACAAAACTCGGTATGTCAATTAGCATTAGTTCTCCCATGATTATAAGCTATATTAAAATCTTTAGGTTCGAACGGGATTGGGAGTTATAAGGGAGGCCTGAAGTAAAAATTCACGATATTTCATTTTCTATTTGTTTTTCGGCAAAGGTGCACATAACAAAAGTTGTTTACTTTGTTATTTAGAGCAACTTTTGTTTCTTTCACTTATGTCGTAAAATGAAGTAAATACGGGATATAAGCTAAATCTATAGCGGGAGTCGACGATTTTATTAGTACTTATTTAAGTGTTTTTAATATAGGCATATTATGACAAATGATGTTATGTTTTAGCCTTATCTATTTCGATTATTTAGTACTAAGTATGATTCGGATAAGTGAGATTATAAATCCCCCTCACCCTTCGCCTCATTTATTTATTTTCCCTAGGAAATAACTTTGTTATTTATTTCCAATAGAAATTTAAACTATAAGAGCATTTCCATTATTTAATTTGTATAATGTATTATTTAAAAAAAAAATCGTGCTGAATTTCCTCAAGGAGTGATAGGGGAAGTAGTAGGGAATCAAACTCTTTGATTTTGGATATACTATCTTATTTCCGATATCTTCATGTTATTGAAACAAATATGTACTATCATAACAATTAAACGTTAATGTCATTATGACAAAAGACAAAATGCTCTTAAACTCGATATGATTGTTTAAAGTATTACTTAGGTTGCAGGGACGGCTACGATCTCTTCCCCTCGACTAGGTTTTTGAATATAATTGAAATTATTTTTAGGGTAACACTATTATTTAATTCCATAAGGTAGATAAATTATTACAATAATATTTTGAATTAATAATTTAAGGAGAAGAGTGTTGATAGCTCTAATGCGAGAGCGGAAATAGACGGAGGCTAATAGAGTTAATTGAGTTTACTAATTTCCTAAGAAATGCTGGGCATTACGGGAAGTGATTACCACTGAGTTCTACTATTATGAATATAACCTTACGTGCTAAACTATGCTTAAACTATATGTGCTCTGATTGGTTTTTGACAGGAAATAAGTTTCATTATAGACGATATTTAATTGTAATAAATACTATCCATGATTATGGTTTGAAGTATTCAAAAAGGTGAGTTAAAAAGTGGCAAGGGATAGATTAGGAACACATTTTTATTTATTTTTCAAATATAAAATTTCTCATTTATAAGTCGCCTGCCTGACCCTCACAGCAAAACATTGCGCGCCAACGGGAAGTGTAGTTGTAAACATTGAAGCCTTGCCCAAAAAATACTATCATCATTCAGCCTTAAATGATTTCCCGAGCGAAGCCGGGTATCTTAGCTAGTATATATATATATATATATATATATATATGTATATATATATATATATATTTGTCTGTGAGAGCTCTAGCGGTCGCAATTTTTGTTTGATCGTTACGAAACTCGATATTTAACCGTTTTATGTAAAAAAACAGATCAAGTTCGTTAATGGCTGAAATCGTACCAGAGGGAGGGGGGTTTAAAGGGGGGATTTTCGAAAATTCGAAATATCTCCGTTATTATGCATCGGATCGAAAAATTGTATAGAACCAATCTTATTGCAAATTAAATTTACTATAAATATTGTTATATACACTTATTCTCTATCTTGAATATTAACCGAGATATTTGCAATTTTATGAAGTCTGTGGTCGGGTGTTGTTCGGCCGTGCTCGGCTCTGGCGGAAGCTTCTAACCTAACCTGTCCTTTTTAACCTTACCTAACCTTCGTTACTTTGTCAGATTTATGCAAATACGTTCTGTTCATCCGCCCCCCCCCCTTCTTTATTTCTTGGACTACTAAAATTTGAGTTATTAAAATATAAATTATTCTTACAATTCAGAAGCCGTTTCAGTTGGTAGTTTGTTAAAATTAACTGAAAGATTTCTCATTACCGTTTGTATTTACTTATAGTGGTGTTGTGTTACCAGTATGCAGATTTCTCTATTGCTAAACTTCACATAGGAAATCTGCTTAGTTTACGCAGCCCCTGTGTGACGGACTTTTTTTTTTTTTTTGAATTTTGTAAGCACCATCGAATCGATTTAATTCCTACATTAAGAACAATGATCAAGCCGCAAATAACTAGCCGTTATGAATTTCCTGCCAATGATATTGAGGAAATTATTAACTATTATTAAGGGCCATAAAATTATCATTATCAGCAAAATATTAGCGGTAATATACTGATCGTCGTATGTTAAAGAGACTGGTTTTTCATCCATACGCCTCCTAATAGACTTATTAATATCGTGATCCAGTAGTTAGAATTAACTTATTGACGTCATTAAGTATGCAACAACGTTGATGTGCAGTTATGTCTACCCCTGAAAACATGTTTGCGTAACGAAGAAATTGATCTGAAATACCCTTCTATGTGACCAATCGGTAATTGCATAGTTCTCTTAGACTTCCTGTCTTCGGGTATTGACCGTGGCATTGTATAAGAAGATCAGTTGTTGAGGTTGTACTCGACGTGATTTTCGAAAAAAAATACTTTCAAATAGTTATAATTTTGAGCTGGTCGCCATATTTACTGGAATATGAAAATAAAAAAAGTCCGTCACGCAGGGGCTGCGTAAACTAAGCAGATTTCCCACGTGAAGTTTTACAATAGATCAATATACATGTAACGCAGCCGTGAAGGCTCAGTAAATGTACAAGACAAGGCTGAATTGTAAACAAACAGGCAAGCGCTGGCTGCATAGATAGACCGGAAAGAAAAAATTAATGAAATATATTTGAATATAACATATTAATTTTATTGGAAACAATTTACTAAAGCTAGGTGGTGTAATTTGTAATGAATCAGAATCACTTTTATCTCAATCACTCAAATTTTAGTAACCAAAAACAAAAGAAGGGGGGACAGAACGTATTTGCATATATCTCACAAAGCAAAAGTTCAATGAAAACAATATTTGGTATTTAGGCTTCAATTAATATCTTTTATTATATAACAGAGCATTATTTATGTAACACTAGTAGGAGTGGGGGTTTACTGAAGTCTGAAAACTTAAAATGCAAATATCTCGGTTAATATTCAAGTTACAGAATAAATGTATATAACATTATTTGTAGTACATTTAATTTGAAGTAAGATTGGTTCTATACACTTTTTCGATCCGACTTATAGTAACGGAGATATTTCGAATTTTCAAAATTCTCCCCCCTCTAAACCCCTCCCCCTCCCACTGGTATGATTTAAGCCTTTAACGAACTTGATCTTTCATTTTATATTAAACTACTAAATATCGAGTTTGGTAAAGATTACAAAAAAATTGCGACCACTATATCGGTAACAGACAAATATATATATATATATATATATATATATATATATATATATATATATATATATATATATATATACAGTTTTGAACGGACCTCATTTTCGACATCTAGGTAGGATCGATGGGAAAATATTCGAAAATTCCGTCATGATTACAACCTCAATAGCTGATTTTCCTTAAGGGAAATCTGCTAAGAAAGTCCCGCAAGCAGGTGATGCATAGACTAACAAGATTTCTCACCTGCACACCGAATGTCAAGCTTATCATGCAGCATCAAATCCCATTCTCTATTTTCCCAGCAATAAGAATTCCATCAAAACACGACTTGAAATTTAAATTGTACGTGAGATGCGTAGTGGATACAGTTGCTCCAATGAAAATCTTTTGAGATGGAGTTAACTCAAGGCTGAAAACACATAACTCGATGTAATATGTTAATTATTAAAGTATCCTTTGAGCTAATCTTCGCGGATTACTCAGGCCAACAACAAAAAGTTGAAAATTTTTGTTTTACTGTACTATCTGATCCTTATAGATTTTTTTGTGCTGAATCCAAATCTGGCTTAATCTGTCGAGCATAGTTTTTGAGCAATCTGCTATTTATTATATAGTATAAAACCTCTTCAGCATTGGGGACAAATAATGAAACACTATTTTCCATCATAAGCATGGTCTGTATTTACAGTAGGCTACTTACAACAATGGTATAATGTGCCAATGTAGGTTTCACCTGGAGACAAAACTTCAGGTTTGTCAGCTGGAATTGGTTTATACTTTCTTTCTCTGTTTTCGTTGAAGCTTCTTGCGTAGGTTTTTATGCGTTGAGTGGCTTGCTGGACTTCTCCGTGAAGTGGCCAATAGTAGTGCCTCATCGGTTAGTGTTTCACCGGTCCAGCTAGCGTTTTTTCATTACTTTCTCCGGGAAATAATCTAGTTGGCTGTTTATAAAGTCAACTTTTAGGTCCATCAAACGTCCTAAATGTTTAAACTTGTTTAACATATTAGCAACAATAGAAATATATTTTATATTTCATTTCCCAAGAACTCTTTCCTTGAGGAGAATGACTTACACGAATCATACCCATGCTTCTTCCTCATTTAAGGCCATTGTGCATTCACAGTTTTGTAATGTCAGGTCCGACAAAGACACCTCCTTTTAGTTTAGCTTCAGAAAGCTGAAGAAACTCCACCGAAATCTAGATCGGCCGTTTCCGTAACTCTCGTCTCGTGAAATTGGTTTAGAGACTCGTTACTACCATTGTTATTAGTAGGCAGATTTCTCTATTGTAAAACTCCACGTGGGAAATCTGTTTAGTTTACGAAGTCCCTTCGTGACGGACTTTTTTATCATGTTTAAAGACGAATGGCCAATTTAGCGCCACCTCAAGTAAAGCCATTAATAATGACTTCGCCACTAAATAAGTTCCTATTGCTTATTCTGGAAGCGAACCCAAGTTTCTTTGTTTATCTTAGGCATTAAGACAAATGCCTTAACTCGCATGTTTAGCTGCCGACCTATAGCTTACCTGTACCTGGATACATTATTATGACAAGGAGGTTCTAAAGGTTGTTAAACAACGACAAAGAGGATGCTACTTCTTGGCTGTTGACCGCCAGCGAGGTAGGAGTGGAATGAGGCGTGCCTGACTGAGAGAGACGGCCTTATAAAGGGAAAAGTGATGACAAGTGTGTTTGTAGGGCAGTCGTTCAGGATGCTAAAGATTCCTCTCCTCTTCTTAAGGTGAAGGTCTGGGCTTTCTCCCAGCTGAAGGTCACCGCCCTCTCTCTCTGACCACGCCTAGCCTTGGATGCCAAGCATAACAAACATCACCATGCTTTGGATCCATGATAAGAAATCTTATCAGTAATATCCGTCAACAGCAACAGCTTTGAGAGTCATATTTTCAGCACAGCTTTCGAGGCAGTACGTAATTTTCAGAAAATATCCTCAAATGCCCAACGACCCTACCTAGTGAAAAAAAAGTCCGTCATGAACGGGCTGTGTTAACTAAGAAGATTTCCCACGTATTTGCATTTAACTCAAAAATTAAAAGTTCAATCAGAACAATACTTGGTATTTAGGCTTCAAATAATGTGCTTCATAATATAACAACTTATTGTTAATATGGCAAGAGTAGGAGTGGGAGTTTACAAAAGGCCGAAAGCTAAAACATGCAAATATCTCGGTTAATAATCAAGATATTGAAAATGGCACATAACATTACATTTTTAATAAGGTTTTTTCTGTACAATTTTTTGATCCGACGAATAATAACGGAGATATTAAGTTTGTTAACGATTAAACAAAAGTTGCGACCGCTATATTATTAACAGACAAATATATGCAACAGGCTGGGCAACCTTTGACATGTTGTGGGCCAAACTTTAGCGTGCCACTTTTAAAAGTAGTGCATTTTTAAGTAGTGTTCATAATTTTTTACAATAGATATCAGACATGATTGCTATATGGCAGCGAAAGCTGGGTCCCACTGGACAAACACTGGAGCCAAGTAACAGCCGCAGAAATGAAGTACCTCAGGAGGGTTGCCGGTCGGACCCGGAGGGATCAGATCAGGAACCAGCGGATCCGAGAGGACTTGGGAGTCTCAGCAGTGAGAGAGTCTGTAGAAAAGAAACAGCTGAGATGGTTTGGCCACCTATGCCGTATGCATGAAGACCGGGATCCTAGGAAGTTCTTTGAGGCCAGACCGACGGGAAGGCGACCTCGTGGCAGGCCGAGAATTACATGGGCAGAATACATCTCCAGGCTTGGAGAGAACAGAGGGAAGGGTCTGAATGCCATGTGAGCTCTGGCCATGGACCGTCCTGGGCAGAGACATCTCGCTGATAGACACAGTGGAGATAGCAAAAGAAGAAGAAGAAGAAGATATCAGACATGAAATTATAACGACAATTTAATTATAATTCAATTTATTAAAATAACATAATGAAATGAAAACAAAAAAGGTACAACATTAAAATTTGAAATTATTACAAACATCGAAAGTTAAATAGCGAAACTAATCCATCGATGTTTGTATTAGCTCCTCTGCTAAAAAGATGAAAAGAACTTTCCAAATTATCGTCAGTCAGAATTTTAAGATGTTTTGTTTTATTAACTTTCATCATAGAAAAGAACTGTTGGTATTTATAAGTACTGCCAAACGGACAAATCTCTCCTCATCTTCCTCATTTGGAGTAAGTAGAGTAATATGTTAGTTTATTTGGGGTTTTCAAGATGTCTGACGAGCCGGATCAAACCTTACCGGGCCTTACGGGTGGTTGCCCGCATATGGGTTAGGGTGTATACCCCGTGGATTTGTTAATAATAAAATTGGTTGTTATTTAATGCTTCACTGCCCTCGATATGTTTAAATTCCCCGTCTCCTGTGCATGTAGTTTTCTTTATAACGTAATGGACCATATAATTCATAATCATAGAACGTATTGTTGCGAAAATTAAATAGATGAATAATCCTTCAGAGAGAGAGAGAGAGAGAGAGAGAGAGAGAGTCGCGTATTTGGAAAGGCGGCGTAGATCAAAGAGATCGAGACGCTACTGGGCTCGTCCCGCCTAGCCTGGAATGAACTAGAACATTCCCCTTTGATCTATGCCGACCACCTATATATAAGGCACCAGCAAGCTGCGAGTCAGTTTAGTTTATGCTCAGCGATCTTGATGGTCACATCAGTGCGACTTAGTGCAGTGCGGTAAAGAGTTTTTATAAGAAGAACAGTGTTGTGCCGTGACTGTAAGTAACAGTTTAGTGCCGTGTTTAAGACAGTGCAGTGCCGCGAAGTAAAGGACAGTGAAGTGCCGCGAAGTAAAGGACAGTGAAGTGCCGCGAAGCAAAGGACAGTGCAGTGCCGTCTTTCTGTGAATTTCAGTGAATTATTGGACTGTGACTCATTGAAGAACAGTAACGCTATCAGTGTATACTGTGAGTAGTAATTAAGAATAATCACCAAGTTTATTGTGCATTGTGAAATAAATTTTGCAGTGATAAAAACTGTGAAACTTGCGAGTATTTAATTTTGCAATCCAAAAGAACTCTTATTATAAACGTTTATTACTGGTATTGGTAATAAAAACGTAACAGTATTCTGTCTTCCAAATTATGTATGAAAGTTCCTTTTCCTTGGTGCGGTCCAAAGCCCAAGGGTGACAGACGTTTTAGGTACGTCACAACCGCTTTAAAAATACTCTTTTGTAAATCTCAATTGAAACTGTATGTTCATACTGGTACATAGTGTGTTCAGTAAAGTATACCATATATTAACTGAGCAGAGTTAATAAATACCAGAAATAACTGGATGTACCTCCCCAGTGTTCATCTTTTTAAATTATTCATTTATGATAATTAAATAAATTCTCCTGATAATAACACCACACAGCTAAAATTATAAGCATCAAGTATAAGTAAACACAGACCAATATGAGGTCAGCAGAGAAGCGGCAGAACTGATAGGACAAAGGAAGTGTCCCCATACCTCCCTAGGGTCATTGGTGCCAACCTACCACTCATTTAGGATCTCAATCCTGTAATACATTAAATTATATTAACAAATCTGATTACATTATCTTCACAATACTAAAACTGTTTGTTCAAATAATTTTCACGTTTTAATTAAATCAAGTATTAAATGCACTTAAGGGCAAACTGGCGTTTCTCATGAATTAATGTTTGGGAGAAGAGAAGGAAGGGGAGTATACTTTAGTTGGTGCAATCTGTTACTGGCGTTAAAAATGAACATAGATTTGAATTATTTAGGATAAAATATTAACACAGATTTGAATTAATTTATCCAGGTGAGAAACCTCGTAGTTCATATAGGAAAGAATGATTGAGCATAAAATGTTGTACAGTACAACTTTTTGACGGGCTGTAAGATGGTGCCATCGCATCTAAAGCACAATGCCAGCTGTACTCTACCATCAGTCAGTGACGACGGTCTCCACCGACAGGTATGACAACAGTATCATTTATATTGGCGGTTCTAACCCTTTATTTGAAATATCAATATTTCTTCGCAAATTACTTGCTTCATACATTCGTATACGAAAAAATGTGAAGCTTAAATACCAAATATTGTTCTCATTGAACTTTTAAGTTTTGAGTTAAATGCAAACAAGTGGCACACGTGGGAAATCTGCTTAGTTAACGCAGGCCCTGCGTGACGGACTTTTTGTTAAGTTTAGTCCATCGTTAGTGCCCAATAAAATTGTTGGTTCCCGCTTTAGTTTTTTTTTTATATATCTCGTTTATAATTTGTTAAACGATAAATGTGAATATAACAAAAGTTACTCTAAATAAAAAAATAAACAACTTCTGTCATGTGCATATTTGCCGAAAAACCAACAGGAACGAAATATCGCTATTTTTATTTTCAGGCCTCCCTTATAACCCCCCACTCCTGCCCGTCCCAAGAAATGTGTTAATCTATGTAAGATCTTCCGTTCTTGTTTCATAAATGGTTATTTGATATATAGTATACTCGATGTCTAACCGTTTCAGTCAACACTAAAGATCATATTTGTTATTGGGTGAAATCGGACCTGGAATAGTGGGGGTTGAGAATGGAGGTAACGTACGATGAGTCACAAATTGCTCCGTTATAATGAGTCGGATACCAAAAGGTTATAGAACCAATCTTGCTAAGCTATTAATAATCTACAATTGTTGTTCTATGTACTCAAGTATTGAGCGAGTTATTCGTACTTTATTGGGGTACAGTGTAGTTTAGTCTCAAGCGTAGCCATCTTGTTTCGTCACCGTCCGCCATCCAAGGATCCAACAAATTAGGTGAGTTAAAAAAAATTAAGTTAAAATTAAAATCCCCACCCTGGAAAGATAAAGTTAGAAAAACAAAATGGCCGCGGTCGCCATTTTGAAGTGCGTCGTCAAGGGTGGGACTAAACTGCACTTTCACCCTTTGTTCTCAGCGTTTTATTTACATAGAAGCAGAGAATTCGTGGTGAGATCAGATCACAAGTCTGTTACACCTGCAAATGGATAATCTGCTTATTTTACGCAGCTCCTGCGAACTTCCTAAAAGAAACTATGAGGGAATCCAGTGTGATGTCCCTCTTCGATTTAAGAACTAATTCAATCTCAGAGGAATGATCTGGACAAAGAATGTATTATTAGTCTTACACTCAATATTTGAAGATAATTATTCCAAAAAACATGGCAAAATCCAAATAACCTTCTTTACTTTCTACTATCCTGTGGAGGCAGGAGTTCCCCAGGGCAGTGGCCTGGGACCACTACTGTATTTCATATAATCATCAGTCATCACCATCAACACTCCTAGCTACCTATGCAGATGACACATCATCCGATCCCGATCCTATTACTGCTTCGAAGAATCTCCAATTCCACTTAACCGAGATCGAAAAATGGTGTAATGCTTGGCGCATACAGATCACTGAAAGGAAATCGCACCATATCACCTTTTCCCTCCGGCGAAGTTCCTGTCCTGTTCACTTCTACAATATTCCTATACCACCAGCAGATTGTGTACGCTACCTTGGACTACATTTGGACACCAGACTTACTTGGAAATCCCACACAATAATTAAAAGGCAGGAACTAAACAGACGATTCGGACAACTTTACGGACTGCTAAATAGAACATCTCACTTGTCTACCGAAAACAAACTAACAATATACAAGCTACTACTAAAACCGATATGGACATACGGAATAGAAGTGTGGGCTACAGCAAAACCTTCGAACATCAGACGCATCCGGCAGACCTTCCAATCCAAAGTCCTGCGCACCATAGTAGATGATCCATATTATGTTACAAACCACACCCTCCATAAAGATCTTAATATCCAATTTGTAAAGGACCAAATTCCCTTAAGATTCAGAAAATTCCACAGCAGGCTATCCAATCATCCTAATCCAGAAGTCCTAGCCCTTTCCAGTACCACTCATCCATATTCCCCTCCACGGCGCCTCAAGAGACAATGGCCCAGAGATCTATAGAAGTGTAAAGTAAAGTGATAGCAGTGACTATTTTCTTATCAAGTACCATTGTTCCTTAGCTCTTGACTTCTTTGCCAGGCAGGGAGAGGCTGTTCCTCTCATTGTGGAGAAGTGGTGTGGCTACTGTCAAGAGTGATGGAGGAACTATTGTATTGTACATATCGCACATTACCAAATACATTTAAATGGAGGATGTAATATTCTCAATCAAATAAAATCTAATCTAAAAAAAAAAAAATCTTTACTTTTTGATCACAAGTTTAGCTTAACATTAATACATTCGCTGAACAGATACTACTCCCCACAGATATTAGATCAAAAGTTGCTGTGTTCGTGGCTTGAATGTAATGTCGTTTGGTACATTAAAATTAATATAATGTAAAACGCATACTGACAGACTGCACCCAACGAAAAAAAACCTTCACATACCCCACGATATGACAGAACTATTAACTGACAGCAGCCAATATATTCCACAAATTTTAACACATAAACATTTACAATTACATATATTATAAAACAGAATAGGTTTACAGCACACTTAAAAAGATTTAAAAGGGATAAGTTTTATTATATTCATTTAAACAAAGTGCGGATATGAGAATCACTCATATATTTAAGGAATATTTTCCATAATATACAAATAAAGAACAACCAAGGTATACATGAAGGAATAAATATATTATTCTAACTACCCACTAAATAGAGATCTTGCCAATCACCATCGATGTGGGGCACAAACCAAATAAACAAAACAAAAATATAGGGAATGATACATTAAAATTAAATGTAAGCCACTGTTGTGAGACATTCCCTTACAAACTTCTCTAAAAATGACGGGGGGGGGGACTGAAAGTGATGAAAAAAATAATTTTTGAATATAACTTATTCCTTTAATTTTACATACTTTATTTTACATAATAAATATTTAATTTGCGTTTCTATTTAATTTTTAAAGTTTAAAACGTATGAAACAAATTGCATTAACTTTTAATTGAATGTATGTAAAAATGATAAGAAGTTAATAGGTCGGCCGCCAGGGAGCGCTATTTCACAAACATTGATAGGTTAGCCGGTTTGTTGACTAACTGATAGTAGTAGGATTGTTTCTTGAGCGTGTAAAGCGTTTGCGGAGAATTTCTTGAGCTGTTCGGGAAAGATGTGATCAAGATGGATGAAAATGGAACGATATAAAAAATTGGAAGAGGACTTACGGGAGGCTGCCTGTGACGGCGATGTAGATGCCGTTATTGAAATATTATCAAAGGGAATTAATGTAGATGCTAGACATTTAATCAACGGCTGGTTAGTTTTAACAGTTTTATCATAAATTTCTTGTCCGTTTTAGTATGTTTCATTTGAAAAAAAAAAAAGCTCTCAGATTGACCAGCCTCAATGCCCCCCTGACAATGTGACTCCTGCATAATAGTTAATTCATTGCTTTCAGGACTGCACTACATTGGGCCGCTAAAAGGGGTAGGAAAGAAGTTGTAGAGATATTACTTGACCATGGTGCAGATACGTCAATATTAACTGAGAAAGGTGAATCGGCTTTAAGCCTCGCTCTAAACCCAGAAATAAGACAGCTCCTTGGCGGTGGGGAAATGAATGGAAGTGTAAATGATTCATCGCTCCCTATCATGCCAAATTATATTAAAATGCCTCCGATCCACAATAAGGAATATTCGCATTCGACGAATGGCACACTGCCTCGAAGGCAAGCGCCACAAGAAAATGTTGACGGTGAGTTCATTTCAATTTTGCTAAATTATCTCTATGAGTCAAGTTTGTTGTTTGAAGGGGTTCAACAGATTTCATATGATTTATTAGAATTCATCTTTAAAAATATATTACATAACATATTGAGCAGTTTGCTTTTATGATTGTATATTCTAAATCAGTGTGTGTATCAAATTTTATTGTTTTCCACATAACTGTCAAAACATAAAAAATGGATGCAGGTATATAATTTGGCAATAAACCTTTTAAATTTAAATTCTACTTTGGATCCAAAGTAGCATTAAAATTACTGTCACCACTCTATTTAAATAAAATAAATTAAAGCTTATGCAGAATTCTCCTTATTGTAAATAGTAGAATTATTTAGTCTATTAGTGGATTGCTTTGTAGTGTATGTTTTGTTAGGAACTCGCTATGGTTACAAATTAAGATAATTTTTTTTATTTACACTAATGTAAAGTTATTGTTAATTCTTGTATTTAATATTTTGTTCAAGTTTAATTTATTGCAAGTTTATATGGAATTGCTTTGTATCAGATCACGTGAATAACTATTAATCACTGTTTTCTTTTACTTCCTTCTCAGATGTATTATTGATTTTTTTTTTTTTTTCTCCAGGTGGTCCATATTTTTATTGAATTAATTTTGTGTTGTAGTTAGGTATTTTTGTATGGATTTTAATGAGTTCCTTTTTTTCTTCTAAGATATATTCTCCCACTAATTATTATTATAATTTTAAATGTATATAGGAGCTTATTTTACTAAAATTGTCATGTTGAAGATGTGAAGCTGAGCCTTGTGAATTCATACCCTGGGTTTTTTTCTGAAGCTCCTTTTCATAGTACTATACACACTGAAAAACATGAGAGTTTGTTTTTGGTTGTCTTCAAAAATAAAAAGGGGCTCAGTAGTAATAGGAGAATTCAGGCATTGTTCTTAATCTCACTTGGTAAACCTAGAGTCATCAAGTTTGATTCTGACCTGGGTAAATAGGATTTTTTTTTTAGTGGCAAACTCATTTAATAAAAAATCCTTAGTCCCACCTTTAGATAACCCACCTATTTCGATTAGCCATAGTAGCACAAAGTGAATGTAAATATTTATTTACATAGTAAATAGTGTTTACTATTTAACAAAAATAATGACATTTTTGCCTTCTACTAACCTTACCTTCAAATACATATGAAATAATCTTCACCCTCCTTTTGTCCATGGTCTCTGATTTCTTTTATGCTGTAAATGGTTATTGCAATTCTGTGCTTAAAACCCATTGCTTCCTTTTGTATATTATATTCTCTTTTGTCAATGGTCCAATTTACTACCATAAATCAGGCCACTGAATGACTTACTTAACATTTTTTTTTTTTTTCTATAATTATATACTTGTCCTTTGAAAATTCTTTTGTTTGGGAAGGCCTGCTTAGCTAGTGCTCTGTCAATCAGAGATTAACTAAATTTCTTCCGGGGCTCAGGTTGGCTATGTGAATTAAAGCGTTGACCTTAATCTCACGTGGTGGTGAGTTCGATTCCCGCCTGGGCAAAGGAATTTATTTAGTGATGGAATTCATTAAATAAAATTCTCAGTTCCTCCCTGGCTAGGAAAGGGTGGTAACCTGTAGATAATTGTCCCAATTAGCCTTAGTTGCAGAAAGTGGACATTAATAAATAATTTAATTTTTAAATTTCTTCATTGATGGTTTCTAGCCAACAAAACTTCTTCAGTTTTTCATGTTTAATGTTCTCAAGCATTTCACCTGTCATTATAAGTGCATTTACCTCCTAATGGTAGGGCTCGGGGGAACACTAAGCCTAAAGTGAATTTTAGAAGAAACAAAGCTAAGGAAATTTAAGTATTAGATTTGGAAACATTATACTTTAAAAAATGAACTTTTGTTATTTAGAGAGCATCATCACTGAAGACAAATGATAGTAGAGATGAGGTCATTAAAGGATAGCACTTGCTAAGCAAGCCTTCCAAAGCAAAAGGAGTATTTTAACTAATGAATATAAAAGTACTGATGCCAACAAATTGTTTACTAAGTCTTTCGCTTGGATTGTTTTGCTCTATGGGGCAACAGTTGGGCTCATCTTAAATGGGAATATAATCAATTGGAAGCAGTGGAAATGTGGACTCGGCACAGAATCTCCTGAACAAGTTGGGCACAAAGAAAATATTGAATGCAGACATTCTAATTGAGGCAAGTGAAAGTAAAAGTCTTATTAAGACCATGGAAAAAAGGAGGGTGAAACTTCTTGGGCATTGGGGAAGAAGAGGTCTAGAAAGTCATTTTTTGAATACATCAAGCATCTTATGGATTTGGTTTGGTATAGTGATATACTAAGAGCAGCTTCTGAAAGAACAATGGCTGCAACTACAAACCATGGTCTTAAGATCATGATGAGAATAAAAGCCACTACACAGTTTTTATAATTTGTTTGGGAATAATATTTTTTTTCAACCCATCAATACAACATAGCTATTCAAACATGAATATGTCAATATTCATTCATTTATCAGTTCATATGTCATGAGTATATAACAAAAGAATGAGCATGTTATAAATGTGAATTTGTGAAAAGGATGGGACTATTTAGTGCTCAAATTAATCCAATCTTTATATTTTGGCAAGAACCCATTTTTATTTCATCCCATCAGTTACCACTAAAATGAATTAATAATTCTGAAAGCCTTGGCTGCATTTGTATTAGTATTGTGTTGAGTATTGGGAGCAGGTTTGAAATTCGTTCCACTGTTGGTTTTAGGCTTTAAAAAGTACTCCGAAAAAAATAACTTCACACATTCAATTGACATGAAGATCTTTAACTTCTTTGACTTGAACTCTTTAACTTAATATGGAGGGGAAGCCTTTTCACATTAGAGACAATTCTACAGGAAATGACAGTTTCAAGAAAGGCAATTGTAAAAATATTTCATTTGTAAGAATCGAGGAGGAGAAATGAAAAACTACCTCAGATATTTTTTTCACTGCTTTGATAAGCCTTTTCCTAAATGAACTGAAGCATGTGATGAAAACTGTACTCGGCACACATCGGTGCGGGAAAGTCTATAACACATGTCAAAATAATGTCTGTTGCTTCTCACTCTAATCAATTTTGCCTTAATGTTAAATACTCACCTTTACATCGTTCTTTCTGACATGGAAGTTCTCAATGAGGTAAGTGAAAATAAAGGTCTCACCAAACTTGAGGAGTGAAACTTCTTGGTCACATTGGAAGGTACAACAATTTTATCACAAATATATTTGAAGTTAAGGTCGTTGGACATAAGGGAAGAGAAAATCCTTTCTTGGAGACATCAAACATCTTATGGATTTCAGTAGATATAGTAATACGAAAAAGGGGGCTGCCCTTAGATCAGTGGTAGAGTGTCTGACTTCAGATCACCGTAGTCAAGCAATATCGAGCATGGTTAGTACTTGAATGGGTGTCTGAGGAGTTCACCAGTTCGCTACCAACGCACTAGTGTCACAGTGGTGGTGGTGTGGCAGGAGTCTAGTGAGTAAATCAGTCTGACAGCCCATTTGTATGACAAAGGACATTGATGCTTCTAGATCCTGTTGACTAGCAAACTGGCCATGAGTGATATGACCACTGCCCCTCCCCCTCTCAACTATAATGAGGTCCATCAATCTACTTGATACAAATCATTCCAGAACCTCCTTGGTTAACGGGAGTTGTATGTCGAGTTCATCACTCACTGTATAAAATACATCAAGAATCCCTCAACTCCAACTCAGGAGTGAGTTAAGGGTCTACAGTGCCAACCAAAAAAAAAATTATGTGAAAAAAGTAGCTTCCTAAAGAATGCAGAGATTGCAACTACAATACAAAGCCTTTAGATCCATGATGATTCGGCCACTAGTGTTCGATTTAAGTTCCTATTCTACAGCCCACTAAGTATCATTATGCAATTGAGTTACTTTTTAATATGAAGTAGTGAACCTTGTTATTGTATAATTCCATGACAATAAAGGAGGGAAAAGGCCAAGCTGACAGCCACATCTGATCCAGTTCCCATTACTCTGTATACCTTCGGTTGTTTCTTTCATTTCTATTATTGCCTCTTCAGTAAATATACAGTGACAGAGGGCATCCTTATCTTACCCCTTTTTTAATTCTAGCTTCCCTTTCATGTTTGTTAATTTTGAATATATATATATATATATATATATATATATATATATATATATATATAATACTTAGTCGTATGTGTGATGTCTTTGGTTTTTTAGTACCTACTAAGCGGTCTTCAGCAATAACCTTATTCTTATAAAATGGCATTTTTAGGTATATATACTCCTTGCCTCTGCCAAGAGAGCTAATTCTTCTAAAGTACTGGATATATGTGCTGTTTATAAATCTTTCAATAACTAAATGGTTCTTGAGAGCTTCTAAATAATACACTTATTTAATTCTCATTGTTTGAATCTTTGTTTCAGAGCTGGTACTAAAAGTCCGCGTCGCAAATGGCGGCGACCCTGACTATATAGAGGTGGAGCTGGCTCGCAACGAACTGACCTACTATTCGCTGCTGAGGGTGTGCTGTGAAGAGCTCGGCCTGAACGCATCTCAAGTCCTCCGTATTAGGAAGCTGCCGAATACGATGCTGCGCAAAGACAAGGACGTACAGAGACTCCAGCAGATGCAAGAGCTAGAGGTCGTTGTGACCCCTGCGTCTCTCAAGCACCAGCCCAACGGCTACAAATCCATTCAATTGTACAAGAACCAAACTATCCTTTACTAGTCGTTAAGAGCTTTCTTTACCTCAACCACCAAAAAAAAAAATACCTCGATAAGTAGTTAACGCACCAAAGTCCTTTGTGTATTTATTGTTTACTCTTATTCTTATTAGTGTAAATGTAAAAAACAAGTAAGTTTTGTTTAGCTTAGTAATTATTGTTACCATAATTGCCATTAATTGATGGTGCTTAAGCCTAAAGATTACAAACTTCTAAATTTGTCACAATAAAATTAAATTTTTATTGAAAAATCGTTTATTTTATTATTAAAAGTTCCATTACTAATAAAAAGAATCAATAATATTCACATAACATTTCGGAAGGTAAAGTTTGTACAATAACAACAAAAATAATATTGACTTCAAAGATTCTGAAAATTAACTACATAACAGTCATTTTATATACAGCTAAAATTATTTTTTTAGTTTCCTTATAGTAATTTATAATACATAAGGACAGTGATTCTATCTAAAATGTGTCACACGAACTAGAACTTGATCAGTTCACGCACCCTTCCTCCTGTATTCTGCGTTCTGTTTCTTCACCACTCCAATCCACTCTGCAAAAACACATAAATATTTATAATAAGCATCAATTAGCAGACCCTATAATTGCACAAAGCATTATTGTAGCTGAATAATTGCTAATTAGAGGAATTAAGTTGTCCTACTTTTAAAAACCAAATGTATCAAGAAATAGAATTTTTTTTTCTTTTTTTTTTTTTTTTTAGTCTGTTGAAAACTTTTTATAACATATGAAATGCTTTTGTAAAATATGTCAATGTTGCAGGTAAGAAATGACCGTTATCTGTCAAATGTCGTTCGTACTTTTGAAGAGAGGACGCGGCATCGGAAACAAGAAAACCCTCTTAATCATTAATTTGTTTTTAAAAAGAAAAATGATAAGGTGTTGATCTCCTTTAAGCTTCTAAAAAAATGTAGAAACAATAAAAAATTTATATGCCAGTGTAAAAAAAAAAAAAAAATACTTAAACATTTATTTATTAGATGATTCCTACTTATCCCTGAGACACATGATATAAAAAAGTCTGTCACACAGAGGCTGCGTAAACTAAGCAGATTTCCTTCGTGAAGTTTAACAATAGATAAATCTACATACTGATAACAAAACACCACGGTGAATATTAATTGAATAAATACAAACGATAATGAGAAACCTCCACACAGGAAGCGTCTGAAATGTAAATAAACAGGTCTGCATTACTCACCGGAAAGAAAAACAATTACTGAATTATATCAGAATATAAAATATTAATTTTATTGAAATCTATATATTATATCTAGTATGGTAATTTATAATGAATCAGATAATTTTTTTATTTCAAAGAATCAAATTTTAGTAGTCCAAAAACGTAAAAGGGGGTAGATCGCCAGAACATATTAGCATGTATCTTGTCTAAAAAAGGTCTCTTGAAAACATTATTTCGTATTTAAGCTACAAATAATGTGATTTACTATATAACATAGTCTTGTTTATTTAATGTGAGTAGAAGTGGAGGTTTGCTGAAGGCTGAAAAATGCAAATATCTTGGTTAATATTCAAGTTAGAGAATAAATGTATATAACAACTAGCTCAGATACCCGGCTTCGCCCGGGAATTCATTTGAGGCTGAATGGTGATGGTATTTTTTAGTAGGCTTTACATTGCACAATATTTTGATATTTACCCATCCCAGTGTTTAGGATTGATACCCGTCGTTGCCGGTGATTTGCTAATAATAGAATTATTTGTTCGATAATTCTTCAGAGTCTTCGATATTTTTATATTTCCCGTTTCTTATACATGTAAATATGGTAAATTTTTATTTCAGGCCTCCCTTATAACTCCCCTCCCGTCGAACCTAAAAATTTTAATATAACTTATAATCATGGAAGAATTAATGCTAATTGACATACCGAGTTTTGTTAAGTTCGGTTCAGCCGTTAGTGCCCGCTAAAGTTTTAACGTATAACTCATTTAAACTTAGGTATACGACAAAAGTGTATATAACAATAGTTACTCCAAATATCAAAATAAACAACTTTTGTTATGTTTATATTTGCGGAAAATCCCATAGGAAACGAAATATGGCTATTTTTAATTTCATGCTTCCCTTATAACCCCCACTCCTGCCCGTACATAGAAATGTTGGTATGGCTTATTATAATGAAGGCCTCACTGCTAATACACATACCGAGTTTTATTTAGTTCGGTTGAGTCTTATTTGGCAAATAATATTGTTGACTCCCGCTATAATTTTTAGCGTATAACGCATTTAAACTTCGGTATACGACAAAAGTGTATAGAACAAAAGTTACTCTAAATAACAAAATAAACAACTTTTGTTATGTGCATATTTGCCGAAAAACCAATAGAAAACGAAATATCGCTATTTCTAATTTCAGGCTTCCCTTATAACCCCCACTCCTGTTCGTCTCAGAGAAAATTAATATAGCCTAAAGTCTAAGTTGGGTTAGTAGTAATATACATACCAAGTTTCTTTAAATTCGGTTCAGCCGTTTATGCGTGAAAAGGTAACAAACAATGTTATGTGCATGTTTGTCGAAAAACAAATAGACAATGGAATATCGCGAATTTTGCTTTCAGGCCTCCCTTATAACCCCCACTCCCGTTTTAACCTAAAAATTTTAATATAGCTTATAATCATGGAAGAATTAATGCTAATTGACATACCGAGTTTTTTTAAGTTCGGTTTAATCGTTAGCGCCCAATGAAATAGTTGACTCCCGCTTTAGTTTATAGTGTATATCTCGTTTATACTTTGTTAAAAGACAAAAATGAATATGACAAAAGTTACTTTAAATAACAAAATAAACAACTTTTGTTATGTTCATATTTGCCGAAAAACGAATAGAAAAGGAAATACCGCTATTTTTAAATTCAGGCTTCCCTTATAACCCCCACTCCTGCCCGTCCCTAGAAATGTTGGTATGGTTTGTTATAATGAAAGCGTTAGTTTTAATACATATACCGAGTTTTATCTATTTCGGTTGGGTCTTTTGTCCCAAATAAAATTGTTCACTTCCGCTATAGGTCTAACGCGTGTATCTCGTTTATAACTCGGTATACGATAAAAGTGTATAGAACAAAAGTTACTCTAAATAACAAAATAAACAACTTTTGTTATCTTCATATTTGCCGAAAAACCAATAGGAAAAGAAATATCGCTATTTTTAATTTCTGGCTTCCCTTATAACCCCCACTCCTGTTCATCTCAGAGGATATTAATATAGCCTAAAGTCTAAGTTGGGTTAGTAGTAATATACATACCAAGTTTCATAAAATTCGGTTCAGCCGTTTATGCGTGAAAAGGTAACAAACAAACAGACACGAAAGAAACAAAATGCAGTTATGGTGTCTATGACATGTGAAACGAAAAGTTATCGTGAAATTTCGCGAAAAAAATCAATGTACAGACAGAGGTTACAATTTTATATATATATAGATATTTATAGAACATTTAATTTGCAATAAGGTTGATTCTATAGATTCTCACGTGAATCATCATGTATTTGCATTTATCTCAAAATATAAAACTTAAATGAGAACAATATTTGTTATTTAGGCTTCATATAATGTGCTTATTGATAATATGACATGAGTAGGAGTTTGGGTTTACTGAAAGCCAAAAACTAAAAAAATGCAAATATCTCAGTTAATAATCAAAATAGTGAAAAAATATATATATAACAACATTTATAGAACGTTTAATTTGTAATAAGATTGGTTCTTTATCATTTTTCGATCCGACGCATAATAACGGATATATTAAAATTTTTCGAAATTCCCCCCTCCCAATGGTCGGATTATAGCCATTAACAAATTTTATCTTTAATTTCAGAATGTTTAAATATCGAGTTTGGTAATGATCAAACAAAAATTGTGACCCCTAGAGCATTAACAAATCAATACAGTAGAGCGTCGTTTATCCGAACGCGCTTTGGAAAGTTTTTTCTTTTTTTTTAACCACATATTTCAATTTGCATGCTGTATTATATACAGAATGAAGAAGTTGAAAATTTCAAGAATATGTATTCTTTGAAGCAATGCCCTGTTTAGAGCGTGAATAACTTTTTAGCAGAACGGACTTCCCTGAAATGGAAGTCTACTCCGCGGCTGGAAACGCGGGATGTCAGCCCTTCCGCCTCTCCCACTCTTTTTGCAGGTCAGTTCTAGACAACAGTTCATGCGCGTCGGAAGTATGTATTTTAATATGTAATGATGAATACAAAGTGTTTTATACAATTATCCTATTTTCTTAAAAAAACTAGTTATCCGAACAAATCGATTATCCGAACGTGCGCGATCACAATTAGTTCGGATAAACGACGCTCTACTGTATATGTACACTCAGATAGTTTTGAACGGACACCATTTTAATCATTCCCTGGGTAGGCTCGGACATTTGAAGAGATTTTTCGAAAATCGCGTCATGAGTACAACCTCAATAGCTGATTTCTTTTAAGGGAAATCTGCTAACATTTGTAACAATCTTCAATTGATTGATTCAACTTTTTAAAGTGCTAATGGCAGCATATGCTGATGTCCCTCCCTCCTCATGCTGATCATTATTATTGCTAATGACTTGGCAAGTCTACTGTTTATTTGGGAGAACAGAAAACTACCCAGCACAGGAGGGAAGAAGAGGCGAAAGATATTCACCAATCGGCCATGCCACCATCTCACAGCATAAGTGTTAAAGATATAAATTTTTAAAAAGTCAATTTGAAAATAAATGATTTGATTAGTGAGAGCAAGAAGCAAAATTCACATCATAATCAACAAAAAGGCAGTTACGCAGGGCTGCATAAACTAAGCGGACTTCCCACAGTGCTGGATGACACACTGGTGATCTTACCTCACCACATATTCTCTATTTCAAGAAAGTCTGTCACGCAGGGGCTGCGTAAACTAAGCAGATTTCCCACGTGAAGTTATACAATAGAGAAATTTCACGAGAGCCGAGCAGTCAAGGAAACAGCCGAACTAGCTTTTGGCAGGAAAGTAACTCTCGTCCGTTAAGCGCCCAGATTTAATAAAAATGCAAATATCTCGATTAATATTCAAGATAGAGAAAAAAAATATATAATAATATTTATAGTAAATGTAATTTGCAATAAGATTGATTCTGTAAAATTTTTCGATCCGAGGTATAGTAACGGAGATATTTCGAATTTTCGAAAATCCTCACCTCTAAACCTCCCCCCCCACTGGTCCGATTTCAGCCATTAACGAACTTGATCTTTCTTTTTACATAAAACGACTAAATATCGAGTTTGGTACCGATTAAACAAAAATTGCGACCGCTAGAGCGGTAACAGACATATATATATATATATATATATATATATATATATATATATATATATATATATATATATATATACAGTTTTGAACGGACCTCATTTTCATCATCTACTAGGTAGGATCGATGGACATTTGAAGAATAATTTTGAAAATTCCGTCATGAGTACAACCTCAATAGCTGATTTCCCTTAAGAGAAATCTGCTAAAAAAATCTGATGAGTAGAAGTACTGAAGGCAGAAAACAAAAAAGTATTATGCCAATAACTCACTTAATATTTGAGTTTCGAAAACGTGTAATGAACAACAATTGTAGAGCATCAATAGTTTAACAAGATTGGTTCTATAACATTTTTCAATCGGAACCATAATAACAGAGATATTTCAAAATTCCCTCCCATGATTTCAGCCATTAATGAACATGATATTTAGTTTTTCATAAAATGTTTAAATATCGAGTTTGTTAAAGAAGAAAAAAAAATTGCTGCTAGAGAAGTAACAGGCAAGAATGTATGTGTAGTTTGTATACATATAATGTGTGTGTGTATACACACAAACACTCACACATCATCAACAAAATCTAGGTGAGTCAGATTTTGTCCAGTTATTGGAGCCCCCATTTTTAATCAATTTGATATTGCCCTACTTCCTAAGAATTACATAGTAAACCTATTACTATTAAAACTCATTTAAGAACTGTATGTAACAGTAAATGTGAGTGCATGATAGATTCAATAGTATCAAAAGACAACAGGAAATAAGTTAATAAATAGCAGAATTAACTGAGTTCACTTCCCAAAAACTTCTGCAACTTAAATGTTGTACAAATTCAGCAGTTTTGAATCAATTATTGGGTAGGAGTGTACAGTTTTAATAATTCCTATTTTTAGTAAAATAAATAGCATTGTTAAGAATTTCTATGAAAGGTTGGTGGAGGAGACTTATAACACTCAAGTTGATGTTTGTCAAAAAGTGAATAGGAAATATAAAAATTGCACAAAGTATAAACCTATGCTAGCACTAATTTGAAATTACAATCTTCAAATAAAAGTGAATAAAAAAAAAATGTGGTCATTGTGTTCAATATGATACGATCAAAAGACTTTGGCCAACAATTTATAAACTTAATTACCAGTTAATTTATCTCCGAACTTGTACTTTTCTTGTTTAATATCTTCACTGAGCCTTGCCTTTTCCTTTGAATTTATTCCTGCAAATAAGTAAAAGAAATTATAATATTAAAACTAAATATTGAAGTAAAAATGCTTCTCAACCAGCAACAGTTTTAAATCTTTCACATATGGTCATCAAAGTACATATAAGGTTAGTCATTTCACTCATCTTCAATATCGCAAGTCCAAAATCACAAGTTTTGATTTAGTGAGACATCAATGGTAGTAAAGTTAACCTTCAACAGATGGACTGAGCATATAACAGAAGTATGCTAATTATTGAATTATTTCAAACTTATCCTCGAGATACGTTTTAGAGCAATATAACAATTTCAAATGTGTATCCTGAATAATCATTATTTTTTAAGACACAATCTTTTGGAGGGAAAAATGAACAAATCGTTCTGCAATAATAGTCTATTGTTACAGTAAAGGATGGTGACAGTAAAATTTAAGAATGAAATATAAATGAAAGTTACATAATAAAAACAATTGATGGTTGAATTTTGTAAAATTTTATCTATAAAATTACAAGAATTAAAAAGTGGCCCCCCTACTCCCACTTAGAATGTAAAAATTTCACAGCCAAAAAGGGATGCTTACTTCCTTTTCTGGGAGCATTTCCAAATAATGTAACACTGCACACCCCTATTAGATTGTTTGCTCGAAATATAAGAACGTACAAAGCAATTTTCCTGAGATGGATAGAGAAAAAATAATGTTCTCTAAATGCAACCACTAGGTCCTGCATGCTTTCGATGCTTTTATTATAAGCCAACTAAATAATAAACTTGAAGGGCTGAAGTTAGTCGTGTGAGATAAAGCATTGGTCTTAATCTCTCTTGGTAAACCTACAGTAGTGAATTTGGACAATAGGGATTTATTTAAAGGCAAACTCATTAAATAAAATCCTTAGTCCCACCGTGGCTAGAAAAGTGACTCAATTAGCTTTAGCAGCACAAAAAGGACATTAATAAATAACATTTAAGTAAGCTTGAGTCCAACAACTTACGCATTTTTTCCTTTGTTGTTAAAAGCCTGCTTCTTTGCACCAGCAGCGTTCTGCAAACAGAAAATGGAATGTTATAAACTAAATTAAATAATGCATATCCAATAACTAGCTTCTTTAATTTTTAAATATGTTTAATAACATTAAAGGAAGGGTAATAGTATAGCAAACTACATGAAATAGACGTATGAAATTATATGCATTAATTACCATAAAATGTTACTATGATTTGTAAATTTTTAGTCTGTTTAAACAGAATTCATAACATCTTATGCACAATTAACTTCACCCAGCAAGTAACAATCAGTAAAAAAGTGCAAAACTCGGTTGTTCCATAAAAGGCACATTTAGCAAATGTATTCGTCACTGGTAGAAAAACTGCACACCAGGTAGGTACTGTAGAAAAATTTCCAGCACAGACAATGTAGATTAGTAGTGCTGTCAAACCGAGGATGTTCACATTTCTTAGTTGTACCGTTTCAGATATTTGTGCAGGACTAGTTACAGTCAGAAAACGGAAGCAGATATGAAAGCCGGAATGATCACGAAGACCAGCTGCTTCCATGCCCTGCAGTAAACTCTCTATTTTATAAGAGTGTCCTCTTAATTTACAAAGCTTTCATCAGACCAACGGATAAGTATTGGAATAAAACATGGCCTTCCACTAAGGAAGATATATATATCTTTTAATAGATTTTCACCACCAATGCATTACACATATTTATTTTTATGGAAACTCAAATGCTCAAGTACAAGAAACTTTCCATGCATCTTGAAATTTTCCATTACTTGATTTAAGAATAAATTACTTGAAGTTTTTATTTAAAAAAAAATATTGTTGGGAAGAGTATGGGCTTGAAATTGCCTAATTGCTGTTTAAAAAAATACTTTTTTGAACAGATGGTTTCTGGAGCTCTAGAAAACCACGTTCAAGAATACACTCATTAAACATTACTGGTAGGGCTTTTGAACTATTTTATATTTAGTAGTGTGTGTATGTACCCAATATATGCATATGCTTGTATGTATATGTTGGGGGTGGCCATAGAGCAGTGGTAGAGCGTCAGATATTAGACCACTTGGATGTGTGACTAAAGAGTTAGTTCACCTGTTCGCTAAAAAGTGAGATGGGGAAGTGGGCTGGTGGGAGTCCAGTAAATAAACCAGTTGATATCCCTTTGGCACGACAAAGGACATTGACTATTCTAGATTCCACTAGCAAACTAGCCGAAGGTGAAATGTCAATGCCCCCCCCCCCCATCTAAAATAATGAGGGCCATCAGCCCACTGAAGACTCATTCCAGAGCTTCCTTAGTTAAAGGGGGTTGTATATCTGGCTGATCGCAAATCCCTCATGGGTGACTACAGATTTTTAATGTATATAATGACAAAAACAAATTAATATATATATATATATATATATATATATATATATATATATATATATATATATATATATATTGACCCACAATGTATAGACTATGTTTTGCTAATAAATATATTTTCAGTGGTTGTGTAAACTGAACAATTAAATGTGTTAAATTTAATCCTGCACATTCCTAATTAATAAAACCTAGCATAGTAAATTTTCATGAATTTCCTATTGTAATTGTTTGAAGGTTCAGAATACCCAAGTGGGTTAAGGTGACGGTCGTAATACATTTGAGAAATGTAGTGCTGAGCAGGCAAAAGGGATTAATTAAGTGACTAACTCAATAAATAAAATCCTTAGTTCCACTCTCATTTGAAAAGGGTGGTAATCAGCAGATAACCTTTCTAATTAGTCATAATAGCACATACATAAATAAATAAGTAGCATGCTATATCTTAGGCCTTACCTTATTTTGAAGTTGTTTTGGACTGTTCTGTGCACCTTTCTTCTTTTGAGGGGGTTTTGGGCTGTTTTGCGGGGGTCCTCTTTTTGGTGGAGCCTTAGAGCCATTTTGTGAAGCTATCCCTTTTCCTTGAAGAGCGTTTGGACTAGCTCCTTTGCCTTTATTTCTCTTACTCCTCTTCTGAAACAAAGAGCTGCATAAATAGAGGTTTTTCTGAGGTGCCTAGAATTTAGGGAGTATACTTCAGTTTCATAATTCAAATCGGATTAATGTCTAGGGTCCGATACCATCTCCATAAAGACAACTTGCAGAATGTTTAATAAAATCATAACCCTGTAATTATGTTGACAGCTATATAGGCAGATATAGAGTTCATCAGGTACAATAGTGCACTAATATCTAGTTACTAAAAAAAAAAAAAAAAAATACTTTAACAAAAATAAAACCAAATAACAGACTAATGAGGCCGAAAAAAAAAATCATTTAAAATTAATTGAATATATTTTAAACAAAACTAGTTCTTTTTGATAGGTTTCTTTTAGATTATCAGGTCCCTTTTTGATAACTGTATTATCACAGAGGTCAATTGGTAGAAAATAAAACATTTTATTAAAAAGTTCAGTTTCAGTAGAGCTGAAATAAAATCCGTTTTTGCAATTTAGAATATCTTTGACATGAAGAATATTGTTGGGATTTGAAAACAAAAAGGAGAGATTTGCAGCTTACTAAATGTAGAAGTTTTTCTTCAGATAGTGGAGCAATAAAAGAAGAAAGTTTACAGAAAAAGAAAACAACGTTACTTATTCTCACCAAATAATCCACTTAGTTCTTCCTTTACAATGGCGTGTGGTCATGCTTGTGGTATCATTTTAAGGGAAATTTATTGCTCTTTCGATTGGTAAACTCAGATTTTCGATACCGAAACCACTTCTGGAGTTATGACTAGTTATATGTAAAAAATAGCTCCAATTTGAAAAATAAAAAAAACTATAATACGCTTGAATGTGCGAGCATGTGTGAGTGAATTGAGTGCTTAAGTAATTTTGAACAAAACACATTTTCATCATCTCCTAGGAAGGACTGATGGACATTTAAGGAAATTTTTAAATAATTGCATAGTGAGCACAAACTGAATAGCTGATTTCCCTTAAGGTCATAAATGAGGTGTAGAATCGGTTCCTCAAGTTACACAATACATATAAACTGCTCAAAAATGAATAGGGATATTGGCTGTTTTGTGGTATGTATGGGGCGTAGCAAATTTTTTTTTTTTTTTAAATTATAAATATCATTAATATTTATGAGAAATTATTGTCTTTTTCCCCCATAAAAAGTAATTTAATTAAGGTGGATTTAATCAAAATTAATAGGATAAGAAAAAATAACCAATATCCCTATTCATTTTTGAGCAGTATATTACGAGTCACCATGAAGAACCGTCTGTATTGTCCACCACTTAATATTCCTGACTTTGAGCCAGCCACACGTGGCCTACTATGGACAACACCCAAAGCATATCATCCTCCTGATTTGATTGTAACTTTCATTAAAAATCATATTAACTCACCCTCTTCTGGCCTTCTGGTGTTGTGACGGGAGGTGTCTTTGCTGGTAACTTGGCGTTCTATGAACAAAAAAAAACAACATAAGTATTTCATAGAAGTATAAAATAATCTGTAAAGTATAAAATTGACTAAAAAAGAAATTGAAAATTTAACTATTTTAATGTTCCTATAAAGAACCCATGAGCAGCCAAGGCCTGCTACCCGGTTTTGGTGGAAGGACAAATGGTTGGCTTGACACATTCCTTGTAGTATTGTCCTGCCATAGACTAAATATCACTATTTCTTTATTCAAGAAGCTACTTAATTACTTCATGATCTTGATACTGGGGAAACAGATTAAAGTCCAACCTCAAATCCTGGTAACAGCACAGATAGATAAATTTTGTGTGGTCAAGGAATTGAACTTGGGACCTTTATCAAGGCAGTCCAGCATTTTAGCCACTACTAGACCACCTCTGCGCCTCCTCCCCCCTTTAAACAATAAAACATTGTTCTATTATCTTTAAATATGTCTGGAAAAGAGCTTTCGCTGAAATATTACTGAGATTAATCTGCATGAGGTTAGTTAGCCACTGGTTTTAATTAGTTAGTCATTGGTTGACATTGAGCAGGGGTTCCCAAACTATTTTAAGCAAGAGACCCTTGTTCCAAAATGAACAGATACCTCAGATCCGATAGACAAATTACTTTACAAATCCTATCTCTGTACAAACTTGTGCAAGCTTATCAACTTGTTGAGTTTTTTTAAAGTACAACAATGATATACCCTACTAAAATATTAAGTCATTCTTAAAACAAGTACATACACGTAACACAACTTATACAGTATCTTGAAAGTTTCAAATAAGAACTTGTGCTAATTGGTAGCGGTCGATTTTTGACCTCATCGACCCCCCAAAATCAGTTATCCTTTTTTGAACCCTGGGTAACGAATTTCAACCACTGTTACAGTCCCTGACACAGAGGGTCGTTGGGTGTTGGCTACAGAAGTACTGAATCAGAGGATGAGTGAATGTTTGGTCAATCACCTTGGGTATCATTCTTCAAAGGTTCTATTTTCAGCTTTAGTTGAAGCAAATTGGAATGATGGAAACATTCAACAGAAGCCGAAGATGAACAAACTAACCAAATGCCAGAAAAGTCTCACCAAGAAAAAGAAAAAAAGCTACGAAGAAGGGTACGAAAGGTGTCTGAAACTGTATGCACAAAAATACATTCGTCTTCTGATAGATAGATTACTTTTGTAGCCAATACTTAACTATCCACTATGTCTTTTAAAAGATCGGCTAACTAAATTCCTGTAGATTATTATGACTTCAATTGGACAACTCCAACTTGCTTCAATTGAAGCCAAGAACATAATGAACAAACTAACCAAATGCGAGAAAAGTCTCACCAAGAAAAAAGAAACTCTAAAGAAGGATATCAAAGAGGCCCGAAACTTTAAACACAAAAATATACTTGTCTTCTGATTGTTTGAAAGAAAAAGGCAACTGGGGTTGATGAGATGACAGCTGAATCGCTTAAGAACCTAGATGATGGTAAAATGAAGAAGTTGTTGTTTGATGTAATCACAAATTGTTATGGAAATGGAAATATTCCAGACGAGTTTACCAGAAGTCAAAAAATTGTTATACCTAAAAAACGTAGCACAGTGAACTGTAGTAATTACAGAACCATTTATTTCTTTCACATGCCTCTATATTATCAAGTATAATTAAAAATAGGCTAAGGGATAAAATTGAACACTATGTCGATGAAGATCAATTTGAATTCCGATCCAGAAGAGTAGCAGGAGAAGCTATTCTAGCTTTATGATTTATTCTCAAGGGAAGGAGAGACTCAATATTCTTCACGTCCAACAACACTACTGTGAAATGAAGGCGTTTCGTTACCAAGGGAGCACCTTCACTGAACAGAATGATAGTAGAGCTGATGTCGATAGAAGAATAGCACTTGCTAAACAAGCCTTCCGAAGCAAAAGAAGTATTTTAACTAATAAGCTTATAAGCATCGATACCAAAAAAATGTTTGCTAAGTCTTTCGAGTGAAGTATACTGCTTTACTGGAACAAAATTTGTACTCTCCACAAAAGGGAATATAATAGGTTGGAATTAATGGAAAAGTGGATCTGGCGTAGAATCACTAGAACAAATTGGACTAAAAAAAATCTAACATGGAAGTTCTAAATGAGGTAACTGAGAGCAAAAGTCTTATCAAGGCCATGGATAAAAGGAGAGTGAAACTTCTTGGGCATGTAATAAGGTACAACTTCATCACAAATATATTTGAAGGTAAGATTCTTGGGTCTAGGGGAAGTAGAAGACCTAGAAAATCCTATTTTGAAGACATCAAGCATCTTATGGATTTGGGTGAGTACAGTAATATTGAACTTTGAAAATATTGAAAAGTCCGTCACGCAGGGGCTGCGTAAACTAAGCAGATTTCCCACGTGAAGTTTTACAATAGAGAAATCTGCCTAATAACAGCTGTAGTAGTAAGTAACCTATAAACCTATTCACGAGAGGGACGAATAATTACAAAAACGGCCGCCAGAGCTCACGGCGGAAAGTCCGAACATAGCCTGCCGAGCACATGCAGAATACAAATGCAAATATCTCAGTTAATATTCAAGATAGTGAATAAATGTATATAACAATATTTATAGTAAATTTAATTTGCAATAAGATTGATTCTATAATATTTTTCGATCCGACGTATAGTAACGGAGATATTTTGAATTTTCAAAAATCCCCCCCTCTAAACCCCCCCTCCCACTGGTCCGATTTCAGCCATTAACGAACTTGATCTCTCTTTTTACGTAAAACGCTTAAATATGAAGTTTGGTAACGATTAAACAAAAATTGCGACCGCTAGAGCGTTAACAGACAAATATATATATATATATATATATATATATATATATATATATATATATATATATATATATATATAATTTTGAACGGACCTCATTTTCGTCATCTCCTGGGTAGGATCGATGGACATTTGAGGAAATTTTTCAAAACTCGCGTCATGAGTACGACCTCAATAGCTGATTTCCCTTAAGGGAAATCTGCTAAAATGTGCCTCATCACTGAAGATCAAAACAGCAGTGCGGGGGATCTGCTGAATGTCGCGGCATAAATTTGTTCGTGTGTCTAAGTCTCTAACTGTTAATTCTTGCACTACCTGAATCTTGTATGGGTGTAATTTAAGGTCTCTATGCAGTATTCTGCGGACACTACTGAAAGATAATCCTAGTGAAGCGGCATGTTTCCGAACAGAACGCCGAGGGGATTGTTGAATTGAAGCCCGCACTCTATCCACGTTTTCCGCTGACGTTGACGTCCTAATTCGGCCTTGTGGTCTTGTTTTTAATGCTGATGATGTTGCTCTAAAATTTGATACCCAATTTCTGATTGTTGGTCCAGTGGGAATGGGATCACGTCGACCAATAGCAAAATGTAAACGGAACGCACGCTGTGTTGTGATCACGGAGCCGCCATTTTTAATAAACTCTTCAACTACGAACGCACGATGTTGTCCCGACCAAGCCATTGCTCACACTAACACTGCATGTCATGGCGCGTCTAATGACGCCATCCCCACCCTTCTACTCCTACCCTTCTTCGTGCAACGCCCTTCCAAAACCGGAAAGTTCAATATGACTCAACCTATGAAAAGAGCAGCTTCCGATAGAACACAATGGTTGCAACTAGAGATGGGCAAAACCGCTCTTTTCAGGGATCAGATCAGAACCGCTCGCTCTTTGAACTGAACTAGCTCTTTTCCACGACTCACCGCTCATTTTGACCGTGATCAACACCGAACCTAATCTCGATTCCCATCCCAAATCCCAACAATAGTAATCTACGTTGCTTGCATTTTAGCAGATTTCCCTTAAGGGAAATCAGATTGAGGTTGTACTCATGACGGAATATTCAAAATTTTTCTTCAAATGTCCATCGATCCTACCTAGTAGATGACGAAAATGAAGTCTGTTCAAAACTGTATATATATATATATATATATATATATATATATATATATATATATATATATATATATATGTCTGTTACCGCTCTAGCGGTCCCAATTTTTGTTTGATCGGTACCAAACTCGAGTTAGTCGTTTTTTGTAAAAAAAAAAAAACAAATCAAGTTCGTTAACGGCTGAAATCGGACCAGTGGGAGAGTGGGTTTAGAGGGGAGGATTTTCGAAATATCTCCGTTACTATACGTCGGATCGAAAAATTGTTCAGAATCAATCTTATTGCAAATTAAATTTACTATAAATATTGTTCTATACATTTATTCTCTATCTTGAATATTAACTGAGATATTTGCATTTGTATTCTGCCTGTGGTTGGAGGGAGTCGGCTATGTTCGGGACTTTCCGTCGAGAGCTCTGGCGGCCGTTTCCGTAACTATTCGTCCCTCTTGAATAGGTTAAGAGATACCTTACTACTACAGTTGTTATTGGGCAGATTTATCTACTGTATAACTTCACATGGGAAAACTGCATAGTTTATGCAACCAGTGCGGGACGGACATTTTTAATTTTGATGCAAGGACGCCCTAATTACCTTTATTTTAATTATATATATAATTATATTTACTTTAATTTTACCAAATAATTTTTATTTTAACTGAGATGTTGAGCCGTAGAGCGTTGAGGAGCAAAAGAGCGAGGAGCGGTGAGCGTTGAGGAGCAAAAGAGCGAGGAGCGGTGAGCGTTGAGGAGCAAAAGAGCGAGGAGCGGTGAGCGTTGAGGAGCAAAAGAGCGAGGAGCGGTGAGTGGAGTGGTGAGCGTTGAGGAGCAAAAGAGCGGAGAGCGGTGAGTGGAGTGGTGAGCGTTGAGGAGCAAAAGAGCGAGGAGCGGTGAGTGGAGTGGTGAGCGTTGAGGAGCAAAAGAGCGAGGAGCGGTGAGTGGAGTGGTGAGCGTTGAGGAGCAAAAGAGAGAGGAGCGGTGAGTGGAGTGGTGAGCGTTGAGGAGCAAAAGAGCGAGGAGCGGTGAGTGGAGTGGTGAGCGTTGAGGAGCAAAAGAGCGAGGAGCGGTGAGTGGAGTGGTGAGCGTTGAGGAGCAAAAGAGCGAGGAGCGGTGAGTGGAGTGGTGAGCGTTGAGGAGCAAAAGAGAGAGGACCCGTGAGAGGCGTGGTGAGCGTTGAGGAGCAAAAGAGCGAGGAGCGGTGAGTGGAGTGGTGAGCATTGAGGAGCAAAAGAGCGAGGAGCGGTGAGTGGAGTGGTGAGCATTGAGGAGCAAAAGAGCGAGGAGCGGTGAGTGGAGTGGTGAGCATTGAGGAGCAAAAGAGCGAGGAGCGGTGAGTGGAGTGGTGAGCGTTGAGGAGCAAAAGAGCGAGGAGCGGTGAGTGGAGTGGTGAGCGTTGAGGAGCAAAAGAGCGGTGAGCGTTGAGGAGCAAAAGAGCGGTGAGTGGTTGGAAATGACAGTTCTCAATAGCTCACCGTTCCCCCCACCACAAAAGAGCTGTGAACTGAACTGAACTAGCTCCCCCCACCAGGACAAGAGCTACCACTCACTCACCAGTTCCCCCTTCCACTATCACGTTCCGGCAAAGAGCTACCACTCTTTTTTTTGGACTCAGTGATCGCTCACTCAGTAAAGTGAACTAGCTCTTTGAACCAGTTCATGAGCGGATCGCCCATCTCTAGTTGCAACTACAAGGCGTAGCCTTTACATCGTCATAATCTGATTGACTGAGCATTTCTATAACCGATAACCAACTATCTTCGACATCGTAACAGATATTTCTTTAAACACTGTGAATTCATCACATCATGACTTTTTGTTTCAATTAGAAATTAAAATTTCATTACTACTTTTCAATTGTAGGCAACATCAAATTTATATGCAATGTCCAAAGATTAGTCTAGATTAGAGATGAGGTTAGACACTCAACTACCAGGTTACTAGCACTGTCTATTACAACATACAAAGGTTATGTCACGTTAATTCATCAAAAATATGTAGCTGCTGATGTGAAATGACGTTTCCGTTCAACCAACTTTCAGTATTAACCATTTAAGGGAGGCCAGTAATAACCGATGAAAAATTGTGAAAATTACTCTTATGTTATGTTATTTATTAACACTTTGACTGCGGCTGACGACACATTGTCGGTTTTGTGAGTTGTTCCCAGGGGCGGGCCCCGACACATTGTCGTCAGGTCATAAGACAAAGTTAAATGGGTGGGGGTTGCTCCAGTCTTTCCATTCCATATTTGACTCTAGCACAGTGAAAGAGGTCATTGAGAGAATTGCTTCTTCGCCGCAAGAATCCCTGTTTTTTTTAATTGTTTTCGACTATTTTACAAAAAGGTAAGTTTGAATGATTATTTTTTTAAAGTATATTAAAGTTATCGTTTTTTTAAAGTATATTAAAGTTCTCGTTAATAATAATTGCTAATGATAAATATCTATTTAAAAAGTAGCTAAATGAATTAAAACAAGCCTATTTTGTTGGAAAATATTATTTCAAACCCAAATTTATAATTTCAAATTGTTTTATATTTTACGAAATATAAATAAAAAATCAATTATACATTACTGAATAATAATTCATCAATCAGTGATTGTGAACAATGTCTTTATTGTTTAATTTTACGGTTTTCTAAGTAAAAATATAATAACTAAAAACATTATAAAAGTATTTTTAAAATTTATAATTTTTTTTTACTCAAACCATATAATGGAAAAAATGAGTTAGCTATTTAGTGGGTTTATTAGACCCGTTATTTTATTTATAGAACTTTCACTTCAGGTAGCAAAAAAAGGTTGAAATGCGTTTTGATGGGACTTTTTCTTTATAACTTGAAAAAATACAATAATATCTTCTATGCACTCATTAAATTTAAATAATTAATCAGTCATCATAAAAATAATGTTTACACTAGTGAATTACATTACTAGACTACGGCTAGGGAGTATGGTGCTTTCCCGGTGCGGTTGACGACAACGTGTCGTTCAGCGGTTTTTTCTCGGAAAACAATTAAAAGATGATACAATTTATAATATACAGTTAAAGTAAAGTAAAACGAAACTAATTAACAAAAAAAAAAGTTTCCGCCCCACTGAAAAATGTTGTTGAAAATCTCCACAGTCAACGTATTAATGCTCACATTAAGCAATGACGGCTAATTGGGGTGGATTATCTAAAGGTTACCACCTTTCCTAGCCTGGGTGAAACTAAGGATTTTATTTAATGATTAACTCACATTAAAAATCTTATTAGCTTACCTTCTTCTGGCCTTTTGGGCTTGCAACAGGAGCTTTCTTTGGTGGTAACTTGACTTCCTATAAATTAAAAAAGAAATTAAATATTAAACCAGAATAAAACTGTAACTTTAGTATACTCAAACTTTTTTTTAAATGTTATATTTTTCCAAATTTTTAAAATTTGTTTTATATTGAATCTTATAGCATATTTAACGACAAATTCAACCATATATGATAAAGTTGTATTCCGAACACATTTTTTTCAAAGCTAAACTAAAAATTGTATAAACATGACCCTAATCAGATTATGAATACAACCCTTAATATTTCTAATAAGAAATAAAAACGTTCCTAGGAACAATCAATTAAAAAAAAATATATGTATGTACACACATATAAATAAAACACATAAATTACTACATTTTTTTGATAACTTACAAGCTGTCTGTAAATATGAAGATATGAATGAGGTGTCTTGTTAGCAATAAACAAAAAGGTATTTTAGCATATTTTTGAAAAATGTGATCATAAGTTTATCATTAATGGTTGAATTTGTTGTTAAATATGCAATATGATTCATCATAAAACAAATTTAAGATATTTTAAAAACTGAGAGATAGAGAAAATCTTTTTTTAAAAAAGTCCATCACATAGAGGCTGCGTACAAATGGTAATAAGAAATCTTTCCCATGCTGAGGGGAAGTGTCTCAAATGTAAACAAAAAGGTCTGTCAACGTTGCACCGGAAAGAAAAACAATAACTGAAACATATCAGAATATAACATATTCATTTTATTGAAAACTATGTACTATACCTAGCACTGTAATTTATAATGAATCAGAATAATTTTTATCTCAATCAATCAAATTTTAGTAGTCCAAGAATTTAAGATGGGGGGGGGGGGGTCACAAGATCATATTTGCATCTACTATCTCTAACTGTTAATTCTTGCACTACCTGAATCTTGTATGGGTGTAATTTAAGGTCTCTATGCAGTATTCTGCGGACACTACTGAAAGATAATCCTAGTGAAGCGGCATGTTTCCGAACAGAACGCCGAGGGGATTGTTGAATTGAAGCCCGCACTCTATCCACGTTTTCCGCTGACGTTGACGTCCTAATTCGGCCTTGTGGTCTTGTTTTTAATGCTGATGATGTTGCTCTAAAATTTGATACCCAATTTCTGATTGTTGGTCCAGTGGGAATGGGATCACGTCGACCAATAGCAAAATGTAAACGGAACGCACGCTGTGTTGTGATCACGGAGCCGCCATTTTTAATAAACTCTTCAACTACGAACGCACGATGTTGTCCCGACCAAGCCATAGCTCACACTTAGGGACGTTGCGATACTACCGATATGGGTAGGTATCGATACTTTTGTTTCGATACTAGGAGTATTGGTATCGATACTTTGCTTCCGATATTTCAACGGTATCGCAACAAAAAGATGAGTATCGGTATCGAACGTTTGATAATTTAATATCAACTAATTACATTAATTTTTTTTTATTTATTAACGTCCACATTACATTTTAATTACATTAAAAGTAAATTAATAAAAATTTCGAATTTAAAGTAAATAAAATACATGATAATGAGTAATAATTCAAATTATGTCGTAATACGATATTTCAAAGGCAGGGGATAAAGGATAACCGCCAATTGAGGATTACCTACATTCTTCATCAATTTTCATAATAAAACAAAACAAAATTAATTTTTTTTTATTTTAAGAAACAAGAAAACGTTTTTAAAGAAATAAAACTGACGTTTTATAACACTAATAAATCACTTTTTTTTCCCCTAAAAAACCTGATTTAATAATCAGAGGTGTTTCGATACCGATACCTTTGGTATCGATACTTTTAATGCGATATTATCGGAGTATCGATACTTTTATACCAGTATGGTATCGATACCAGATATCGGATCGAATCCAGTATCGCAAGGTCCCTACTCACACTAACACTGCATGTCATGGCGCGTCTAATGACGCCATCCCCACCCTTCTACTCCTTCCCTTCTTCGTGCAACGCCCTTCCAAAAGCGGAAAGTTCAATATAACTCACCCTGTATCTCGTACAATAAAGATTTCTGAGAAGCAATATTTGGTATTTGAGCTTCGAATAATGTGGTTTATTATGTAACTGAGTATTGTTTATAAAACATGAGAAGAAGTGGGTGTTTATTAAAGGCTTGAAACTGAAATATTCAAATATCTCAATTAATATTCAAGATAGAGAACAAAGGTATATAACAATATTTATAGTACATTTAATTTACAATAAGATTGGTTCTATAAAATATTGTGATCCGACGTTTAGTAACAGAGATATTTCGAAAACCCCCCCTCCCACCGGTTCAATTTCAGCCATTAACGAACTTGATCTGTCTTTTTACATAAAACGACTAAATATCGAGTTTGGTAATGATTAAACAATAATTGTGACCACTAGAGCGGTAACAAATATATATATATACACACACACACACACACACACACACACACAGTTTTGCATTGACCTCATTTCCATCATCTCCTAGGTAGGATCGATGGACATTTGAAGATACATTTCGAAAATCGCATTATGAGTACGGCCTCAATAGCTGATTTCCCTTAGACCCCCCCCCCCCGTCATCTGCTGATATGACATTAAAAACATATTTTTTTTACATATAATTTAGAATGGACCACATTTTCAACATCTCCAATATAGGATCAATGGGAAATGATGAAATTTTTCAAAAATCATGTCGATTACATCAAATCTGATTTCGCTTTAGGGAAACGTGCTAAAAGCCCAAATAATAATAATTACGGCTGAATGTGAAATACTTGCTGGATCCGAGTACTTACAAAGGCACAATAACGTGGTCAAAGTATACCATCAAGCTCTAGCAAAGAAATTCGACATGGTAGACAGGAAGGTAGCTTATTATCGCTATGTTCCTCAAAAATTATTGGAAAAAGATAATGTAAAGATTGGGACTAAGCGATGATAACTGACCATACTGTACATTATAACAAACCGGATAATTTCATTATTGATAAGATCAATAAGACTGCTGATATTATTGACATTGCAGTAACCAATGATGAGAATATTCGAAAATCCTATGCCGAAAAATTAAGAAAATATCAAGAATTGGCTATCGAGCTCAAAGAGGTATACAAACTGAAATCTGCCATAGTTACGCCTATTATAGTAATTTCAAATGGATTCGTGCCAAAAAGAACAATAGCAGGCACCAAGATTTTAAATCTGCCAACAACTATTATTAAAGAAGTACAGCAAGGGGTACTGATACTGACAGAATCGTGCATAAATTTTTGAATTCCCCTTAATATGTCACAATCACAAACTCCATATAGGTTGGATTTTCCCCCGATATGGATTTTATTCCAGTTTTTACTGAGTATAATCCTCCCCCCATAATAATAATAAAAGTAAAACGAATACCTTTTCTTCATCGCTGTCAGAAACATCATCATCATTATCATTTTCAGCATCCTCTATGTCACTCTTCTCATCGTCTTCGCTTTCCGAATCATCATCATTACCAATTTCAAAATCATCATCCTCATCAATTTCAAAATCAGTGTCATTTTCTGAGTTGTTGAAAAAGTCTACAATCTCTTCTTCGCCACTCACAGATTCAATAAAAGACTCTTCTCCGTCCGATGGAATGTCATCTGAGTCATATTCATCATCGATTTCTTCCAATTTGTTTGCTGGTTTCTTAGAGTCTTTCGGCGTTGCTTTAGCTTTCTTTGCTTTATTTTTAGCACTCGCTGATTTATCTTCTTCATCTGATTCTTCAGCTTCCTGAAACAAAATATTACAATAATAAAACTGAAATTTCTTTCTTACTGTTTGAGTGAAATGAGATAAGTATAACAACGGAGTTAGTGTAACAACCTCGGCTTATCACCAGGTTTTAGCAGATTTCCCTTAAGGGAAATCAGCTAATGAGGTCGTACTCATGACACAATTTTCGAATTGTTTCATCAAATGTTCATCGATCCTACCTAGTAGAACACGAAAATGAAGTCTGAATATTATATATATATATATATATATATATATATATATATATATATATATATATATATATATATATATATATATATATATATAAATCTATATATATATAAAATTGTAACCTCTGTCTGTACATTGATTTTTTTCGCGAAATTTCACGATAACTTTTCGTTTCACATGTCATAGACACCATAACTGCATTTTGTTTCTTTGGTGTCTGTTTGTTTGTTTGTTTGTTTATTTGTTTGTTTGTTTATTTGTTTGTTTGTTTGTTTGTTACCTTTTCACGCATAAACGGCTAAACCGAATTTTATGAAACTTGGTATGTATATTACTACTAACCCAACTTAGACTTTAGGCTATATTAATATTCTCTAAGACGAACAGGAGTGGGGGTTATAAGGGAGCCAGAAATTAAAAATAGCGATATTTCGTTTCCTATTAGTTTTTCGGCAAATATGAACATAACAAAAGTTGTTTATTTTGTTATTTAGAGTAACTTTTGTTATATACACTTTTTTCGTATACCGAATTATAAACGAGATATACGCTAAAACCTATAGCGGGAGTGAACAATTTTATTTGGGACAAAAGACCCAACCGAAATGAATAAAACTCCATATGTGAATAGCACTAACGCTTTCATTATAACAAGCCATACCAACATTTCTAGGGACGGTCAAGAGTGGGGGTTATGAGGGATGCCAGAAATTAAAAATAGCGATATTTCGTTTCCTATTGCTTTTTCAGCAAATATGCACATAACAAAAGTGGTTTATTTTGTTATTTAGAGTAACTTTTGTTATATACACTTTTCTTTTATAACAAAGTATAAACGAGATATACGCTAAAAACTAAAGCGGGGGCAACTATTTTATTGGGCACTAGCGGTAGAACCGAACTTAACAACACTCGGTATATAAATTAGCATTAATTCTTCCATGATTATAAGCTATACTAAAAATTTTAGGTTCCAGGGGGAATGGGGGTTATGCGGGAGGCCTGAAATAAAAATTCGCGATATTTCATCGTCTATTTGGTTTTTGGCAATTGTGCACATAACATAAGTTGTTTACTTTTTTAATTAGTTTAAATTTTGTTTTATAATTTTTTTTTTGTAAAATAATGTATGAAGCAAGTAATTTGCTTAGAAATATTGATATGCTCAACAATACATTCCAATATGAACTACCCAGGAATCTCACCTGGATAAGTTAATTCAAATCCATGTTAGAATTTTATCCTTAATAATTCAAAACTATGTTATTTTTTAACGCCAGTAACAGTTTGCACCAAATAAGGTATACTGCCCCCACCCTTCTCTAAGTGTATTTAATACATTATTTAATTAAAACGTGAAAAATATTTGAAACAGTTTTAGAATTGTGAAGATAATGTAATATGATTTTTTAATATATTTGTATGTATTAGAGGATAGCTATCCAAAATGCATTGCAGGTTGGCAGCACTGAGGCTATGTAAGTGTCGAGCTACTTCCTTTGTCCTATCAGTTCTGCCGCTTCCCTTCCGACCTCATATTGGTCTAAGTTTACATGTTAATTGATGCTTATAGCAATGTATTATTATTCTCAGGAATGTGAATTTCTTTAATTATCATAAATAAATAATTTACTAGAATAAACGCTAGGGAGGTGCACTCAGGTATTTCTGGTATTTATTAACTCTGCTCCGTTAATGTATTATGATATACTTTACTGAAAACCAATATGAATACACAGTTTACAATCGAGACTTATGAAAGAGTGTTTTAATAGAGGCTATGGCGTACCTAAAACAGCTGTCACCGTTGGACATTGTACTGCATGAAGGGAAAGAAACTTATTCATACATGGTTTGGAAGATAGAATACATTCTAGGATTATGAATTATATGGTCCATCACTTTATAAAAAAAAAACTACATACACAGAGGACGGGAAATATAAGAATATTGAGGACAATGAAGTCTTAAATAACAAATAATTTTATTATTAACAAATCCACAGTAACGACGGGTATAAATTCTAAACACTGGGACAGGGAAATAAAAAAAATATTGTGGAAAGTAAAGCCTTGCCAAAAATATCTCAAATATCTACATCTTCATTCAGCCTCAAATGAATTCCCGAGCGAAGCCGGGTACCTTTGCTAGTATATATATATATTTGTTACCGCTCTAGAGGTTGCAATTTTTATTTTATCATTACCAAACTCGATATTTAGTTGTTTTATGTAAAAATAAAGATCAAGTTCATTAACGGCTGAAATTGGACCGGGGGGTGGGGGGGGGGGGCTTTAGAGGGGGTGAATTTTGAAAATTCGAAATATCTATGTCACTGTAAGTCGGATTGAAAAAGTGTATAGAACAAATCTTATTGCAAATTAACCAACACACACACACAAACACGGTTTTGAATGGACCTTATTTTTGTCATCTCGGGCAGAACTGACTAGCATTCAGAGAGAATTCTAAAATTTCGGTCTAGAGTGCAACTCCAATAGCTGATTCCCCTTTAGAGAAATCTGCTGAAATTCAGTAGAAGCAACCGTTAACTGACAATTATTGTCCCTTTTCAAAGTATCATTCCAGTTGTCAACAATTTGGTTAATAAAACTATTATTCAATTGAATAATAATGAACTTACATTCTTTCGTTTCTTCAATTTGACAGCACCAGAAGGATAGACGACCACATCAGCACCTTCGACTGTAGTAACTTCTCCCCTAACCGGTTTCTCTACAATTCGTAACTTGCCTTTTGGTTCTGCCACCTCATTAGGACTAACTGTGCAAAAAGAAAAAAAATATGATAAATAAATAATTCAGCAGGACTTTGTTATATTATAAAAATTAAATAATCAAAATTTTCGTATAGTTTACATTTTTATTGGAAATAAATAACAAAGTTATTCTCTAATTAAAATAAATAAATTGAGAAGGCGAGGGAGTGGATATTTATAATCTCACTTATCTGAATCATACTTAGAACTATCACGTAAGTCTAAAAACATAACATCATTTGTCATAATATGCAATATCAAATAAAATTTAATGCACATATAAATTCACATGCCGAATTTTGTTTAGTTCGTTTAAGTATTTTGTGCTCAATTAAATTGTTGGCTCCCAATATAGTTTATAGCATATATCTTGCTCATACTTCGTTATACGCCAAAAGTTACTCTTAATATCAAAATAAACACCGATATGTGCATATTGGCGGAAAAACCAATAGGAAATTGAAACATTGCGATTTTTTATTGCAGGTACCCATTAAAATCCCACTCCTGTTAATCTCTGAGAATGTTAGTATAGCCTAAAATCTATTTTGGGTTGAAAGTAATACTTTTCAAATTTCACGAAATTTGATTAAGTAGTTAAGGTATGAAAAAACAACAAATAAACAACCAAAGCCATAACTGGTTGATATCATTTTAAATACATGTGAAATGAAAAAGTATCTCGAAATTTTGGAGAGAAAAAATGTACAGACAGACGCTACAATTATATATATATACTCCTTATTCTGGGCCCAATATTTTTTAAATTCTATGAAGTTTTATGGCAAGGGTCACCAATAAAAAACATTTTCTCGCTCAAACTTTATTTATACTGCCACAATATTTTGAGAAGATAAAAAATAAACTTAGATTACTGTTTAAAGAAAATAGGTACTCGAGAAAAAAAATGAAGAGAATGGAATTAAAAAAGCAGAAAAAAATATCTTTTATTTCTAATCAAAAAAAAAGAAGAAACAAATTTTGAATTTAATTCAAATATTTTTAAATTTACTGACGATTTCTTTTCAGATATAGATGTACATAATAATAAGAAAAGAAAAAAAAATAAGATTTCATTAGACAAATGTGGAAGAAAATAGGCTAATAAAAAAACAAAAGCTAACAAGTGGTGAATTAAAATTAAAAAATAATAAGAGAAAGAGGGAAGATGTGGTTGATTAGATGATAAATAGAAAATAAAAGAAGCTTCAACAAACTTCAATAACAGACTTCTTAGCATTAATAAATCACAAATAGATTAGAAAAAATAATAAACTTAATGCTCAAATTTTATTGCAAAGAGTAAAAAATAATTAAAACAGAACTTGGATAAAATAAAATTAAAACCATTCTATTCATTCAACTATCACCCACAAATATACAGAAAATTGAAACAAATTTGTAAAGGGGTATGTAGTATAGCATGAAAATATAAAAATAAAATCCAAAAAAAATTTACTAGAATTAATGATAAAGTAATAGTGTCAAAATCTAAATATAATATATACGAAATAAGCTGTAACTTTTGCAATGGAACTTATATTGGTGAACCCTCGCAGCTGCTGAATAAAAGGTTAAAGCAGCACTTAATAAGTATTGACAATAATGAAAATATAACTGCCCTGACAGATCATGCCATATCTTCAAGAAACACACCTTCAATTTTGAAAAAGTTCAAATAATTAAAGAAATAATAGTAAACCAAAAATAAAAGAAAATATTCACATAATAAAAAATAGAAAAAAAAATCTGTAAACTAAAAACAGAAATTAAATACCTCAATCATATATTCTATAACATTTTATCTTAAATTAATCAATTATAAATTTTGATGCAAAATAATCGAGTTCAAGGTTGACGTGAAAATAATCAACTTGTAGTCAGCTGACTTAACCTACTTCGGGAACCCCAGTATCAATGACCTCCCAGTGAGGACAGTCTCAATGAACGTAAGAGGGAAACGAGCATTTCAGAAATGTAAGTAGCACTCAATAATTAGATTTAATAAATAAATCATGTAAGTAGACACTTATTAATACTGTATCTAGTAAAGAATTATCATAGGATTTTGCTAAATTAATGTTAATATTTTTTGAAAAGGGATAGCCGATGAAGAGGTGGTATGTAAACTAATAACATGTAGGACAGTATGAATAAAGTTTGAGCGAGAAAATGTTTTTTATTGGTGACCTTTGCCATAAAACTATGAAGAATATATATATATATATTGTAACAGGCTAGCATCAGGACCTGAGAGAGTAGTCTGCCCGTCTCTATGTGCAGTGAATAGATTAGTAATAGGGCTTATTAAGAGAGTGTAGCACCTGCCAAAACACGGCTGAATCATCTAATAAAGCAATGAACCAAGAGAGTGGAGCCCTGAAAGTTCGATATACAACATAGAGGACAGGATTTGAGGAGTCAGTGCCGAGCCGCTAAAGAGTGAGTGCCCTTATAATTTTATATTTTCTACATGTGCATATTGTGTAAAATATAGCAATATATAGCAGAGGGATCTGTGAATAAACAGAACAATTTATGTTATAATATATAGACAGCTAAAATTATATGTATCCAGAGACTGTTGGCCAAATATAGAAACGGTCAGACACTCTGACCATATATGATTGTCGATATATATATATATATATATATATATATATATATATATATATATATATATATATATGATTAAAAAATAAAGACAGTGTGGTTTTCTTACCTGTTGACACATAGAGAGGGAATGCATTTGATGTACCAGTTTTAACAAAAACAGAACTGACATTCTTCTTATCACCAATAATAATCCTGTCATTCGCGAGAGCTTTGCCAATAGCTATAATATTTTCACAGATATCATTTTCATCCATTCCTACTCGCCCACACTGGAATAAATAATAAGGTATAAAAAAAATACAATTTTTTAAAAACTCTTTTATATACAGGGTCTTTCAAAAAGAAAGAACCAATTTCATTAAGCTATATCTTATTAACAGACAGTAATACAAGATTGCAATAAAGACACATGTATTTAACCGGTGTTGAAGTTTTATGGTGTTATCATCATCATTTTCTATTTCCAGCATCGCATAGCAACGTGTTCTGCTGCGATGCTGCTGTAAAGCACCATAAAACTTTCAAATCAGTTCATTCTTTTTGAATGACCCTGTATACTACATTGTATTATTAGTGTTTTAATGAAATCTTAAGACAACTGTAAGACGAATCTTGCTTTCTGGTATTATTATACTAGCCGTAAATGACTCTGTGTGTGTGTGTGTGTGTGTATGTGTATGTATATATATATATATATATATATACATATATACATACATACACATACATAGAGATAGAGATTTGTAAATGGTCATCATTTTTGTTAGGACTGGTGTATATTAAAGAAAAGATTTAAAAAACTGTGTCATGCGAGAATTCTGCTTAGAGCACAAACATATCGTAATAGTGAGAAAATGAGTAATACCTTGATAGCATAAGAATTTCCTTTGCCGGAACTGAAAAGTGCAACCTTACGAAGACCCCTTTCAAATTCGGCCTTCAAGTCTTTAGCATCAAACTTGACAGCACTCACACATCTAGAAGGACATTTAAAATATATTAATGTTTTGTTTTACATGAATATGATTAAAACCAAAAGTTCTTAAAAAAGTAAAGAATATCACATCAAAAATGCTGAAATCCAATTTGGTAACTTTTTTCTCTAACAAACTACATGACCTTACATTACTTACAGGACCCCTAATTACTAGACATTAATATACTTTACTTTACAAAAGAGAACAAAAATATTGATGCAAAAACTACGTGCATGAAAAGGTGCACAGAGTTAATCAGCAATTAGATGAAAGGAACCGACTGATAAAAGTGGCAAGACCGATGGCACCTGTTATGTTCTAGACAGCGCAAGTTCCCACCTAGATTAGTCTGGGCCATTTCTTTTGATCTCGCCACTTGTCCATAAAAGCGGGCCAGTTCCCCCAAAAGTTAGTTTGTTCTCAGATCTCTTCAAGAGAATAACAGTGCATTCAGTGCAGCTATAGTGAACAGTACTGTTAGCTTCGGTACAGTGTTTTATGTAAAGAACAGTGTAATGCTGTGTTTATGTAAAGTACAGTGCAGTACCATTTTCTTTGTGAAGATCAGTGCAGTGTCATGTTTTTGTGAACTACAGTGATCGTGAGTTATTGTACTGCGAAATAAGAAGTGATGTGCATACTGTGTGTAGTAGTTAAGAATCATTTATCAAGTGTGTAGTGCATTGTCAAATAAATTGTGTAGTGATATAAAGCTTGTTTGTATAATTTTGCAATCCAAAAGAACTCTAATAAATAATGTTTATTACTGCTTTTGTAATGAACGTAACAATATTATTACTAAGAATGTGTTGCTAAGTTATCAAATTAAATAGCATTATATTATAATGAAGAATTAAATAATCCCTCTTTCTCTTACTCCTGATTAGAAACATATTCTTTGTGTACCACCACTAAACCCACCCACTAGCTATTCATCTATCGGTTTGTTTGGAAGCTTATTGGCTGAACAGTGAAATTTCATCGGTGAAAGGTGAGAGGTTAACAAACAACTCGATGATTTAGAGACAAGAGAGGTGGATGCGGACGAACCTTAAGGCGCCTGTCAATTCATCCTGCAGCATTCAGAAATCTTAAGTGTCATGCCTTTCAATATTGACCAAGCACTGTGGAGAAGGCTTGAAGGAACAGGAGTGAGATATCAACGTGACACAAACCTAGATTTAAATTACTTACATCATTTGCTTTTAAATCTTTCATTATTAATTTCCGAATTTTGCGATTTTCAGGGCTCATCTTACAACTTTGGAATTTCTTAGGCATTTTCAAGAGTCATTTGCAGATTTTGGCACATTTTTGGGACCGATAGACACCCTTCACTTTCAGGGATTCTTATCACTATCAGCAAAGCTGAGGGCATAATATACTATAAACGCTAGCAATACAAAAGTTAATACATGAAAAGAAGCAATATGTGATGATCTGGTCGATAGGCAGTGTAAGGTGAAAATAAATGACCTCAAGCAAAATCTCACACAAAGGAGAGGAAGGATCAAACGCTCTATATAACAAACAAATATTATGAAATATCTGAATGAAAAATATATCATTCGTCTTTGTAAACTGTAATGATTAATTTGGTACATTCCACGTCTTATTATTAATTAAACAGAGCTTAAAGGTCTTCTAGAATATCACTCATCTATTATGATTTGTGAAGATAACAAGCTTTTGTGTAATTTTGTCATTAGACTAATATCAAAAGCTCCTTTTCCTAAAGAATAACAGCTAAAAGGTGGAGGAGGGCCAGGTCTGGACAACAAAAAAATTTCAAATTTTCAAAATCTGCGAACTCAAAAAAGTACTGTACCTGAATTCGGTTACATTTTTAACTTGGAAGCAGATCAACCCATGAGTGTATGCCCAGAAATGTATTCACATATATTACAGAGCTTGGCAAAACTGCAAACCGTGTAAAAAAAAGTTTTTGAAGATGCAATTATGACACTGACTGAAATAGGAGTATTTGGAGATAAGAGATTAAATCTCATTTCAAATTTAATATTAACATTTAAACAATATTTTAATTTCTTATTGTCATGTGAGCTAGATAGACTGAAAATGTAAAATATGAATTTTGAAATTTAAATCTCCAATTATACAATAATACTAGTTAAATAGTTATTTATTATACAAGCGACGAAAGTAGATCATTTTACAACTCGAGTGAAACGTTTACCCACACGAGCGAAGCAAGTGTGGTAATTTCACGAGAGTTGTAAGTTCTACTTTCGTCACGAGTGTAATATTAAATTTTTTTCTGTAATCGTGTAATACATGATCAGATCTAACCAGAATATGAACAAAATTAGGATGTTGTGAAGATTATGGTATGTTGTTGGTAGGTTATAAGCATGGTTGTGAAAGGTTATAAGCATGGTTGTGAAAGGTTATAAGCATAGTTATAAAACAACTAGTGATGATTGTGAAGTAGTGCAGTTATAAACAAGTGCAGGTTATAAACAAGGAAGGTAATTATTGTTATATTTAAATTTTAAAATATATTGATTATTTCCACCAATAATTCATTCACATTTCAATTTATTTTGTTAAAATAAATTCTTACAATGTTAAGAAACATTTAAAAGCATTTAATTTATTTTTTAATTTATACTTATTACTAATTAAGAAGGCAATTCAGTTTCTTCACTCTATTGCAAAATGTTTCACTTTCTTCACTCATTTAAGTTTAGTAATGTTACCATTATTCAACGATTACAGAAAAATGTTATTTATTAACATTTAATTTGTGCTACTAAGGCTAATTTGGATGAGTAATCTATAGGTCACCACACTTTTCTAATAAATTTGTCACTAAATAAATTCCAACTGCCCAGGTGAGAATTTAATTCCCGACTCTGTTTACCAAATGGGATTAAGACCAAAGCCTTAATTCACACAGCTAACCTGAGCCCCATAGGCTGGGTTTAATTGATGAGAGAGTTGACAGATGATGAAAACAGTTCTTTATTTGCTACAAGGAGTACTACCGCCTGCCTACCCCCCCCCCTCCATCTATAAATAGAACTAATACATGTTAAGAGATTACCAGTCACATTATAATTATTGTTTTCAGGTACTCTTAATACCTAATAAATTGATAAAGATACACTAAAACTCTGCTAAACTATGACCTGTAAGAGTTGTTCAACAACTTGACAACAAAGTTCTTCTTTATATGTTTCACGATATTAAGGAGAACTTTGATTACTTACTTTTTAGACTTAGCAAATCTTCTTCCAATCCTTGCCATTTTATTGACCCTTCCATCGACAAGAATTGCATCAAATCTGTTCGCCAGTTTAGTCCTTTCTTCAAATTGTGAGTATTCTTTCTTAAGTTTTCTAATTGGAATGATCTAAAATTTAAAATTATTGATTACAATACATATTTGAGAAAGAGGAATGTCCCATGCTTGTCAATGTAAAACAAACCTCAGAAATGAAGTCGATATTCTTTTCCTTCAATAAATCCTTGTAGAAATCGATGGCCTCCTCGGGGTCATTCCTTTTTCCTTTCAGATCAGGAGTGATTAAACACACATCCGGTTCACCGGGCAGGATCAAGTGTGGTACAGCTCTGAAAATATACAAAAAATATTTAGATTATGAAAATATTATTTTTTATATATAAAAATCTCACTTGGCAAATTAAAAAGTAGGAGGTAAAAAAAAAAAGTTTTCAACAGTTAGTTTTGCATCTGTGATCCAAAAGGAGGTACAGTAATATGCAAAGTAACATCTTATAAATATTATGGTTAATAACAGTGTGTGACAGAAAAAGTAATGTCAAAAATGAAAAAAAATTTGTCACACATAAACTAAGTAAATTTCTCATGTGCTGAAATAACACTATCATCCCAAATTCAGTTTACTATTTTTACTTTAACGAGAAGACTATAATAAAGGTCCATTATAGAGATGCTGCAAAGATTTCCCATGCAGTGGAATATGATACGCTAATGATCTCATCACACCATCTATTCTCTATTTCTCCCGCAGACAAAGCCTAGGCAAACAGGAATTGAATGAATATTTTTATTGCTTTTAAAATTTAACAATTTTATAGCAAGGGTTCAGCCATATTTTATAATTACATTTTCCTTTAACTTTTCTTTAATAAAAATAAACAGAGAATTCATTTAAAAATAACAAAAAATAAAAGCTATATACAATAATTACTATAGAAAAAAAACATAAAACATTTATTTTATTTTGATAATTATACTGTTTGCATTGTTTTCCCTCTGACATAAAGACATTGAAGTATGAAAATATACATGCAGTTTATTTTATTCTTGTCCATAAGGTAAACAGATTATTCATGGATTGCTGTGGAATGTTGAGACTTTTCAGGAGGTGGTTACTTCTCTCTGCTAAAACAGGGCATTTAAGTGTGTAACGGTGTCTTGGCTATCTTCGCAAAGGGGCCATGGCTTTTCTGAATTGAATGTGTAACTTGTCCTGCTAACTATCAATCTATGATTTTTTGTACCTAATAAGCAGATTTGAGATATAACTTTGACTTAAAAAATGGCACATTTTGGTACAGGTACTCCTCGCCTCTGCCAAGAGAACTAATTCAAGTACTGGTATATGTGCTGTTTAAAACTCTTTCAATATCTAACGAAATTAAATGGTTCTCGAAAGCCTGTAAATATGTCTTTATTTTTCCATTAATATTTTCTGCCCTATCAAATTCCAGCAAGTTTCCTCCTGTACGCCCAAGATACCCTTCCAGTTCATTCACTCAATTAAATTGCATTGAATAATTGGCAGATAATTTCTTTAGGCGCAACACAGTCTTGATAGATAATCTGCCGACTTCTATTGTAGAGTCTTCCACCAATTCAACATCCTCTTAAAAATTTGCAAACAGAAATTATAATGTTTGTTGGACATGAGATCTTTAGTGCAAATTTAAAAAACAGCTATTAATTAAAATATTAACTTAATAATTTAAAAAACTGTTACAATTATTCTTTTAAAAAAAAATAACGGCCATGTGGAATATTTAGTTGTATCTTCAGCAACCCAATGAATTTGGGCAGCCAAAACTTTTATAACTCAATAGAGCTTTTTCTTCTTCTAAATAGGTCAATATTCACTTGATTGATTCCACACTTAATATTTAAAATATTCATATAAAGCTAAAGATAAAATTTGCTAATGGTCCTAACCAGACCAAGTAAAATAAAAATTCTATGTCTCCATTATTTTGAGTTAGACTGAAAAATGTTAAATCTTGTTAATCATTAACACACCCCACTTTTTGTTCCATATACTATTTCTCTAACTTGAGTATTAAGTGTCTTATTTGTATTTTGTTTTTCCAGCCATTAGTTAACCCACCCTCCTACTCACTTACCGGCAGTTGTATTAATAATCATATCATGGCCAACTTAAATTAGAAATTGTGACTACATATACTACTAATTAATGGGAAAATATAAAATCTCATTCCATCAAATAGGGAAATCTGCTTAGTCTTATTTATAATATTCGAAAAAGTTTTTTTGAATATCATGTCATGAGTCGAATAGCTGATATCCCTTGCCGGAAATCTGCTGAATGTTTGAATAACTTTGTTAATATATGAGTTATGTAACATTATGAAATTTTAGGTAAACACTTCTTTCAACAAGATTAAAAACATTTTTTGAAGGATTATATAATAAAAAAGATAATTTATACGTTAAAATACAATGAAATGTAAGACAGCCCAAAATGTTGAAAACTACATATTTTTTTCAGTAATTTATTAATTTCAACTAGAGATTGGTGAACTACTGACCACAAGAATCAACAGACTGAATGGCATAATGTCAATACACAGGATTACAAAACCCTTTGTCAGAACTAAAAATCCTGTGAAAAAGACACATTAAGAAAAACATGTGCTCTAGAAGGTACACCAAAATAATTAATAGTCACGTTGGATTTATGACCATTATTGAATAAATAGTCATCAGAATACAGTCATTATAGAAGCTGAAGGACGCACAGTGTAGAGCAGTATATCCATCCCAGGTAGTAGGTATATAATATTGCCCAAAAATTACAGATCATTATCTAACAATACAAATGAATAAGTTATAAACTTACATATGGAGAACACCCTTAGCTAACTCAGATGATTTCAGTAAATTAACTTGTAACAATATAAACTGTTCTTCATCAAAAAGTTCCTTTTTCTTGGATTTTCCTGTATTCAGAGTCTTGAGAAGAGCACTTAAAGCATTCTTGGCCTATAAAATAAAAACAATGTAAGGGGGGGAAACCTTCAGAAAAAATATGAATAAAAAAAACCATTAGATTCCATACATTGACCGCTTGGAAGAGTGACTCCTCTCTGGGCTCGGTGCCTGTAGCATTCTTCTTCTTCTTACCCCTTCGCTTCTTGCGTTTCTTCAATGGCGATTCACCACCAGCAGAAGGTTCCAATGCTTTAGGACTAGCTTCTTTAGAAACTTCAACCTTCCCTTCCGCCTGCAACTTTCCTTTAATTGCTCTCTTCTTTTTCTCTTTCTTTGACTTAGGGCTCAATGCTTCCTCGAGTTTAAGGCCCAGCTCGACTTCAGGGCTGCTGTTTTCCAATTTGCCGGGACCAGTTTTGCCTTCTTTACCTCTGGGAGACTTCTTATTAGGCGTAGTCGCTAGGCTGTCAGAGAGATCAAAAGCAAGAGTGGTCTTACCTTTTTTGGTCTCCATGTTTATTTTAACAGGAGAAGAATTATTTTCTGAATCCAGGGAAGCATTATTAGCACCACCCTTTGTTTTGGGCTGCTTTTTTGATTTCTTTTTTTGTTGGCCTTCTGTTGTCAATTTTTCAGATTCTTTGATGTCACCTAAATCGGAAGTACTATCAGGAGTAACTTGAACATTTTTTGCTTTCCCCTTGCCTTTTTTTGGCTGATTGGGAGAGTTGCCTTGTGGTTTGATGCCATTCTGAGCTTTCTTATTAAGTGCAGGACTTCCTCTTTGAGGTTTAGAAACTGCTTTTACCTGATTTTTGGAAACATCATTAAGTAAAGCTTTTTTGTTCTTTACTTTAATTTCAGACGGATCATCACTGATAATAGTATTCAAAGCCTTTTCTGCATTCTTAAGTGAAATGTTTGTTGCCTTCTTACCAAACGATTTTTTTACCTTCCCATCTAATGGCGCGTTGAATTTGTTTTTCTTATTATCAACTTTTGCTTTGGGAGTCTTCATATCCACGAATAATTCAAATTAACTATTTAACAGGAACCCAACAACACATGTACAACACAAACACCGGTACAAGTAGCACGTGGGACTGCGGGGGAGAACGAAAACAAACTCCCTCGAGCATAGAGCATAATAATAACTTTGATACGACACTCTATGACGTCACAAAAGACACATTCAAAAAGTTTCTTAGTCCTTTCTCTAATTTAAAATTAACTTGAATTTTAAGTATTTTACTTGTAAAGTTAGGAAATTTCTCAGGCTTATTCCATTAAGTAAGGTCAATAATTGTATGCCCGAGTCTCTAACTCCAATATTTCTTTACTACTTCTTAACTAATAGCTAATAATAGAGTTAAAGCGTCGACCTCAATAATATTCTGTATTTAGTTATATAACTATTACAGGGGTTCTGGTGGTCTTAGATAGAAGGATAAATAAATAAATAACATAGAACAAAAGAGAATACCGACAAAGTAATGTTCAACTAAATGAAATGCGAAACTTCAACATTTAGAATTTTAGTAAAAGAAGATACCACAAAAAAAAATAAAGCAAAATGAAAGAGTATATTTTAAAAAAAACTAAATTCATCTATGAAAACTAAGTAAAATTTAAAAAAATTAATCCACTCTAAGCTTCTATTCAAAAAGAACAAATGATCTTATCCTGAAGGCCCGAGTGATATAATAATACAAATTTGGCAAGGCACAATTATCAATTGGCATAAGTAAAGACTGAAGCTGTCCTTCATTTCTTGCTGGAGGTTTCTTGTGTAAGAGATAGCTTGCTCTCAATAAATCATTGAGTGGACATTCCAGGATAAAGTGATACAGGGTATCTTGTTTATACTGGTTGCAGACTGTACAGATGTGCTGAGTGTTAATATTGTAGGCAACGCCTAAATAAATAATTTAATTTAATGTTTTTTCGGGACTCAGGTTAGCCATTTGAGTTTAGCAGTTGATCTTAATCTCACTTGGTAACCTACGTCACTACATAGTAAAGTTTGTCATTATCAATTAAAGTTTATCTAGAACAAGAACTAGTTCCTTTTGCATATCTTTTGCTACGTTATGATGCCTGTATTTATAGTATGTTGTAGCCACCAAGGAACACCAATTTATTAGGTGGACAGTCAGTTAAAGTATTTCACTTCTGAATGTGTCGTCAAACATACAGACAAATTCTCGTAATTTGTTTTCTGATGACTTAGTGCACTGTAATCATGGCTCAACCATATTTATACATATTTTTGCATATGTAATATAGACTATAGTACTATACAATAGTAGTGTTTATCAAGTCTTTTTTTTTTCTTTGCAGATTTTCCTCAAGGGAAATCAGCTATTGAGGTCGTACTCATGGCACGATTTTTGAAAACTTTCCTCAAATGTCCATCGATCCTACCCAGGAGATGATGAAAATGAGATCCCTTCAAAATTGTATGTGTATATATCAAATCAAATCAAATAACAAGCTGCCCCCATTTTGAGGGTACCTGTTTGGGTTAGCCTCCTAATCAGCCCACCAGGGTATATAGGTAAAATAAAAAATGTTTTTAAATTGGTTTTATTTTCTTTAATTTTTTTTTTGTAGGGAATTAATTTGATTTAATTAAATTTTGCGATGGTGGGTGACTAGTTTTAGAGGACAGCTTATGTAGAACTTTATTTTATTTTGTACAAGTGATGGTTAATCATTCTGATACTTTTCATTAAAACTGATGTCGACATTTGGCATATATATATATATATATATATATATATATATGTACATATATTTGTCTGTTATCACTCTAGAGGTCGCAACTTTGGTTTGGATAGTTACCAACCTCCATATTTAATCGTTTTATGAGAAAGATCAAGTTCGTTAATGACTGAAATCGGACCAGTGGGAGTTTAGAGGGGGGGGGGATTTTGAAAATTCGAAATATCTGGGATAGAAAATTATATTGCAAATTAAATGATCTATAAATATTGTTCCTTATATATTTTCTGTATCACGAATATTAACCGAGATATTTGGATTTTATAGTTTTCCGCTTTCAGTAAACCCCCACTCCTACTCATGTTATATTAATAATAAACTGTTATATCATAAACTACTTCATTACAAGGTTAAATACCAAATATGGTTTTCATTGAACTTTTATGTTGTCAGATATGTGCAAATACGTTTTGTTGATTCTTTCCCTCCCTCCTTATATTTCATTAATGGTTTTTCTTTCAGAATTCAGGTTAGTGGCCTGTTTGTTTAAAATTCAGGCGCTTTCCGTTGCAGAGTTATTAACTTGTAACTGAAAGGTTTCTCATTACCGATTGTATTTATTCACTTATTCCGGGTGGTGTTACCAGTATGTATATTTATCTATTGTAAACCTTCACGTGGGAATCTGCTTAGTTTACGCACCCTTTGCGTGACGGACTTTTGTGAACCTTCGCGTGGGAATCTGCTTAGTTTACGCACCCTTTGCGTGACGGACTTTTAGCTATTAAGGTTTTGTACTTATGACCCGATTTTCTAAACATTTCCAACAAATGTCCATGGATCCTAGCTAGTAGATGACGAAAATGAGGTCTGTTCCCTCCAGCGGTCGCAATTTTTGTTTGATCGTTACCAAACTCGATATTTAGTCTTTTTTTGTACAAAGAAAGATCAAGTTCGTTAATGGCTGAAATAGGACCAGTGGGAGGGGAATCCTATTGGATATTAAATGTACTACAAATGTTGTTATGCACATTTATTCTCTATCTTGAATATATCTCATGCCACATTAATAAGCTGTTATATCATGAACCGTTACATTTCTAGGTTAAACACTAAATATTGTTTCCATTGAACTTCTACTTAGAGTGATATATGCAGATACGTTCTCTTGATCCCCCCCCCGTTCTTTTGCTCTTGGACTACTGAAATTTGAGTGATTGAGATCAATATTACTCTGATTCATTATAAATTACAGTACTAGCTATAGTAAATAGTTTCAATGAAATTAATATGTTATATTCGGATACATTTCAGTAATTGTTTTCATTCAGGTGAAGAATATTTCTATCTATTTGTTCAGCTCTGAGTGGTTGGCAGACGTGTTTGTTTACAATTCAAACGCTTTCCATTGGGAGGTTATTAAAATTGACTGAAAGATTTCTCATAACCTTTTGTATATATTCACTTAATATTTACGGTGTTGTTAAATGTTAGCAGTATGTAGATTTATGTATTGTAAAACTTTACTGGGAACTTGAAGCTGCCTCTGCATGACGATCTTTTAGCAGATTTCCCTTAAGGGAAATCAGCTATTGAGGTTGTACTCACGACGGAATTTGCGACATTTTTCTTCAAATCACCATCGCTCCGACCTAGTAGATGACGAAAATGAGGTCCGTTCAAAACTGTATATCTAGACATCTATATATATACATATATATAACTATATATATATATATATATATATATATATATATATATATATATATATTTGTCTGTTACCGCTCTAGCGGTCGCAATTTTTGTTTAATCCTTACCAAACTTCATATTTAAGCGTTTTATGTAAAATGAAAGATCAAGTTCGTTAACGGCTGAAATCGGACCAGTGGGAGGGAGGGGGTTTAGAGGGGAGGATTTTCGAAAATTCGAAATATCTCTGTTTCTATATGTCGGATCGAAAAATTATACAGAACCAATCTTATTACAAATTAAATTTACTATAAATATTGCTATATACATTTATTCTCTATCTTTAATATTAACCGAGATATTTGCATTTTTCAGTTTTCACCAAACCGCCACTTCTACACGTTACGTAAACAATACTCTGATACATAATAAATCACATTATTCGAAGTTTAAATACCAAATATTGTATTCAAGAGACCTTTATTATACGAGATACATGCAAATATGCACTGGTGACTCCACCCCCCGTCTTAAAGTTTTGGACTAATAAATTTTTATTGATTGAGAAACAATTATTCAGACTCATTATTAATTACAGTACTAGATATAGCAAATAGTTCTCAATAAAATTAATGTGTTATATTCTAATATATTTCAGTAATTGTTTTTCTTTCCGGTGTGAGGCAGGCCGACCCGTTTGTTTACATTTCTAACCTAACGCTTCCTGTCGGCAGGCTATTGAAATTGGATGAAACATTTCTTATTTCCGTTTGTATTTATTCACGGTGGTGTTGTGTTAGCAGTATGTATATTTATCTATTACTAAACTTCACGAGGGAAATCTGCTTAGTTTACGCAGCCCCTGCGTGACGGACTTTTTAGTTTACAGCCTTCAGTAAAGTTAACTCCTAATTGACAATAAGCTGTTTATACCCTGAACCACTATATTGTAACCTTAAATAACAAATAGTGCTTTCATTGAACTTTTTCTGAGTGAGGTAAATGCTAATACATAAAGTGATGTTTAAGTACGAGTACTTAACTTGGAAATGTTCATTTGATTTATGCTGTAGACGATATTGAACTTTTTAATTCAACACTAAAGGTCATTTTAGTTAATGGCTGAAATCCGACCAGGAATATGGGGGATCGATAAATCAGGCTGAAAATTTTATAGAAACATTCTTTTTAAACTATTAATGCTCTACAATTATTGTTCTATACATATTTAAGTAACTCATATATTAAGATAGTTATACTACTCCCTTGTTTCAGCAATAAGTAAACCCCCTCTTCTACCCAAAAATAGAAATTATATAATGATCTCAATCCTGAGACATCTACTTAGTTTATGGAGCCCCTGGTAACTGACTATATAAATTTTAACTGACACATTTCTTTTTGGGAGACAAGTTTTCCATTAAATGGTTTAATGGATTTATTAGGGTATGGTTAACTCATACTCAACTATATTACACTTTTACATCCCCTCTTTCATCAGTTTCTCCTTTAATGAATAATGAATCTAGATAATCTTCTAAGATCAGGTTGGAGATTTTCATTCTTATTTTGGAACTGAATCTACAATTTGGTAGCTCTTATTTTACCATAATCTTCTTCCCAAACTTACTTTTATTTCCCGAAACTAACTTCCCATTGGAATTCAAAACTGGACATACTTATTCTAGAAATGAGGTTGTTCAAAATTCTCATAAATAAATATGTATGTTTGTCAAAACTCTAGCATTGCTATTTTTGTTTGATCGTTACCAAACTTGATGCTTAAATCTTTTATAAGAAACTAAAGATCAAGTTCATTAACGGCTGAACCCGGGCCAGTGGGAGAGGGGGATTATGGAAAATTTTCATTATTATACATCTCTATACATCATAGAGAGTTTTTAGAATTTAGTAAAACCCTACTCCTCTCATATTAACAATAAGCTGATTCATTAAGGAACACATTTTCCTACCTTAAAGATCAGATGGTCTTCAATAAATGTTTACTATGTGAGATACATGTTAATATGTTATGTGGCATCAACAATTAGGAGTATATGTTCTATTATTTTTTAAAAATATTTTTGAATTAAAATTCATATTTATCAAAATATATGCTTTTTATTAGCGAGAATAGAAAATCAACACAACCACCTATTTGCATAACAAGTATTACAAAAAAAAATACTGAGTTTTCAAGTGCAATACATCATTGACTCTGTGTCCCCATTCATTTCCTTTTCTCTTGCCAACCTCCTGTAGAACTTATTCCTTTCTGTGGGTTATACACTCAGGGACAATTGTATTTGGAAAATTCTTGTTTTTTTTTCTTTCTTTTTCAAATAGTAATAACTTTTAAATTTAAACACTGAAGAGAGTTTTGTCATTCTTTTTATAACTGTAAATATGAAAATAGAAGAACTCTACAAATAACTTTTTGTTTGTTTTTGATTCTATGTCAAAGCAAAACAATTCTTTAAAAAACATGGATCTATCAGTTAGCAATTTAAATGCCAATGCCCATGAGTTTATAATTGTCTAGGCTACAGCATATTTCAAGTGAAAGGGATTCAAAGAACTCAATTTGAATAAAATTCTAAAACATTTTGCCACCACTTAAAAGCCTTCTTCAATTGGCAACTCCCTTAGTAAGGACTCCAAATAAAAGTAGGAAAACTCCTAAAATAAAACAAGTGGACTGGCTATCATTATTCTTAACTAATGAAAATCTAGTCCACCATTCACTTGCTGACATTGATACACAGAGGATGGGAATAAAAGTTTTGTCAGTAGTTGTATAGTAAAATGAATAAAATTGTATTTGAAAAAAAAAGAAAAAAAGAAGTATAAATATAAATTTCAATCCTTAAAGTATAACCCCTTGAGTTGGACTGTCTTTAGCCACTTTTGAAGATCTCACAGTTATCTTTATTATTATTTTTTCATCTGAAGAACTCATGAACAATATTTTTGATTTCCTACTACTATTGAACTGTCTTCCCTGAAAAAAATGTGCCATTGAGCAAAAAAAGTAATAGTCACAGGAGGATGAGGTCAGGGCTCTATGCAGAATATAGAGAAGTTCTAGTCCAGGATAATTAAAGTGGTTGATATCGACCCCTTGTGATCAAAATCTGTTTCCCAGGGCCTGACATAAACAAAAACTTTTTTGGGAGTCAAGGTCTAAAAATTGACCAACATTAATTAACAGAAATGTTTTCTTAAACTTTCAAGATAAGTTGTGTTACAAGAATGACTAATATTTTAGTAGGAAGTATCATTGTTGTACTTTTAGAAAACACAAGTTGATAAGCATGTACAAGTTAGTATAAAACGAAAAAGGTAACAATGTTCATCCATCACACTGAATTTTATATCTTTACTTTGCGATTTTAAAGTTTTTTTTTTTTTTTTTTTAAAAAAAAGTAATTACCAACTTAAGTATTTTTACAACATAAGTTCATAGTCGTTAATGACTGAAAACGGACCAGAAACAGGGAGGTGTAGAGGGGGGAGGGAATTCAAAATATCTTCGTTATTGTGAGTCATGTTAAACATGTTATAGAATCAATCTTGTTAAACTACTTATCCTCTTCAATTTTTTGTAGCTTTAATATTAACCCAGATAGCCCTGATGGCCTTCAGGAAGGACGCACTACTTTAATACGTAAAATGTTTCCTAATGGTTATTGTGCGTCTTCCCCGTAAAGGGAGACACCTTCGTTGTTTACTTGAATGGTTAGTCTTATCATCGGATACATTTAACAGTTCCCGATTTTATCTGAAAGGTGTTTTATAATTTTTTAAAGTTGTGTGTGTGTTTGCCATGGATGACCTAACAGACATTCATTTAGATAGATAAGTACATATAACTTATTTAAATAGATTTAGGATATTTATTCGATTAGATAGTTTTATTGGTAGTGCCTTTAAGTGTTTGTTCTTCAATAGGTTAGAAATATTCTGTCTACTAGTCACTATGATGCCCCAAACATAGGTGTCCTTCCAGAAGGACATCAGGGCAATATGATATCTCTTCTATAGGATAGTTGATAAGTCAAACCTGAGTGTTTTGAAATATTTTTAGGATTATCGTTTCATTAACCCATTCAGTTGATGAATCAATGGTCCCCTATTTTGGGTGTCATTGGGCAAAACAATTGATAAAAAGAAAGCCCATGCATTTTGGGATGAAATTCTGGTGTGGAGCAACATCATCAGGCTACTTATCCTGACTGGAGCCATATCAGGGTGCAGATACGTGCTCAAACAAGTACTCGGACAAAGGAATGGGATATGGTGTTGTTATGTCCTATCTTGATCAGCTACCTCAAATGATTCCATATAGATTAATCTTTTATAATTTATTTACAAGCATTGATTTGCTGAGTGATCTAAAGAAAAAACGTATTGAAGCCACATGAACGAACAGAGCCAATCGTATTGATCAGAGCTGTACACTAAGCAGTGTGGACAAAATGAGAAAGAAAGGAAGAGGTGTATAAGAATGCATGTCTTCTTATTTAGAAGGAGGTTGGTGTCCTTTATTTCTGGTTTCGCATCAGAGACTTGCCTCTCAACAAGGTAGACCAAGTAAGACAGCTAAATTAGATAGTCGTTTTGATTGAATTGATCATCTTATAACCAACATGTCAACACATTCATCAGGTAAAAACAACAAGCGAGGTGTCGTCAGTGTACTAAAAATTCGACAACTAAGTGTATAAAGTGTGATGTGCCTTTACATGTTTGTTTCTTACTATATCATAAAAAATATTTTTTTTTATCATTTTATTTCATTAAATAACTCTAATTAACCATTTCTGATATTTTATTTTATCAATTTTGAATCTAATAAATGTTTGAAAGAATAAATTTTTTTTATATAAGATGGGGGTTCCTACTTCAGAACAATGCAAATTCATGTCATATTATCCTGATGTCCTTCCAGAAGGACATTGCATTATGACAATTTGGTGGTACTTATACTGCTGAAATAAGTATTTGCAAGTCGAATGGTGTCTTTTGCAACAGCTTAGCACAAGAAATCTAAAAAAATCTTAAAAAAAAATTCAGGGTTATCTGGGTTAAGCAAATTATTCAGACTTTCTCGTTTTCAGCTGTCATTGTACCCCCACTTCTACTTATTGAATTTTGACTTACGATATAAAAAAAATATATGGGGAGAGATTAATATTGTGTCAAACCAGCACACGGGAAATCTGCTTAGTTAACACTGCCCTTGTGTGGCAGATATTTTTACAAACACCAGCTACTCTAGTGAATCTTCTTATCAGCAGCAAAAGTACACAATCTACAATTTTTTCCCCGAATCCATATCAAAAGAGTAGCAGAAGGTGATTCTCTTCTAGTTGACCCTAGCTTTTGTGCTGGCTCAAGGATCTGCAGGTGACACATTGTCCAGGTATACTTGTTGCAGTTCATGGTTGATGCTCAACTGACAACAAACTCTCCTCTACTACACAACACTAAGAGACGCTTATCACCCGGTCAGACTTTGATAGGTGGGAAAGTAGGAAAAGGGTTAATTGTAGAGGTAAAGAAGGGAAATATTGGCACAAACCCCACAGAGCCGTTATGTTGACATCCTCTGTATAAATTGACATTACCTCTCCCATTACTTTTTCTTCTTGGTCTTAATAATTAAAAAGCTAAAAGGTACAATAAAAGATATAATTGTCATATTAAAACTGTCAACTGTTTAATAAGTGGGTTTTACAATAAATACTGTCAAAAATGTAGAACATGTGTATTGATTGCATTGTCAAGAAAACAGAAAAAGAAAAGTGAATAAACAATTTATATTTAAGTCAGATATAATAAAACTTTTATGGTTTTTTTCATTAAAATCTGTAAAAGAGTTTACTACAACAGTGTTTTTAAGGAAATGTAACATACATAGAAAATCAGACATAAATTTCAACTATATACTATTTTAAATATATATACAAAAAAAATTTAGATGGTGAATACGATCTATGTAAAATTATGTAACCAAACTTGGACTATTGATTACACATAATAAATGTTCCTCACCATGTAATAATTTTGTTTCCTGGTTAAGCAACTGATAATGCCTCAATTTATTCCCGTTTCATAAAATGAGTTATGTTAAACTCAGCAACACATTATTTCCTCCATTCAAGGAAATTATTTATGATTGCAAACCAATGGCGCAAAGCGCCTGCAGATACGCTCACCAACCATTTGAGATACTAGGAATAATAATGTGTGAAGATGATAAAGAGGAGTGCGCCAGGTCAGATAATTAGAACTCTCTACGGTGGTATTTATCGGGATCAAAGTATGATGTGACGACAACTCTGTTGTTGAACTTTCTTCCTGTTAAGGCTTGCTGTGCTTTCTGGCAATCAATTATTGAATTAAACTCCACAAAGACCTGAAAAAGAAAAAAAAAAAATATGAAACCAGTTTTTTATATTAACCTCAACCTTGTGCTACAGCAGCTAATAGGTATGTTTTATCAACAGGTTACAACCCTATACAAAATGGCATGTTTTCTAGCAAGACGAGGAAGAAAGCACTGCCTTATCATATTTAGCTTTATTATAGACACTTTTGTTCATGCTTGGGAACAATATATTTATAGGCAATAGGAGTTTATTTAGTAATGAACACATTAAAAAAAATACTTAGCCCCATCCTAGCTAGAAAAGGGTGATAACATATAGTTAACCCATTCCAATAAGCTTTAGCAGCAGAAATGACCATTGACCTTACAGAATTTTGAATACATGACAGAAAACCCCTCCCCCACCCTCTTGTCACCTTTTTCAGTTTAAACTCCCTTAATTTAATTTCCCCTTAGGGAAATCTGCTAAAAAGGAACTAGGCTACCTTAATATATTTCTAAATAACAAGAGGCTCAGATTGGCCATGTGAGTTAAGGTGTTAGTCTTAATCTTGTATGGTAAACCTAGTGTGAAGGGTTCGATTCCCGCCCTGGGAAATAGAAATTTCTATAGTGACAGACTCATTAAATAAATTCCATAGTTCCACCCTGGTCAGAAAAGGGTGGTAACCTGCAGATAACCCATCCCAATTAGCCATAGTAGCATCAAGTGAATGTAAATAAATAAAAATAACAAGGAGAAATAACACATACCTTCCCACAACCTGGCACTTCTACACCTTCTATAGGCCTTGGGATTTCTAGGGATCTGACTATTCCATATTTGTTGCATTCTTCTCTGATATCTTCCAAAATATCCTCGTATTCTTCTTCATCTCGCAACTCATCAGGTGTAACCATATTCAGCAGACAGAGAACCTATAGGAAATGCGTTGAATTACAAGAATGTAGAACATATATTAACCAACTTATATTTTAAACCATATAAACTTAATGTCAATTAATCCTAAAGTGAAGAAAAAAAAAAAAAAAAAGTCCGTCACGCAGGCGCTGCGTAAACTAAGCAGATTTCCCACGTGAAGTTTTACAATAGAGAAATCTGCCTAATAACAACTGTAGTAGTAAGAAACCTCTAAACCTAAAACATTATTTAGGGCGTAATAACCCAGTAGTTTCTAGCCCCAAAAAACAGTTAACCTAACCTCTAAAAATATTCACGAGGGACGAATAGTTATGGAAACGGCCGCCAGAGCTCTCGGCGGAAAGTCCGAACATAGCCTACAGGTGACCACACGCAAAATACAAATGCAAATATCTCAGTTAATATTCAAGATAGAGAATAAATGTATATAACAATATTTATAGTAAATTTAATTTGCAATAAGATATATATTTCAAATTTTCGAAAATCCTCCCCTTTAAACCCTCCCTCCCACTGGTCCGATTTCAGCCATTAACGAACTTGATCTTTCTTTTTACATAACACTATTAAAAACCGAGTTTGGTATCAATCAAACAAAAATTGGGACCGCTAGAGCGTTAACAGACAAATATATATATATATATATATATATATATATATATATATATATATATATATATATATAATTTTGAACGGACCTCATTTTCATCATCTCCTGGGTAGGATCGATGGACATTTGAAGAAAAATTTAGAAAGTTACGTCATGAGCACAACCTCAATAGCTGATTTCCCTTACGGGAAATCTGCTAAAAAGAGGCCCTTAATTTGCTTTTATTTGACTAATTTGTATGTATATCCTAGTGTTTCTTCTAAGAGCGCACTGCATCTGAAAATAAGTAGGGAATAAAGGGAACAAAATAAGGGTAAGTTTAAGTGAACACTTCAAAATGAAACAAACTCCTGTTCCTCAATATTCATAGAGGAAGAGAGCCAAAAGGAAGATAATTAGAAAGGGTTTACACGTATGTTTGAGAACACATATGGCAAGGAAGTGGTTCATAACAAATTCAACAATCATATCTTTGAAAATTCTGACTTTATACAGATGTTTTGGTTTTAAATGCAATAGAGGGTTGTCCTAGCTGTCACAGTATTAGATCATTTTTTAAAACTCTTTGATAGCAATTTGTGGTGAGAAACTAGATTAGTTCTACCATTTTTTTTTTTTTTTCCAATGGTTAAAACCAATCTTTCTTCTTCTTAAAGTTCAAATAGGAGTGCAAGCACCAGTTATAATCACATAGAAATTTACATTATTCTAAATGAATGATTTCTTCCTCTGACAAGCCAAGTAGTATGAGACAAGCAACATACTCTGATTTTCATGAAGTAATTTAACATAAGTTGTACCAATTACTCAATTTCTGCCCTTATGCAATTAATACAAATAGCTTACAATGATTATGAGATCAAATTCCACAGTTTTCGTATTTTTTCATTAGGATTGGAAGGAGATAATAGTTTATGAGGATTCACTCAAATATCACTCTCTTGGATAGTAACACACCCCTCTACAGACCACAAATTTTCACAGTTTCGCCAACTTTAGATCATGGATTGAACTCTTAGAGAAAATTATGTCTGAATTGTTTGTTTTTCTCTACTTGACTCTTCAAACGGAACAGCCATGAAAATGAACTATTAAAAAAGAAATTAGCTCTTGTTCACATCAATGAAACATTGAACTGAAGAAACCCATAAAGTTCACCATGCAGTTTTTAGCAAAACCTCCAGATTTTTGCAAAATACCTATTTAGTCCAAGGTGGAGTCAGGCTGAGGACTGAATATGCCCAGATTCAAGTAGACCTTACCACAATTTACCTTCTGCTACTTTACTTGACATCCTCCACAACTTCAGTTCAACAGTCTTAAATAATTCACCCACACAATCAAAATTCTATTATCTCAATTAACGCCTAAATTTAAAAGTTCCAACAATCCACCTTTTTAAATTAGTTGTACTTATACTGTTAATGTTTCAATAACCCAATATGCAATCAGCTTTTTATTTTGTATTCCCTTTAACAATATTCTATGAAGTCAAATAAGATTTAAACAGATCAGTTGCAAGGGAGCTATTTGATCCAATTGTGAGAACTAATACAACAAACTTCATAGAATTAACCAGTGATCTCATAATATAATAGTATTCTGTTGGCTAAATTTGATAAATTTCTAATAGCAATTAAATAAATAAGACAAACCTCAGTAGCAGGTCCAGATGCAGAAACCAAGTTCAAGCCGGGCACCTGGATGGTGACAGGTAATTGTTGACCCAAAATAGTGTTTTTAGCTCCTACGCTTGCACGCTGGACAATCAGCTTCTTATCTCCTAGCTGCATACCATTAAGACCCGCAATCGCCTGGAAAAAAAATACATACCAAATCCCGTCACCACTAATTATCCTATTTATAAATAAATATTTCATAACAGCAAAAGGCCAGTAAACAAAACCACCTAATATAGTTTCTTCAATAAGCTCTACAAGCAGCTTTTAAGCAATAAACCACTCAGGAATAGATATTTACTCAAGGTCATAAAATAACACTTCCATGTTTTCACTTTATTTACTGACTACTCTACAAGTTCCACAAGGACTGTGGAGGTCTCTGGAAATAACCGCAAGTAAACCGAAATACCAGATTCAATTCCAGTATAGGCATAGTAAACTAAATTTTCTTAAGTCACTCAGTTATTGGGCTTCGAGGTCACAGTTTTATCAGTCTGGATAGGACCCACTCGGTATTGCCCGGATATTCCAAAACTCTCGAATAAAGAAACATCGATACAGAATTGAACTTAAACACCACAATACAGCACGGATTGGCTACTAGACCTCCTTTCACAGCTCTTTGGCAGACCATGGTACTTGATGGTCATGTAGAGTCAAAGATATTTATTCTACACTTTAAAACAATATTTCTCATAGAGATTCTAAATTAACCCAAGTGTGAACACTATCTGCGAAGGTTTAATTAAATCTCAGAACTGATCGATGCTATTTAAAGTAGCTTTTAACCACTCTATGGCCAAGCAATCAAATCAATAAAACTTAGCACAACAATAAAGCCGAAATGTAAAATTTTAAAACTTAGAGAGCACTTCAAAACTATTCCATGAGGATACTTAAATAAAACAGCTTAACTAATAAAAAATGGGGTCTGAACACTCTATTTGATATTGTAACATGGTTACATGTTTATGGATGAACGAACCATATTTCCACTGTGTTGAAAACACACTTGTAATATATTTATTGTAATAAAGCTCTACATGTTTCGTCTTTAGGAGATTATATCTAAGAACTATTAGTATTTAAATAGCACTGAATACCTTTAGTCAGGGCGGTTACCCTTTGACTGAAAAACTAAGATAGTGGTATCCCTTGCTTCATGGGGCTGGTATTTATTACACTTTATAAAATCACATTACCTGTATATCACTAAAGAGAATTTAAAAAATAAATAAAAACAAATAGAATTTTTATTAATTACTACAATCCTTCTTCGTATTTTTGAAACAGGATTGAATCTTTCAGCTTTTAACTGGTAATTGTCCCATCTGGCTAGATGAGTGGGCCGTTCTGCCAATAAATTGTCCCAAGGTGACATACATTAGAACAAGCGCTAAAGGGGCGTAAGTGATACATGAAACGTCAAGAGAAGATTGAATTAACCCTTAATTGGTCAGTGTATCCTACAGGATACTTGGTTTTCAAGGAATTTTAGTTTGAATTGTGCGGCTTCAATCAGCTCCCCCTCTTTTCGCGTTAAACCATTACGCCCTTCCACCTGTTCCCCCATCAGTTTTTCTGTGGTTCACAGAGTATAAACATCGACTTATAGCCTTTCACAAAAACCACCTCAACTTTAACCTCGATATGGCGTCCGGCTCGAATTGGGAAAGTTTGCATTGAGTTATTTATTACATTTTTCAATAATTCATGGTTTATAAATTATGGTTATTGTGTATTATTATATCTAATCTATTATTTAAAAAAAAGTTGATCGATTAACTTGATATTTCCGCCAAACATTCTATTTTATTTATTGTATCTTGTGAGATACACTGTCCATTTAGCAGATTGCAATGACCGTGATCCGACCGGTTCTTTTGATCAAGTTTTTTATTTAATAGTGTGCAGTAATTTATGTCATTGTGTGACTTTTTGTATGATTTGGGCGTGTTATATTTTAGGAAAGTCGATTTTCCTCAAGAGGAGCATATTTATTATCTTTGGTTCCTCGGCAAAACGCAGATTCCAGTGATGAGGAAGAGGAGAAAGAAGAAGAAAAGTCAAAACGTTTTTCGTGACAACGAAATTATTCAACAAACGGCCGAATTTTTAGACGTTTTTGTTGAAGAACATCTTGACTGCGAGGAAGCAGCTTCCGAAGTTGTGCCAGATGAACCAATGGCTGTCACTTCACAAACAAACTTGAATTTGGCTGATATTCTTTCAAGTGAACATTTGCCATTTCATATTCGTTAGTTAGTGAATTATATTATACAATATTTTCATCTTAAAATGTATATTAAAGAATTTTTTTACAACAATTTCAATTGAGTTTCATTTCCGTCCATCATTCTTTATATACCGGCTTATTGGACAATGTATCCTAGAAGATACATCATTTGCATATGTTGCCCAAATATGACAACAAATTTTTTAACTTAGTAATTACCTTATTTAACCCATAAAAAGAAATAATACAAGTTAAAAAAATTTTTTTCTCAGTTAATTATGTCCTTGTCCAATTAAGGGTTAAGAAAGTTAAAATCTTTTGAGAATAGTTGTTAATGAATATCTGGTCACCCAACCCACAATATATTTTAGAAATTACTTGGCTCTACAATTGAGAAATATGCTACTATTCTTATTGCCTTAACTTAGAAACGAAACGTTTCAAAATTAACCATTTTGTTTGCAAATTGACTTTTTCCAAGTTCCCTTAAAAATAAAGTAAAACAAGTTTGTAATTGACTCAATAATAAATGTGTATGGATATGTAGTCTCTGAAAATAATTTATTTTAATAAATACACGGTTCCTAGTATTAAATCATAATGAAATAGATAATTTTATACATTAATACAAAATACAAATGAAATATCTAGCAAAACAGCTAGAAGCAACTATAGAAGTTTTGTACCATTTTGCAGCACATAATCATTTATTATTAAAAAAGGATAAAGAAAGGTAAAACTTAGTCATCCCAAGATAAGATAGTTTCATGTTGTTATCTTTTATTACTTTTTTTTGCATGAAATTTTGATAAGGATTCAGCAGAGATTACAGAACTTTTATTTATGTTAATTATTAATACCTCCCAAAACAAAAAGGCAATGATAAAACATTATATGATCTTTGAATAAACTGGCCTAATAATTAAAAAAAAAACCCTGAGGCTTGACACAATTTCTGCAAAATTCATTTGTAAAATATCTTCTTGAATATCAATTAAACCCCTGTTTTGATGGAGCTATCCATTTTCATATTGTAAATTTTTCGTTTTCAGATTTCAATAGAATTAGGTATCCGTTTTTGACACTCTCTGAACCCATTTTGACAAGTATTGACATGACATCTGTAAGTATCTTGCATAAATCAAAAACGGCTAGCCTTGGAATACTGAAATTTCATATTTAGTACTCTTCTAACGTTTAGTTGAAAGCACCTCCCCTCTTGATCGAAATCGACTGACTAAGAGGAGGGGGAGGCTTACAGGAGGGCAAAAATAAAAAAAATTGACAATTTTTTTGTACAAATTAGAGATACAACAAATTTGTTTATAAGATTTTTTTTAATTTATAATGAAAATATATATAAACTACATTTATGATATTATTCAATTTAATGAATTGGAACGGAGTTATAATATATTTCTTCCAAATGAAATAATTTAAATGAAATGCAAGCACTATTTTGTTTATTAAACTTAATAGGAGTACATGAAGGTGGTCACATAAATTTTTTTCTCAGTAGTTATGTAGTAGCACGTAATAATCAAAAATAATTTTGTAATGAATCCGAGATTGCATTGACCATATGTTTTATATTTTGAGTAATGCCAGCACAAAGCTCAGATGGATTATTAATGAGTATTTAAATGTAGAGTTTTGTAACTGTAATTTAAAGTTTTATCCAATTTGGAGTTGTCCCCATGTGTTCTTGTATTTTAGTAGTTATCGTAAATGGATTTTTATGATAACATTCAATGTTTTTAAAGTCGATATATTGAACAATACTCGAGGTGAACTGCGATAATTAAATTATAATTAGTAGCCTTTTTGAGCATACTTGATCGGTGGGAGCAAAATTCATCATGGGCTCAAGCTATAAAAGCCCAATCTCGCGAAGGCATTAAGACAGTCAGATCTCAGACATTCTTTTGGTCGGTGACACCTCACTAATCCCCGCAGCCGTCAGCCTGCATGTCTTCACAAGGCAGAGCCTTTTCTTAAAGAAACTTCTAAAAATCAGCTAAGTATTTTTTTTCTAATTTAGTTTAATTTGAATTAAGTCTCCTGATTATATTTCTAAAAAGAGTATCTCATTTTCAATTTTTTATTTTTAATTGAAATTAAAATTATTTATTAACATCCACTTTTTGTAACTAAGGCTAATTGGGACGGGTTATCTAGAAGTTACCACCCTTTTCTAGCCATGGTGGGACTAAGGGTTTTATATAATGAATTCCGTCAATAAATAAATTCCTATTGCCCAGGCGGGAATCGAACTCACTACTCTATGCTTACAATGTTAGATTAAGGCCAATGCTTTATAATTGGGGAATGTTTGATTATGATTAAATTTATATTTATGTTAATTTGATAAAGAGTCTATTGTTGGTGAAACCATTAATTAATTCTTTGCAAGTGATTTAGTTGAGGGAATTTTCATTTTTACACCTACCACTGCCTATTGCCGCAGCCAGATCACTACCATTTAAAGAAATGCATATTCACTTAAAGTTTAACAACTGAATGTGGATTTTCAAAATTAAAAAACACAATGGAAAAATACATAAAAACAAGAAAATATTGACAAATTTAACACATCATTGAATTTTTTTTTTAAATTGAACTATTCTATAATTAAAGAAATAAAAGAAAAGATTTTAGTAATTAAAAAAAATAGTAAAAAAAAACGAAAAGAAAAAAAGAATCCAATTAATGTATAAATAAATATAGGTAAATAAATAAAAGTGAAGGCATTAGAAGGAAAATAAGGATAACAACGGATAGGATTGAAGGAACAGCAAATGGATTTGGAAGGAAGAAATATCTCTTCATTTAAGATACACTTATTTTTTTTTTAAAAAAGGATAAAAATTGGATTTGGAAAATTTTGGGGGAAGGGATGCCTGTTTTACCTGATCAGTCATAATGATGTCAGCATATTCACAGAAAGCGTACCCCTTGCTCAAACCAGTCGCTGAATCTTTCACCAAATTGAATGCCCTTAGTTGACCAAAAGACATCAGAAGCTCCTTGACCTGTCCACCAAACGTTTACCCCTCTTAGAATTGCTGTCTCTTTTACACAGGTTTTTTTTTTTTTTTTTTTTTTTAATAATTTTTTTTCTTCTTCAATGAAAAAGATTAATGACAAGACAAAAACAAAATTTTGGTTTAAATGGTTCATTTTAAAATAGCTTTTGCATTATTTTTTTTTTAGTCACAAATTGAATTAATATGGAATAGTTATGTTTTTTTTTTTGTTTTGTTTTTTTTTTATTAAGAAATTAAAATAGAATGAGAATACTCCAAAACTTACCGATTTCCTGACCATGGGAGTTTCTAAAATGTGGATAAAAGAGTAAGGCTTCTACATACCTGGTTTGAAGGAACAGCCATTTTGCTAATCAGCCTGATGACATTACACAACAACTATATGAATTTTTTCCTTTAAGAACCACAAAATATTTGTATATAAAATAACGGGAATAATAAGCCATAAATTCTGTTAACTTCACTATCTGGTGACTGTATGTACAATGTTTAACGTAATAATTCAACAAATGCCACGGGTTTCAAACAAAAGTAGCATTATTCTGCAATAAAAAAACTTGACCCCACATTGCCCCCTGTTCATTACTTTTATAGGGAGTGGGTAATCATGTTCTATACTCATCATATTTGCAGTAGAATAAGTATGAAAACTCAATAACACAAGGGTTAAATATAAACTGAGGAGATTTAACTCGACTCAAAGTATAATCATAGACGCTAAAATAAGGTACAAATGCAACGACGGAAACATTTTTGAAAGTACAAAATGAAAAGAATTCTATTTATGAATAACCGACAGAAATCTATAAAGAAAAATTATGCGAGGAGTTTGGTGATCATAAATTTAAGGTTGGAGGGTCTTTAGTGCAGATCAAGAGGAAAAATCCAGAGAAAAAACTGCATAGTTTTTGAAGTGTTGGGATTGAAGACGAAGACTGGCTGTCCCTAACTGAATCTATTATCTTGGATTTGTTAGCAATAATCAACCATCATATTTATTTATAGTTTTGAATTATTATTAATTTTTTTAATATATGTATAAAAATTATTTTTAATTATTTAATAATTTTATTGATTTTTTGTTTTTTCCCCTCTTTATATATATTTTTTGGGTTAATTTTCATCGCAAACTTATTACTATTATTTCACTAACATTTATTTTTAATGTGATTTGATTGAAGATTTAGCTGTGTGATCAGCAATTCACCTTCAATGAGCAGCCACACTTAATTGTGTGATAAAAATGTTTTTCTCTTTCTCTACTCACAACTTACAGAAAAGGTCCTTCACTCTGAACAGCACATTCAACAACTAATTAATACATATTATTAATGTTTTCAAAAATAAATTAAAATATAGTACCAGTTAATACAAATGTTCTTAGGAGACTAACACATTGTAGAAAATTAAATTTGAAAACGACTGGTTATAAAAAACGTTGCAATCTGAGCCACAATAACGAATGCAAGAGATATTTCTAATAATCAATAATCCCCCAAAATATTTAGAATCCCCCCCCCCTCAAAACCCCTCTCCCTGGTCCGATTTCAGCCATAACCGAATATGGATCTTTATTGTTATTGATCAAAAAAATATTCTTGTATCAAGAACGTGAAATTTTCATTGATGGCATCATACATAACATATCGGCACAGAGTTCAGTGAATACAATATTTCGTACTTAGGCGTGGAATAAGACATTTCATGATATATTTACTTGTTAAAGTGCAACAATTAAAAGTGGAGGTTTACTGAAGGTTACAAACAAGAAATACAAATAATTTGTTTAGTTTAATATTTGAGAAATGAAAAATATATGAATTAACAAGAATAGAGAACAAAATTTTCAACAAGATTGGTTATACATTTTTGATCCAACTCAAAATGACAGATATTTTGAAATTTTCGATTTACCCCAACCTCCTGGACAGAATTCAGCAGAAACAAACTTGATCTTTAGTTTTATATAAACTTTTTAAGCATTAAATTTAATGATGATTAAAAAAAAAATTGTGACCACTGGAGTTTGGGAGAAAAATGTATCTATCTACACATGTATGGTTTTGACCAGTCATCTCATTCTCAGACGAATCTTACTTTATCTAGAAACTTCAATTCTGCAAATAAGTACCAGATAGTGAAGATATGTTATTGTGTATGAACAATTTAGATTTGTATAATTAGGAAAAACAATAAATAGTGAAAATGACGCATGAAAAGGGAGAGACATTGTTGTTGGGAGCGGATAAGTCGTCAGGCTGGATAGCAACTGTACTGGGTCCTGTAAATGCCGAATGAGTCTAATGGTAAAGTATGAGACTTGCCTCATGGTGGCTTCACTGCTACAACCGAGGGCACCCCATTTATTACACATGATATCTTGCTATAACGCAAAAAGATACGTAAGTCAGTCAACTTCAATAAAATATAAAATATTTTCCTATATGTACTTAAATGATTTGAAATTATTTTTGTTCATATAATTGCTTTTTTCTTTCTCTTTTATTTTATTTAATTTTGCATAAAAGAAGAGATATTTTTTCATAATTTGTAAATCTTCTGAAATTACATGCATCTGAATAAAGGAACCATACTAAACAAAATTTATTTTAAGTAAACAAAAAAAAGGAAAAATATCCATAATCTTAGAGCTAAAACTAAATTGAACCTGAAAATCAATTTTTAAATTCATAGCTGTAATCTCCTTCAAGTTGACTGCACCTAAACTGAAATACAAACAAAAGAGAAATCTGCCCCTGAAAGAGAAATGAAGACCGACAGCATTTGAATCTATCTGAAACGACTAAATGAATAAAGGGAGATAAAATGCTTGTAGTGAATAACATTCAAATATGGGGTTTCTGTTTCATGCCACACTGACCGTAATACACTGCTACCATGATCACTATCAAAACCGTCATCACTGCTATGAGATTATAACCTCAAAAGTAGTTTTGTTTGTTTGTTTATTATTATTTACATCCACTTTATGCTACTATGGGTAATTGGGTCGGGTTATCTACAGGTTACCACCCTTTTCTAGTCAGGGTGGGCCCAAGAAGTTTATTTAATGAGTCCTTCACTAAATAAATTTCTACTGCCCAGGGCGGGAATCGAACCCGCCACTCTGGGTCTACCTCGTGAGATTAAGACTGACGCCTTAACTCACACAGCCAACCTGAGCCCCCCTCAAAAGTAGTGAGCATATTTATATTTTTTTTATTGAGACCATATTTCGTCAATGAATTTTCATTTTGATGACAAATTTCCAGGTGCCAGTCCTAATGGCCATGAAACCAACAAGGGAAGGAAGAGGGTCACGTATCGTGGTTACCTGTTACCTTCTATATCAAAAATAAAAGAAGAGTGGAGGGTTCCACTTGAAAATTATCATGAAAGCCATCTCGCAGTAGCCTGCATAATGATAAAAACTAGTCAGTACGAGTACAAACTGTGGTGGTGAACATATGTTCGTTTGTTAAGGTTATGTTAAACAGATGTTAAAACCTCCGAAGAGATTCAAGTAATCTTCTTCTTGGAGCGAGAAGGGAGGATGTGGTGGTAAACATATGTTCGTTTGTTAAGGTTATGTTAAACAGATGTTCACTTATCTTTTATTGTTCAGTTAATAAATGTTGCTCGTTGAGACAGCACGTGTTGTTCCTTATTCTACACAAACTCTACATCTTAAAGATACCTATAGAATGTGTGAATGCTCATGGCTAAAGGTTTATCCCTAACTAAAGATACAACCGTTACTGTTCATGGCTTTCTTGTTTACTGGTTGTCTATTAGTACAAACTAAACTTTTAATTGAAATTTGTTCAGACAGTTAAATTTACAATCAATTTAAAACTTACAATGAAGGGAAAATTTTTGTTCACTACATTTACAACTAATTGTTTAACATGAGCTCCAATGTTGATCAGAATTTGTTCATTGCTTCATTGAAAATATATGTTATTCTGTCAATGAAAATAATATCTCTTTCAGTTTATAAACACTTTAGTAGGTCACTCTATTTATTAGTACATAAGCAATCAATTTCAAGTTTCATTGATCTTATAAAAACTGTTTAAATACAATTACCATGAGCTTACAATAACTGGTACTGGTAAATATTATATCCAATGAACCAATAAAATTTAAAACAATATTAAAATGCTTTCAAAGTTTAATAAAAATTAATTGAACATGATAATTTCCTCACAAATAGTAACTAAAGGTATGAAGTGTTGCTAATCACTGTTTACATTTAGTCTATCCTCAATGTTCAGGCAACAATTGTACCAGTCAGGCAAAAAACAGAAAATTCCCATAGTAATATTTACCTCAATAAGCTTCAAATAATGAATCATATGTATTGTTTGTGGTTTATTGATATGAGATACCACTGTTTTCCTGGACACACTTCATCCTGGGTTTCCTGGGAGATAGATCAAAGCTTTTAAATTGATCCAAAACTTAATGACTGTATGAGAGGATTGGCTCAATTTTTTTTTTTAACAGTGCAGAGGATTCTGTTGTTCAGGGAAGCTTAGGCTCCCTGTTTACATCACTTTTGCTATCTTGGAGAAATGGTAGTGGTAAGCGGTAGAAGAAAACGGTTACAGGTATCAGATAAGCCTATTGCCTTAAGAAGGCTCTCCAATATTTAATGATGCACAAAACTGTTAATAAATCCTAGGCCGTGCATGATGGTGAAGCTTTTAGTCTCTGCTGAAGAAAACAGCAAGGTTTATTATTCAAGGAACGAAGAAGCTCAAGAAAATATATGGAGCCGTGAAAGAGCTAAACACATTCACTGTCCAGGAGAACGTTATATGGTGCCCTAGAAGGAACTATTATATGTATACATTTTCAACATTTTAAATAGGAAGTGCAGCAATAAGCAACAAAATTCATGAAGAATAAGAGAAAAAAATAATTTTCTTTGCATCAATAGTATGGATCAGATAAACAGAAACGACAAAACACCTAAAATTCTAAATCACAACACATTTGACATTAGGTGAAGTTGATTTTATGAAGCTTAAGGAGGTAAATAGGCTGGTTGAATGTACATTCACAAAACAGTTTTATCAAAAACAAAGGAGAGAATAAATAATAAGAGAAAATGATATAAAGCCAGTGATTTACGTGTTTAAGACGCGCCTGAAAAAATAAATAAAAAAAAGTAAAAGAAAGAGAAATCAAAATAATCATTTGCTGACGTGGGCTGAGATCCAAACCTGTGAGAAGTCCGCTCCGCCTCCTAGCTGTAGAGAGAACACTGCTCCAGGCATACCAGCACATCGATGCAATAAGACATTATGAGAAATTGTTGAATGGCATATATTGTTCAGCAAAACAAAAAAGTTATGTTATTTATATCCACTTTATGCTACTATGGCTAATTGGGACGGGTTATTTACAGTTTACCACACTTTTCTAGCCAGGGCGGACCTAAGGAATTTATTTGCTGAGCCCAACACTAAATAAATTTCTATTGCCCAGGCGGGAACCGAACCACTCTAGGTCTACCACGCGAGATCAAGACTAACGCTTGAACTCACACAGCCAACCTGAGTGCCCAAAACAAAATTGTGCATTACAGGTACAATAAAAAATTGGTACAATATCTAACCTTTGTGGGTGCATATGTACAAGAGATACTTTAAGATGAATAGATTATTAGTATAAAAGCAAGGGCATGTTAGGTTTTTATACCATTGAGGGAGAGGTTTTTATGTCCAGGTTTAGGACTAACTAGATCATGATATATTTTCAAAGATGCGTAAAATTGAAGTAATGAGCTGAATAAAGATAGCAGATACAAAAGATATGTAACCATGACATGAAATTTTTATGGATATCAACTTATCTAAATATAAGGTAATGGATTGACCCAATATACAATATGCTTAATTTCTGTCACATTCTGGACAAATTAATCGAAGAATCATGAAAATGAATCTTTAAAAGGAGAAAGAAACCCAAGTAATATTTCAAAATTCTCTTCCAGAATATCTTTTTAAATTATGCATTTGTATCAAACAGACTGTTATGGCAGTTTCATAATGATATGACAGCTAATCACAGAATGTAGAAAGCAGTCTGAAGACAAAGAGGATGGAAAAATAAATAAAAGCAAAAGATAAGTCTACAACATGAGCCAGTGAAATTCTTATATAGAATATAGAACATATTTACAAAGATTTTAGATCAGGCATAACTGTAATAAAACAATATTAAGTATTAGAATATACAAAAACATGTTTTAAGATTTAAGACGCATTTCAAAGAAAAAAATAACAGAGCAATCCACAATTTGTTGTAATGTGTGAACAATATCTGCCAAAGATAAAACAATTAGAAACTGTGTACATCAATGTGGTATGCCTGGATATCTTAAACAACTATTTTTATCAAAGTATAGTCACTAATAAAATACCTGATCCTCGTTAAGGTAATTAGGGAGTCCACCAATGAAGATCTTGTGCGGGGAGTCCGGGACCACGGTGCTAATTACACCTTCAACAGAACCCAAACAAAGAAAGTCTTAATATAAAGTTCTCCCAAATTCAATAAAAACAAATAAAAATTACCTTATCATCAGTAAAAAATATCAATAATTCCAATAAAAATGACTCATTTAATTTTTTTTTTTAAACAACTAAGAAATTATTGAGGCAGAGATTTCTCAATACTTTTACGGTCTGTTGTCTTTGGGAGAGACCCTTTAGTCTCATCCACCTGCACAGTGAGTATAATGTTACAATAACTCCATTAACAAGTATTTAGAAAATTCCTCATTTTGTTATATTGTCTAGAATGTCAATAAACATTTTTTAAAGTTAAACTATCCACGTCTATGCAAAAGTCACGAGTAAAAGGAAAATTCAGTATAAACATGTCTTTTATTATGAATGATCATCAAGTATTACCCGTTCCTTAAAAATCCTTCAACCCAATTTACTTGGGGGGGGGGCGTACATTATTCTACTGACATTCGCCAAAGTGCAATCCGGTGTTACAAAGCACTTGTTAACTTCCATAATGAGTTGTTATATTTATTAATTCAATAATGAAGGATAGGAAGGACACTGATATTTCCCAGCCCCCCCCCCTTCTATTTTCAACCTTATTGGATATAATTTTTTTTAAGTTTCATAGCATAAACATTGTGAAAAAAAAATATGTTTCTATGTTAAGTATAATTATTGAGGAATTGTGAGAAAACCAAAAAAATTTGTTCACAAATTATTCCATAATGTTTCAATGGCAAGTTTCTTGAACATAAAAGTTAGCTCCAACAACAGAAGTACGATCTTGAAGCCCAATAACCACACAGCAAACTAAAACAAGTGTAACCTTCTACTTGGCATCTCTAGAAAATTAGAGTATTATCAACTGTGATACCACTACCCCGAATTAGTTGTGTATATAAGTACTAAATGAAGCTGGAGCATAAGATCAGAGGAGGGAATTAAGGGATTATATATGAAAAAAATATTAATTTTATTCTTGCAATGATGTGTGATGTGCTTACAATAAAGCAAGTACAATATTAATTATATCCATGTGAAATTATATGACCCCATTTTGTTTGCTAAATATAAATAAAAACTATTCAAAATGGGATTAAACACTTAGTATATTCAAGTGAAAAAATTTGTTGTGAACCCCCCCCCTTCTAATTCTCCGAACTATATACAGTAACACTGAACTTTTAATAAAACTATTTTTGACAAGCTAGTAATCTAATTGTGAAAAACAACATTTCAAGATCAATAATAATAAAAGGAATGAATATCTCATTGTAAATACACTGTACAAATTTGATGTTATATTGGGGTTGTTTCAGAGATATGGAGGCATACATTTGTTGATTTCAAAATCACATTTTTCAATAGCTTTTCACACCAAGGGTGACTATTTTCTTTTATTATTTATTACTTCAACTAAAGATAAGTAACATACAAACAAGGCTTATATGACTCACAAACTCTAAGATTTACTTAACAATGGATAACCACGATTTCAAAAGAGATAAATACTAGTTCCATAAAAAACATCTGATGTATATAAATACAATTCATTTAAAATATTTGGTAAAACTTTTATTTTTTACATGGAAAAATAAAGTGCAGGATGCTTTGGTTGAATAAATAGATTTTCTGAAGGAAAGACTCATGCTAATTGATTTCTGAGGCTCAAAACACTCCTAGGAATTTAATTGAAACTCTTCGACTTTCAAGCTTTCCATTTTGAAACAGAAGTAGCTCATATTAAAGTTAGTGATCTGTGATTCCCTGGATAAATAATTTTTCAGGAGTTCAGAGACAAAAACAAATTAATGGAATTTTAAATATACCTCATAAGTTTTATAAAATGAAATCACGATATTAAAAAAAAATAATACTGAACAGTTTATACTAATATTAGTATTTCAAATGCGTCATTTCTATGAAGTATGTACCAAAAATATAAGAATTAGGGAACTTCACTAACCAGGGACATTGAGAGCCGAACCATCGGCAATACCAGGCGTAGGCTGATAGTCGTGAGGTCGCCTTATTTTAAGGCTTTGTCCTTTAAAGTTGATTCCATCGAAGGCCATTGCTTGCGTCGTCTCGTCAATAGACCGGAACTTTTAAAAAGGATGACATCAGAAATTATGAAGTAGTGTAAATAAATTGTTACTAGAACATTATTATAAAATTATTACCTCTAAGAAAGCAAAGTTTTTGTCTAAATTTATTTGACAGGCGAGTACGGGATTTCCAGCAGCTTGGGCTAAGCCAGAAAGATGCATTTGTTGGTTGAAAAACTCCATCATTTCATCCTGGAAAAAAATAAAGGTATTTTGAAAAGGCAATATAAAAAAAAAGCCAAATACTTTGCAATATGTGGAAATCGAAACAATATGAACACCTTATAGAAATGCCACTGAAAGAAAAATGTATATAGTAAAGGCATTTTCATCAACAAAAGATTTATTATATAGAACTGTATATCCTGGTATCAAAGATATTTGATATCAATCAAAAACTGAAAGGCAAAACAAGAAGTAGTAAAGTCCTGAAGAAATGTAAAACATAACAATATTTGGGATACAAATAGAAGTAATAAATAGAAAACATTAATTTCAAATAAGCTTTTAAAATTTAAATAAGAAATTGATGATATAAATATTTTTCAGATTATGGTTTTCAAGCACTTCTAGGATAGAGGCTTGTGAATTTTTAGTTACATTTAGAGGCAGAACATAAATTTTACATATACATTATATGACAGATATCTGTTTCGTTGATTCTTACTTGCGATCTCTAAACTGTGAGTAAATGTAATGTCTCTAAACTGTGAGTAAATGTAATGTGTCTGTGTGTGCTTATATTTCTTAAATCCATTCTAACATGATGATAGTGGCCAATGTGGATGCAGGAATATAACTTCATCAAGCTTTTCATTTTATTTTATTACAGAAATAGAATCTGTCCCACTAATAAGCTTAATTATAAGATGAGCAATTATTATTTCAAATGCTGGCATTTTTTGGTCAAATTTACTTAGCCACGTGTTAAAATTCATTGAATTTTATTTTCTAAGTTAATGATTGATTTGATATGGGATCAGCCAAATATATACTTACTTCAGTCACTCCAAAAGGAATATTTCCAACGTATAATCTCCTAGCTTGCCTGGTAATAGTTGAGCCTACAACAGGAACAGCTGCCTGAGGAGTATCGGCCACTATATTTGCAGGAATCTGACCAGCAGCTGAAAAGAAAAAAAAATCAATCTCAGAGTATTTTATTAACATTTTTCTTCAATACTACAATCCATTATGGAGTGCGCCAGTTTGGTATTGGCAATGAAAACTACTAAACATTAACCAGCAATTATTTTTTATGAGGAAGTTTTGATTACAACTTTGCTAGTCTTCGTTGAATACAACAATGATTGTAGTTTTCTGTACATGATATTTTAAATTTTCAATCTCTCTAAAGCTCCCCCTTATTAGAGTTTGATCAAAAGGGGAGGTGCATAACTAAACGTTACAACAGCCCCAAATAAGAAATTTCCAACATTTTAAGGCTATCAATTTTCGAGTTAAGCGAGATACAAACAGACATTAGGTGAAAGTAGTCAAAATGGGTTAAAAAGGAGGGTCAAAACAAATAATTCTGTTGAAATCTGAAAATTGTTATCACAATTTAGAGAAATCAGCTAGGTCATACTCATGAAACGATGTTCATTAAGTGTCCACCAACCCTCCCTAGGAGATGATGAAAATGTATATATAATATCTCCGTTATTAAACATTATATAGAGCCAATATTACTACAAATTTGATCTTCAATAAATGTAGTTAAATACATGTTTTCTCTATCTTCACTATTAACCAAGATGTTGGTTGGCATTTTTCAAATTTCAGCCTTTAGTAAACCCCCACATTTAGTCATCGCACTTTAAAAATAAGAGAAAACACCATGAAACGTCTTATTCCAAGCATAAATAACAAATATTTTCAACAGGCATTTATAAAGTGAGATACTTGCCAATAGTTAGTGTGATGACATCATCAGTTAGAATTTATTGACCTCCCCCCCACTTCTACTTAGTCCTCAATTTTTTTTTTTTTTTTTTTTTTTTTTTTTTTTAAATAGAGAATATATGCTGAGATGAGGTCAGTAGTTTGTCATTCCAACAATTGGGAAATCAGCATGAGACTTAGTAAAAGTAAGTCAACAAATTCCTCATTTAGAAGCTGTGTGTAACTAGAAGTTTTCCTTAGGCGTCCAGAATTCAGAGAACCTATTTTAGTTTCAAATCATAGTCCATAAAATCTGTTTATCCCATAACAGTATGTTTGTCCACGAAAGACAAACCAATTGTACAATCTACTTTGAACGAGTAAGTTAAAAAAGCGCCTCATGTAGGAGTTGAGTAACTAGAATTCCTTACACATCTAGAATTTAGGGATTTTAGTTTGAATCTTAGTACATAAAATCTGTTTAGCCCACAACAGTGTGTTTGTCCATGACAGATATATCAATATAGAGACAACTATGATAAAACTAAATAAAAATAACTCATTATTGAGAAATAACGATAACATACCCTGCATAGCTTTGTATTGAAGAGGGCTGATGTGCTCGAATCCAGGAGGAGGGACGTCCCAATAGAGTGACGGCCTCCTTCTTCGCCCTTTGCTTTTCTTCGGGGACCTGGACCTACTCCTCTTCCTATCATGCTTATCCCTGCTCCGGCTCCTCCTGTCCCTGCTGCGAGATCGAGATCTTTTCCTGTGGTCTCTGTCTCGTGAACGCGATCTCCTTCTCCTTTCCTTGTCTCGATCCTTATCACGATCTTCAAAAGAATAATACATATAAAGAAATGAATATGTTACGACTAATGTGATACATATACACACACACATACGTATGGAGAACATTATATTTCTTAATTGGTTACAATATAATAAACGATGGTTTATCTCATCACTTATAAATCTTTAAACCCCCCCCCCACCTACACCAAATTAACTTCATTAACATTCCAGTACAAAGTTAGGTATCTTTTGGGAATGTATGGATACCAGAAAAGTCAAAAGGTATATAATGACTACATTACAGAAAAAAATAATCTAAATGCAGACCCACATACCTAGGAGTGTCTAGGATTCAGACTGATACTTATTTATTTTTTAGCAGATTTCCCTTGAGGGAAATCAGCTATTGAGGTCGTACTCATGACGTGATTTTTTGAAAAATATCCATCGATCCTACCTAGATGATGAAAATGACGTTCAAAATTTGATATGTATATATATATATATATATATATATATATATATATATATATATTTGTCTGTTACTGCTCGATATATAAGTGTTTTATGTAAATAGAAAGATCAAGTTCATTGAGACTGTGGGGAAAGTGGGTTTAGAGGGGAAGAATTTCAAAAATTCTTAATATCTCTATTATTATGCATCTGATCGAAAAATTGAATAGAACCAATCTTATTGCAAATGTAATGTTCTATAAATGTTGTTATATACGTTTTTTCAATATATTTAATATTAACCGAGATATTTGCATTTATTAGTTATCGGCCTTCAGTAAAGCTCATGTCTTATTAACAATAAGCTGTTAAAGTATGAAGCACATTATTTGAAGCCTAAATACCAAATATCGTTCTCATTGAACTTTTACCTCTTGAGATAAATGCAAATATACCACACGAGTCACATGCAATAGTGCGAAATATGTTTAATTTACACAGCCCTTGCATGGCAGACTTTAATACATAAAATACTAGGTTGGACAGAAAGAGGTTTGTTTTGGTTCTGGTTTTGAAGAGGTGTTTGCTACCTGTGCTATTCCAAGAAGCTATTATCCCAGACAATGAGATGGATAGACGGGGATTATCGGTCAGCTGTAATGAGGATTTGGAAGCCAGCTAGCCGAAGCTAATTATATTCTACTCTAATTAATTGTTGTGTGCCAAGCCCAAGAGGTAAATTATCCGTGGCCAACAATAATACAATATATTAAGGGAGATAAGACCATGAACACGAGGCCACTTCTATACATGACTTGTGAAGGGTTTCCATCTGAGGATGCTAAAGATGCTGGTGCAAATACGCCAGTGACTTTTTGCAGAATCAGCTATTGCACAATAATTGAACTCAGTTTTAGCAGATTTCCTCTAAGCTATTGAGATCATACTCATGACTCAATTTTCATCAAATGTCCATTGATCCTACCTAGATGATGAAAAAAAGGTCCGTACAAAATGTTGTGTGTGTGTGTGTGTGGGTGTGTGTATATATATATTTGTCTGTTACCACTCTAGTGGTCACAATTGTTGTTTTATCGTTCCCAAACTTGATATATAAGAGTTTCATGCGAAACTTAAGATCAAGTTCATTAATGGATGAAATGGGGCAAGAGGGAGGGGTTTTTGAGGGAAGAATTTTGAAAATTCCAAATATCTCTATTACTTAAGTCGGAACAAAAAACTGTATAGAACCAATCTTACTGCACATTAAATGTATGATAATAGAGTAAAATACATGTATTCTCTATCTTAAATATTAACAGAGATATTTGCATTTTTGAGTTTTCAGCCTTCAGGAAACCCTCACTTATACGTATGTTACATAAACAAATATTGTACCCCCCCCCCCCTGTTCTTGGACAACTAAAATTTGATTGACTGAAACAAAACTTATTCTGATTCATCATTAATTTCAGCACTAGATATAGTAAATAGTTTTCAATAAAATTAATGTTATATTCTGATATATTTCAGTAATTGTTTTTCTTTCCGGCGAGAGGTTGGTTGTGTTACTATTAAGTAGATTTATCTATCTATTGTTAAACTTTACAAGGGAAATCTGCTTAGTTTACGCAGCCCCTGCGTGACGGACTTTTGTAAATGATTTTGGAGGTAATTAAATGAAGTAAATGAGAAAAATATCAAATCATATATTAAACACCAAAAAGAACAAAGTGTTTTGCGAATTTAAAATACAAAATAAAGATTATTATGGACATTATCTAAAATTGTTTCAGTCGTTTAGAAAATGCAACTTTGCTATAATCTAACCACTGAATGTCAGTCTTATGTTTTGCAAATGGTCAATGTAACTCCTATAACATCTAGTTATCTAATTTGAAAACCCCAATAACTTCTATAACATTACTTTGTGACATGCAGCATTAGGACTGAAGATGTTGATATTTTTCAATGTAAATATGTAGCTTTATTCAAATTTACTGAAGTGTGCTAGACCAAGTCCCAAATGGTTTGATGCTTTAAACAGTTACTAACATCTATCCCTTGACATGAAGCCCTTAAATGAAGTTAATAAATTTTTTTCCCCTTTTGAAAGAAAATCTTGAAAAAAAAAAAAAAACCTATGCCAAGAATATATTCAAGATACAGATAAGATAATGACAGTGCCTACACATCATACCGCTAAAAAACTTTTAACATCTTGTATCAAACTAGTACTAGGCAGAGAAACAATTTATAGAATTAGATAGGTTTCAGGAATACAGAATTTATTTATCTACTACTCAATCTTTATTTAAATTAGAGTGATATAAGAGTTGGGACTCACTTATTCAAAATTCAGACGTCAGCCAATTTATTTCAAATTGAAGTTTGAATTATAGTGGCACATCTTTAATTAGGAAATACCCAATGGAATAATTCACTAGCGACTTCAGAAAACAGTTATACTTCTTCAAATTTATTATTACAGTTCTAAGGCACTATAACAAAAAATCCACCTAACTAAATACCAAAAAAGCACAGCTAAAATCTTGAGTGTTTATAAAACGTGTAATAATGTTGCAAAGAAAACAATGTAAACGAATTCAGGTCTCAAGGAAACTGTGGATAGGCACTATTACACATTTCAACAGCCTTGTTTTTAATACTTATTTCAAAATTTCAGAAGCTTACAGTAACACAGTTTCAATTGTATAGGCCCAAGTATGTATCAAATTTTAGAGGCAGCATTATATATTAGACACTATGTGGGCAACCACCGCGTTTAAGGTTTGATCCAGCCTGCGAGGCATTTTGAAAAACTCAATTAAAGAAAAATATTACACTACTTATTCCAAATGAGGAAGATGAGGAGAGATTTGTGCATTTGGCAGTACTTATAAATGCCAACAGTTCTTTTCAATGATGAAAGTTAATAAATATAAACAACACAGAAGACTGACTGACGATCATTTGGAAAATTCTTTACGTCTTTGTATCAGTGGCATTAATCCAAACATTGATGGATTGGTTTCCCAAATTCAAGCTCGAGTGTCTCACTGATTTCCGTGTCGCTATTTTACTTCCGTTGTTTGTAATAATTCATAATTTTACAATTTAATTATAATGTTGTACCTATTTTTTTCATTTCATTTTGTTATTTTAATAAATTGTATTATAATTACATTGTCGTATAATTTTAAGTCTGATATCTATCGTAAAAAATTATGAACACTACTTTACAATGCACTAAAACTAAAAGCGGCCCGCGAACATATTTGCAAACTGAAGTTCGGCCTGCAACATGTCAAAGGTTGCCCATACCTGTGTTACGACACTTCAAATTGTCAGCATTTTTTTTTTTTTAAATTTCCAAATAGAGGTTTTCTAAAGGGAACAAAAACAAAATATAATTCCAGAGGTTTTCAAATTAATGTTCTATGGTACAATAAAAATATAGGAACACATATATTCGTTCCAAGAAAGAAATAGATAAATAATAAATTATATAATCTAACAGAACAAATAGTATAAGTTCTTAAATGTAGGGATACACTTATAAAAGCAATTGAAACTGAATGTGTGACAGTACAATACCCTACAATAAAAGTTAAAACACAAACATAAATGAATTGCTTCAGAATACAAAAGCAGTAAGATTTTATAATCATGAGCCAATAATAGCATAGATAAAATAATAAGATTGCAAAGATATTTAAGCAACTCACTGTCAACAAGGTCAATTTAGAAATCTCATGCAAATGTTTAGAGATTATTTCCATGAATTGTAATTGTCTTTTTTTCAAAAATTTACTGAAATGAATGTTTTGGGTAACCTCTCTTAAGCTATTATATAATAAATAATATTATATAGCATTACGTGTTATAATAATAGGAAACCCAGGTTTAGATTTGCTCCCTATCAAGCATTCAAAATTTACTGTCATAAATACTGATAAAATACTCAAACCATTGTTGAAGGTTCAATTCTATTCTTTTAAAGACAGAGTTATTTGAATATATGTATTTAAGACATATTAATAACTGTAAAACTCGTCTGAAATCGAGTTGCCATTCTTGAAAAGAAATAAGTTATGTAAGAAAAAAAAGATACAATTTGTATATAGCCCAATGCCATGAAATAGATGGAAAAAATAAAAAGTAAATAGAAGGTTCCAATGATTTTTTTTCTCATAGAGTATTACTCCAGAAAGAATGAATCCTCTAGGTTTATCAATAAATTCTAATGCATCTATTATTTATAAAATGTACTATAATCATTATTTAAGTATCAATATTTTAGAAATATAAACAACAGTAAAACTCCTTGGAAATTGTTTGAATTATTTTACTTTGAAGCCGATTCAGGAAAGACAGAAGAGATACAAGTTTTAAGTAGTCTAGTGGCATGAAACAGATAAGAGGAAAAAAAAGTCAACAATATTTTTTCTCCTAAAGTATAATTTTATGTTGAATGAATATGATAGATTTTAGAACGGACATCAAAATGCATATGCGTAAAATACTTCATGTCCAAAAGAATAATAGAAAAAAAAACGTGACGGGCCAGACATAAATATGCAAACACACAAATTACGCCCACAGTATAAGTACAAAGAAAAACCCTGTATGTATTACCTTTTTGGTCTTCTCCCATTTCGGGCAAGCAAACGTCCGAAATGAAGCGAACGAGTGAACAGAGATAGAAAGTCAATGGTTTTTAAAAGATTCACAAACAAAATGAAAAGCCACCACAAGCCAAATGGCAGACGCCGAACACTAAATCGACGCCATATTGATTAGAGAACGCCACATACATAAAGCTTTTTTTACTAGAATTTCTTAAAAATCGATCACTCAACCCAATAATTGAATCAGAAACAATTTTTTTTTTAGGCTGACGAAACTTAATTTTAATTAAAATTAACAATAAAATACTGAAAGGGAATATCATAAGGAATGAAAAAAAGGCATAGTAAATCCCTTTGAAGTGTGTAAAAACACATTTATATCTTAAATAATTAAAGGTAGAAAACTCGTCTTATTCTTTATTTAGAAAATGTATGTTTCAGTAATTGATAAATGCCAAAAAAAGTGAGAACAATTAAAGAAAGTACAACTTTTCAAGAGGAATAACTTTATAATCATATGTACATCTTAGTATTCTTATGACAATATAACCCTTGGCTTTTCCTATCGATTAAAAGTAAGGACGTTTTAACACATATGTATTTGAAAAGCGGGGGAATAAAGGAAGCTCCTTTCACCAAATTTAGACAGTCGGCTAGTCTAAAGAATTTCATGATCATACAGGTGATTGTTCTTGCTTTTAAGCAGACCTAAAAGCACAGAAGCAACATCTGCAAGTGCTTGAGTGATAGAAAATGTGATCTCACACTATACACTCCATTCCAAGCTAAAAAAAACAATAATGTACATAAGAATTGAAATTTAAGCTGTACGAGAGATATTTTTTGTGGAAATAGCCCAATGTGAAAATCGTGTAAGGAGAGGGAGGGTCACACAAAATAACAATGTAAAATGTACTTATACTGCTTTGACATAAACGGCTGCATAAACTAAGGAGATTTCCCTCATCCTAATATGACACACTAGTGGTCATCAGAAAGTACTAATTATTCGCTTAACCTTTAAGTGGGTAGGCGGGGTGCTGACAGCACCCCAAGAAAGTTATTTAGTATTATTTATTACTTATAAGTTGATAATACTGCTGAAATTTTGTTTAGCTTCTTATTTGTTATCTGCAAGTTGATTCATGTGGCTTTGAACATAAAGCGCGCCTACTGGGAGTCGGCAGACGTGTCCGAACGTGTCAAAACCTGCAAGGGGTGCCCGCAACACCCCACCTACCCAGTTGTGTTACAGCCTCATTGCTCTCTACACCCTGCGTTTCATCTCAAATAATCCACAAAGTGGTGTAGTAAGATCACAGTTTCTGAGAGAAATTGGGTTTGAACATCTCCAACCTCATTTGAAGAAAAGAGCTTGCGAAACATCATTACCAAAAGAGCTGAAAACAAAACTTTCAAAGATGGTAGAAGTCGAACCTGTACAACCAGTTTCGAGGACACAATCGTCGTTAGGGAGGTGTACAATCTGTCCGAGGAAGGATGATAAAAAAACAAAATTTTATTGTTGTAAATGCCAACAGTTTATGTGCCTAAACCATATGAAAAATATATGTGAGAAATGTGTGGACTCAAGTCAATCTGCTCAGCCATTTTCTTGTGTTAAATAATATTTTTATATACTTTATACATATTTTCTTGTGTTTATAATATAAACAGTATAATTCTATAAATGCATTATTATATGATATGTATTATTATAAATTTGATTGTATTTTTGATAAAATTTATCTATCGGGAATAACGTTTAAGTAACGTTTTGTGGATAGAAATTAAATAAATGTAATCATAAATGTTTTATACATTATTCTTTTTTGTTTTCCCTTCTATATGCTTCCCCTATTAATAGAAAAGGTTTTGCCCATTAAATATAAAATATAGAATGCATTAGTATGACTTTATTGGGGGAAAAATGTTGGGGTGTTCTCAGCACCCCACCTACCTAGTAGTGTCTCATCTAGGGACCTACCCAGTTGAAGGTTAATATTTAAGTTACGGAAAAATACATAGAACAGCAATTACATAAAGCATCAATATTTCAACAACATTGACTCTATAACATTTTTCGATTCGACTCATAATAACGGAGATATATTGAATTTTCGAATTCCCCTCCCGTCCTTATTTTTGCCAATAACAGATTTGATCTTTAGTGTTACTAAAACAGATAAATGTCGAGTATGTTATAGATCAAATAAACATTTTTGAGATAAGAAGGTAAAATCTTAATTGATGACGTCATCGCGCGACGAATTCGTATGTATCTCCTATAATAAAAGTCTCATGAAAACAATATTTGTTATTTAAGCATAGAATAAAGAGGTTCATGTTATAACAGCTTCTTGTTAACATGAGATGAGTAGGAGTGGGGGCTGAAAAAAAAATTCAAATATCCTGGTTAATACTTATATTAGAGAAAATATGCATATCACAAGATTTATATGCAATTCAAATCAAAATAAGATTGATTATATACAATTTATCGATCCGGTTTATAAAAACGAAGATATTTTGAATTTTCAAAATTCTCCCTCCTCCAATTCCTAGCCGTTAGCGAACTTGAGTATGTGTGTGCATATATATATATATATATATATAAGAAAAACTTTTCGACGTGTCACTCTCCTGAGCAGAAAACACTTAACAGATTTTTGACTATTCATCAAGTCATTAAATTCTCTGTTCTTAATTTAATTATAAGATTATTGATATATCCTTGCACTTGCCTTGTGCAATATTCTCAAATGTAAAGATATTATTATTATGCAGTGCAATCAAAACTGGTTTCCTATTTCTATGGCGCAACACAAATGAGAATCGATACACTTTTAGCTTTATAACCTTCTCTGTAGGGATTTTTATGTAGAAAGCCGAAAATTTCTTTTAAGTTTTAATTTATTTGTAGTATTAGTATGGAAGTATGACATGTTCGTTTGTATTGATTAGTTTATGAATATTAATCGTAATATTTGAATCATGATATCCCACCTTAAGAACTTACTGTTTGGCAATTTGTTAAAAACTACCCAGTGCTTTTCAAGATGCTTTCACGCCACTCCTTCATTTCTGAAATTAGATGATAGGAGAGCTCTGAAGTCTTCTGCTCCTAAAAAGGATGAAGGGACTGAGGGGGAAAACTTGTTTTCACTGAGTATTTCGTAAGTTGATATATTCTTTGTAGGTAGGATCGTTTTAATCGAGCGTTTTGTTCACACTCAGTATTGATTATGACAGTAACTGTTATGTTACATTTGATCACATGAGTCCACATGCTAAGAATGAAATCAGCTGAGTAGAGAAGCAAGAATCCTTAAACCAGAGTCCTAGAAGGTGTTGTGTTGAAAATAGTGGTTTATCATTTCTAAAATCTCCAATTCAGTAGTTAAACTACGAATATTTTGTACTGATGTTATTTTATTGAGTTCATATACTTTATAAATTCAGGAATTTTTTACCCAGTGTTCTAAAAATAATAGTAATTACAAAAATAAAGTGGGGGCTCTCAAGTCAGCTTTAGAATTAAATGGCCATTTAAATTAGAATGATCCAGTGGTAATGCTTTTGGCATTTCATTTAATGGACTCAATCTATTCTGGAAGTCTATAGATTAGATAGGGCTCTTCAGTGCTATCTAATACTCTTCAATGAGTGACATACTGATCATCTCATCTCACGACCTATTCCCTATTTTTTCCCATTGTAAGAAACCTATGTAAACTGCTATTGAAATGTATGCTGCAAATGGGACTTTTAGTGACTCAGTTACTTAAAGTAAATATCAGACATCTATAAGTGGGGGTATCCCGAAGGCTGAAAATTAAAGAAAAGTCCGTCACTCAGGGGCTGCGTAAACTAAGCAGATTTCCCTCGTGAAAATTTCCCTCATAAACCTACATACTGCTAGCACAACACCACTGTGAATATTAAGTGAATAAATACATACGATAATAAGAAATCTTTCCCCTGCTGGTGGGAAACGTCTCAAATGTAAACAAACGGATCTGCCAACGGCTCACCGGAAAGAAAAACAATAACTGAAACAAATCAGAGTATAACATATTCATTTTATTGAAAACTATGTACTATATCTAGTACTGAAATTTATAATGAACCAGAATAATTTTTATCCCAATCAATCAAATTTTAGTAGTCTAAGAACTTCAGCCATAGGGGGGGGGGTGTCAAGATAACATATTTGTATTTATCTCGTATAATAAAGGACTCAGGAAAACAATATTTGGTATTTAAGCTTCGAATAATGTGGTTTATTGTATAACAGAGTATTGTTTATGTAACACGAGTAGAAGTGGGAGTTAATATTCAAGATATAGTATAAATGTATATAATGATATTTATAGCAAATTTAATTTTCAATAAGATTTATTCTGTACAATGTTTTGATCCAACGTATAGTAATGAGATATTTAGAATTTTCAAAATTCGTCCCCTCTAAAGCACCCTCCCCCTGGTCTGATTTCAGCCGGTATTGAACTTGATCATTCTTTTTGCATAAAATGATTAAATATCGAGTTTGGTAATGATTAAACAATAATTGTGGCCGCTAGAGAGGTAACAGACAAATATATATATATATATATATATATATATATATATATATATATATATATATAAATATATATATATATACACACACACACACACACACACACACACACAGTTTTGAACTGACCTCATTTCCGTCATCTACTAAGTAGGATCGAAAATTTTTGAAAATTGCGAGTACGACCTCAATAACCGATTTCCCTTAACGGAAATCTCCTAAAAATTCTAATATCTCTTTTAATATTGTAGACAGAGGTAAACTGTATTGAGTAACTGTGGTAGAAAATTAATTGTTTAACATGATTGGTGCTATAATGTTTTTTGATCGGAATCATTATATTGGAGGTATTTTACATTTTTTAATCCCTCCCTTCATATTCCTGGTCTGTTTTCAGTTCAATATGATCTTTAATGTTGAAGGAAACAGTTAAATATTGTTCAAATTAACATTTTCGACTCAAGAATATAAAATGTTGATGTCATGCTACAACGTATTTACATGTATATCAGATATTAAAGGTCTGTTGAAAACAATATTATGTATTCAAGCTTGTTTTAAATGTTTAATGATATATCAGCTTATTGCTAATTTGATATGGGGGGGGGGTTATTGAGGCCTGGTACTGAAAAGGGAAAATGTCTGCTAACAGAGAAGAAACATTTGGAACATCATTTGTAGCAAATTAGAACTCTTCAATGCCTCTCAAAAAAGATTTGATCAAATGCTTAAAAGGAATTATTTTTTTTTTCCTATTATAAAGTAAAATAAGAGAAGAGTTACTGAATTATTTAAGACAAGAAGGGATTATATAGCACCCTCTATTTTATGAGGTATATGTTTAGCCCATGCCTAGAGCTATAACATTGATAGGTAACTAAAAATGGAGGTTCACTGAACACTGAAATTTAAAAAATGTAAAAAACCAACATTTCGGTTAATAGTGAAGATAGAAAAATCATGTATATAACAACCTTTATGAAACATCAAATTCGTAATAATATTGCCTCTTTACAATGTTTTGATACAATGAATAATAACGGAAATTGCTACAATCTCTTTCCTTCACCTCGCGTTTATAATATACATTAAATTATTTGTACGGTACTACTGTTATTTACACTAGAATAAAATATAAATTACTGGAAAATTCGAAATTTTTAATGTTTTGAAGAAGTAATATTATTAAAGCAATGTTGATAACACTCAAGCAGGAGAGGAAGTTGTTGGGGGAGGGGGGCTATCACAGTTAATCGTGTTAACTTATTTCCTGTGAAATGTTGTATTTTGCTTTATACTCACATTTACTATTACATATATAATATTATGTATATAAGTAAGCTGGGATTGGTTTTTGACAGGAAATATGTACATTTAAATATACATATGATTTTAATGTTACAGGAAAGAAGAAATGTTTCCTACCGAAGATCTTCCTAACAGACTTTTTAATAACGTACCATTTTCTCTCATCCCAATTTGCAATATAAAAGCGTCAAAGAACAATACTATCCTTACCATTTCAGATCCGAAGTCAGGTAATTATACATTTTTTAAGAAAAAAAAAGCCTTTCATGTTTATTTTATGAATTGACTAGCTTATTTTGTAATTGTGCAGGCGAAGTGAAATTAGTGCGATCTTGTGGAATTGAAGGCTTCAAAAACACAAGAAAAGGAACAAATATAGCTGCTCAAGCAACGGCCATTACTTTTGGAAGTGTAAGCATTAAGGATTTATATTATTAATGTTGTGACTATTTCATTCAAATAAGAATAGGTGGACAGAAGATCATAATTACTTATCAATAAAATATAATCCAGGCTGGAAAAATATCTTGTAATTATGGAAATCTAATTAAAATAGCTTTATTTATATGAAAGACAAAATAAATAAAAATTCCATTACACAGAGGCTGAGTAAACTATCCAGATTTCCGATATGTTGGAATGGTGCACTATTCATTTCTTCTCACCATATATTTACTATTTCTAAGTAAATCTCCAATGAGTAGAAGTGGGATTTCTGTGCAATAGTTATTAATTACACTTGATATTTACTAAATTTTATGGAGATTTATTTTCTTAACTTTTGATGAGAAAATTTTGTTTACTCATTTCACCAACCACAAAGTTTTTTTTTAAATTAGTAATTATTTTGTATCAATAGAAAAAAAACTAGAGACAGGATTTTTAAAGTAATTTGGCTATGGAGGTCTGAGTACAAACAATTCCATTCAAGAACCGGAAAACTGTCCTCAGCACCATATCTGAAATAATCTCATAAGTATAAGTTGTGAGAAATATTTAAGTAAAAATATATTAATATTAGTTACTAGCTTAGGTGTTGGACTTAACCTCCCTTGGTTAACTTAAATTTGTGATCAGGATCTATAAAAAAGGGCTTGTCATTTACTATTGTTTTAATTTATGCAAAGTGCACTTTTTGGTCCAAGCTACACTGCTCTAATCAAGTACCTCCTACATCTCCTCTCTATTATTAGCATTGGGTTTTTTATATTTGGTTTGTCAGTTTTGATATGTAAATATAGGTTTCTTACTTAGTAATTTTTCTGTTTTTAATTTAGATAGTTTATAGGATTTTAACTTTTCATCTTTATGGCGCTCCTTATCGTTTTTAATTTTGTTGGTTGACTATTTTTTAAATTTCCTATTGGTTTTTAACCTGTATATCTTTTGTGACTGTTTTTACACTGTTGACCATGCTATGTTTGTTATGTAGTCTTAAGGTTTTTGATTGTCTGCAGGCACTGACGATGGAGCGTTGACTCTGAAAGTGCACTTTGCATAAATTAAAACAATAGTAGAGGACCAAGCCTTTTTATTGATCTCAATCAATTGGTTTCTTATTCCCACCTTGGCTAGAAAAAGGTTGTATCTGTAGATAGCCCGCCCAATTAGTCTTAGTAGTGTGACGTGGATGTTAGTAAATAACATTTGTTTTTTTGTTATTAATTTTTTACTTTAAACTTCTTTTTTCAAGTTCTAATGCTAAAATAGGAAATTTAAAGTATTTTTGTTGTGATAGATTTATTTTAAATGTATTTATTGTTTTTCAGAATGCTCTGAGTAAGGGTTACACCACAGTAAGAGTTAGAGTGAGAGGCCTTGGCCCAGGGAGAATGGTATGTAATGCAACCAGATATCTTAATCAAAGATATACATGTGAATTTTAAAACTCTGTCATGCGATTTTGTGTTGCTAACTTTCATCAAGTTTCTGTTGAGGGGATCTCCACTATTGAGTTGATTTAAATAATGTCCAGCCATATGTGTATATATGTGTATTTATTACTGCTGTGATGGCTACAACCTTAATTTGATTATTTGAGTGGGGGTGGGGGTTTAGAGAAGAAATAAAATGGAAATTCTTGAAATACCTCTGTTGTGTTATGTTGGGTTACAAAATGTTATACAACATTTTCCCCCCTTCTGTTTTCCATGACTTAGTAACCCTAAGCCATGTCCATTTATTTCTACATTGTATATATGAAACCAATCTTCTTTAAATATTAAGACTTAAAATACCAATATTATTGTTCTATTCATTATTCTCTAAATTGAAACCTATCAGAGCTATTTGTATTTTTCATTTTTAGTTTCCTTTAAATCATTACTTCCATGCAGTAAGGTTCATTAGTTTCCGGCCTAACAAAGAAGGAAAGGTGAAAGAAAACAAAGGGTTTTTCAATATATTCTTTGATCAATTGTAACAAAATAACGAGCTTTTGAAGTATGTAATTTGTAGTACTTTAATTCACATTATTCATGGATGTCCTTGTTTTAATGTAGTAATTGCTAAAGGGGTAATATAGATTAGAATGTCAAAAAGATGTACAGTAGAACCCTTCTAGTCAGTCAGTCACTTGTATGGTTGGAACACAAAATTGTCTGGCCCAAAGGTCCTGCTTATACTAAGCAGATTTCTTGCATGTTAGAATGTGATCTCATTTTACCATTTATTCCCTATATCTGCGGCATTTGGAAACCTATGAAAACAGGAATTAAAATCTTCCTTGGATTTGAGATGTTGTTATTTATTTATGTCCACTTAGGTTATCTATAGGTATCTATAGGTTACCACACCTTTCTAGCAAGGTTGGGTCTAAGGATTTTATTTAATAAGTTTGTTACTAAATAAATTCCTATTGCCAAGGTGGGAATCTTAACTCGCCACTCTAGTCGTAAACTTGAAATGTTCTTTAATTGAAAATCGAAGGAGTAAATCTGGGGGTTTTCAAAAGGCTGAATCCAAAAAAATACAAATAACTCCATTATTATTTGAGTCAGAGAAAACTTGTATAAAACAGTAGTTGCAGAAAATTCAATTTAAATTAAGATTGGTTATATAACATCTGTCATCTTCCCCCAATTACTCCATTATTTGGTTTTATGTTTTCTTTTTTTTTTCAAAAGTACTTAAACTGCGCTAGGTAGGAGTGCACAGTTGTAGCTGCTTCTCTGTATACCTATCATCATGATTTCAGGGATCTGGTTTTATTTAAATCCAGGAAATCATTAGAGGCTGAATAATGATAGTATTTTTTGGGGGCTTTACTTTGTACGATATTTTTACATTTTCCCCATGCTTTGGTTTTCAGCCGAGTCTGGCGTGCTGGGAATATGTTAATAATAAAATTATTTTTTATGTATTTAATACTACAAAATACACAATATTTTTATATTACCCGTTTCCTGTGCATTTCTTTAATATATATAACCCAATCAATGATTATCGTATTATTCATATGGTTAATACGATAATATATTAAATACATTTAAGGAGAGACTACATTTCTGATTAATTAATGTTTAATAATAAGGGTGGAGGGGGGGGGATGACAATATACTTTGGTCTTCATTCAACCTGTTAATAATGGTCGTTAAGTTTAATGAAAGTGTATTAATCCATCGAGGTACCAAGTTGAATAAATTCATACATGGATATGCATTGATGACTATAACGTCTGTGCAAATTACTTGCTTTATAAAGTATGATAATGATGTATATAACAAAAGTTACTATAGATATCAAATTAAACATCTTGTGTCGTGTGCACGTTCGCCAAAAAAACAATAGGAAACGGAATATAACAAAATCTCAAGTTAGTCATGTTTTATTTTGGGATGGTATTGGATCCTAGACATTGATCCGATTTGAATGATGAAACTGAAGTATATTACCTATATTCTTGGCACCTCAGAAAAACCGCTATTTATGCAGCTCCTGCAGGACAGACTTCTTTTTTTTCAAACTAAGCATTAAAATATGATTTTTTTTAGTTGCCCCAATCCATAATGCCATAAGTTAACCAACTATGTAAAGACCCACACGGTAGAAATAACCATGGAGTACAGTTGGTCCTGTTATGCAGAAATGTCGTACCAACTGTACTTATTGATCACCCAAAGCTGAAAATATTTACCAGCAGCATCATGTATATTGATGGAACAATTCATTTTATTTGATATATCAAACATATGATTAGTTTATAAATTACTAATTTCTTTTTTTTTTATTGATTTTTTCAGTCTGCACTGAAGGGATTGGAGATGGCTGGGCTCAACATAATTTCTGTTACTGACAATACACCTGTGTCCTGGAATCCACCAAGGCCCAGAAAGCGAAGGAAGTTGTAATTCCTTAGAACATTTTTGGTGTTGTAAATAATATGCATTGAATTAATGTTTTTGAAATTTGTTTGAAGACCTTCTATTATTTTTTTTTCTTTGTATATATTATATTTATTTTTACCTTTGTAGTTTTTATTATTTGAAACAACCTCAAAATTTATCTGGATCAATGAATGTATTTTTTTTTTCTCTAGAAAAGGGAGCTATTGAGGTTACTATTGAGGTAAATCATAGTAAATGACTGCCAAAAACAACATCAGATTGAGTTTTAAAATTTGATATCTATATGTACGAATGTTTGGATGTTTGTGTGTTCATTCCCTAGCAGCCACAAAGTTCGTGATTTTTAAACAAATTACAAAACTACTTCATATTTAAACTTTTATATGGGAAAGAAAGATCCAGTTCGCTAATGGCCCGAGTTGATCAAGGGGAAAGGGGGGGGGTATAGAGGTTAACTTTCAACTACTACCATGTTTTAAAGTTACATAAGTAATGCCATGGGTCTCTTATGACCCACACAAAAAAAGTTCAATTTTTTTAATGGAATACATAACAAACGTGACACATTTTAAAATATTTACAATACAATAAAAATAACTTGTTTTTCAGTTTCCAAAAAAACATATTTGAATAAGAAAAAAAATCCAAGTCTTCGAATAGTATAAATCAATATGTAAAAATGAATATTAAGAGGGTCATCTTTCTTCTTATCGTATTTAAGCGTGTTCTGTTCATTGTGAATCAGAAAGTAATTCATTATCTTAAATAATAAAGAAATTGTGAGGGACTCTCTGCTACACTAACAAATAAATTAAAATTTTATCCTCAGTTTCGGCAGAGACATTTAGATTCAGAGTGATTCTTGCAACCTGTGTTATTACATTTATAGCATGTTTCTGGTCAAACTTTTTGCACAATTCATCCTCATTTAGCTGTATTTCTGAATCTGTATCATGATCAGAACAAATGAACTGATTGCCACTGTAATTACTCATTAGATCCTCATTATCATCATATCTGCGTTCATATATTCAAAAATGTTGTATAACCAATCTTATTGCATATTCAATTGACTTTAACATTGGTTCTCTGCCTTTTCTTTTTTTCTATGACTAATAGTAAATGATATATGATCAATTTTATATAGTGGTGTTGGCTTTCTTTAGAGAAAGCCATTTAGTGGAGCTATTTAGGTTGCTCACATGACAAAATTACAAAACAATTTCTTCAAATCTTTGGCGAAGCTGAAGTGCGATGTAGAAGTAAATATAATGTTTTATGCATCTGTAATCATGTTGTTCAATCAATTATACTTTTAATGATTGAAGTTACAGTTTTTATATCATTTAACTAATAAAATTATGAATGCAGTTTTATTTCAAAGATATCTTATTACTTGTATGTGATTTTTTAGTCGTCCACATTTGCCCATTATTGTTGTTATAGTTTGTTTTTTACAAAAGTACTAGTAGGTTTTTTTAATAATTGTACTAGGTACTAGAGTGCACTATTGTACCTGCTTCGATCTATACCTGTGAATATAATTATATAAACCTGGTCTTATTTAGAATAGTTGTCTTTACAGAGTCCAAAAGTCTCAACATTACCAATCTCTTTTTATTTCGGAATGGTATCAGATCGTAGACATTAATATGATTTGACTGATGAAACTGAAAGATATATACCCTAAATTCTAGGCACCTTAGAAAAACCACTAATTATGCAGATGCTTTGGGACTGACTTTTAAAAAAGTCCGACACACAGGGACTGTGTAAACTAAGTAGATTTCCCTCATGAAGTTTAATTATAGATAAACCTACTTACTGGTAATACAACACCACCGTGATCATCAAGTGAATCAATAAAAATGGTAATAAGAAATATTTCCCCACCCGGCGGGAAGCGTCTCAAATGTAAACAAACAGGTCTGCCAAAATGGCTCACCAGAAAGAAAAACAATAACTGAAACATATTAGGCTATAACATATTAATTTTATTGAAAACTATGTACTATAGATAGTACTGTAATTTATAATGAATCAGAATAATTTTTATCTCAATTAATCAAATTTTAGTAGTCAAAGAATTTAAGACAGGGTAGCGGGGTCACAAGAACATATCAGCATGTATCTCATATAATAAAGATCTCTGGAAAAAAATATTTGGTATTTAAGCTTCGAATAATGTGGTTTAGTATATAACAGAGTATTGTTTCTTTAAAACGAGTAGAAGTGGGGGTTTACTGAATGCTGAAAAATACAAATATCTGGGCTAATATTCAAGATAGAGAATAAATGTATATAACAATATTTATAGTACATTTAATTTGCAATAAGTTTTTTTCTATAAACTTTTTCGATCCCACTTATAGTAACTGAGATATTTCGAATTTTCAAAATTCTGCCCTACTAATCCCACCCTCCCAGTTCTCCGATTTCAGCCTTTAACGAACTTGGTCTTTCTTTTTACATAAAACGACTAAATATCGAGTTTGGTAACGAACAAACAAAAATTGCGACAAATATAACAAATATACATACACACACACACACACATATATATATATAGTTTTGAACGGACCTCATTTTCGTCATCTACTAGGTAGGATCGATGGACATTTGAAGAAAATTGCGTCATGAGTACGACCTCAATATTTCCTTTACGAGAAATCTGCTAAAATCAGATTATTATCGATAATCGAAGTTTATTGAAGACTGTAAAGAAGAATATACCTAATATAAAGTTGCATAAAACAACAATTGTAGATAGTTAAATATTCATTAAGATCGATTCTACTACATATCGGCTCTTTATGGTAACTGCGATATTTTTGAATATCCTTTCATGACCCGATTTCAGGCAACAGCGAATATCATCTTTAGTGTTGGAAGAATTATTTAAATATCTAGTATAACATATATGAAATCATTATTTTATTTTCGAATCAGGAACGTAAAATCTCGTAACATTTATTTATTCAGAAGTACCCGCGGTAATACACGTAATATATTCAACATATAACTCACATATCATAGGTTCGTTGACAATTATATATAATATTTAAGCTAGGAATAAGAAATTTCATTCATTATCACCTTATTTTTAACATCAGATGAGCAGGATTTGAATATAATAATGGCCGAAAGCTAACAATTCTCACTTAGTATTTCACAAGATAAAAAGATGTATACAATAGAAAATTAAATTTTTAACAAGATTGGTCGCATACAATTTTAGCAGAAAATCACCTATTGAGGTTCTACTCATGATGTAATTTTCGAAAAATTTCTTGGAATATTCATCGATCCTACCTAGTAGGATCTTTCTTTTTACATGAAACGACTAAATATCGAGTTTGGTAACGAACAAACAAAAATTGCGACCCCTAGAGTAACAGACAAATATACATACATACACAGATACACACACACATATATATATATATATATATATATATATATATATATATATATATATACATACATTCAGTTACACATATAGTATGACGAAAATGTGGTACGTTCAAAAAAAAAAAAAATGTATATATAAATATTTATATTTATATCTCTATATATTTGTCTGTTACCGCTCTAGTGGTCGCGATTTTGGGTTAACCGTCATCAAATTAAAATTTAATCTTTTTATGTCAAAAGAGAGAAGATCGTTAATGGCTGAAATCGGACTAGTGAGATGGGGGATTCAGAAGGGAGGAATTTCGAAAATGCTTAATATCTTCGTTATTATGCTTCGGATAGAAAAATTGCATATAACCAATGTTATTGCAAATGCAAGCTTCTATGTTATGTACCTTTTTTCACAATCTTGATTATGCACCGTGATATATTCATTTTAGTAGTTTGCGGCCTTCAGTAAACCCCTTTCCCCCTCCTACTCATGCCATATTACCAATAAGCTGTCGTTTTATGTGCACATTATTTGAAGCATAAATACCAAATATTGTTCTTATTGAACTTATAAATTTTGAGGTAAATGCATATACATGGCACACTTGGGAAATCTGCTTAGTTTACGCAGGCCCTGCGTGACGGACATTTTCGATAAACGGACCATAATTTCGTAATTTTCCTGGTTGGTTCGTTGGATACTTTTTTTTTTATTTTGAGTATCGCCTCGTGAGTACAACTGTTATTTTACCATGGGGGGGGGGGGGACTGCTAAACAAGAGGCAACGACTTTTTAAAGGTTTTGCTTTGTGAAGAAGCACTGATGATGGAAAGTGTGATTTGTAGGTGACAGCACCTATTTATAGATCCTGATCAATTGGTTCCTCTCCTGTCCAGCATCTCAGCAAGAATTCCGGCATAATTGTACTGATTTTGGAGCTTACAAAATGCCGCCTTTGTCGGCATAAATAAAGCGACCTAGGCAGGGCTAGACAAGCCAGTATCTAGCCTTCAAAACTTGTCAAACAGGTAGTTCTCCAAGGTCTAGCTAGCCTTGCAGTCGGAAGGAACATCGGGGCGACCTCGATATCTACACACTTACCTAGACCTTCTTCACTCAAAACGGCGAGATAAGGCTACAAAGAGGGGAAAAAGATAGATTTTCAACAGGAAAACTCTCTAATGGTAGAATCATTAGCGACGTTTATTGTAACGTCACAAAAAGAATGATCATTTTGATCCCAGACGTTAGTTGTAGCCTTCGGGTTAAAAACCCTGACGTAATACTCAGATTATTTGGTCGATGATTACGGTATATTATGACGAGATTCAAACACACGCCCTTGTCAAAGAGATGAGTATTTGGTTGCATGTCGACGTAAATGCATGCATTTAATGGGTTACATGGAGATTGGAGATAAAGTCCTTATCAAACAAATCCGTCGCGGCTTACATGGAGATATAACAAAGTCCTAGTCATATAAATATGCAGTGAGTATATTTTCCTAGTCAAATAAATGCTTCACGGAGATTTATACAAAGCCCTTGTCGAATAAATATGCATTAGGTCACATGAGATTGAAACACTGCCCTTGTCAAATAAATATGCAACGCGCTTACAACATGGAAATTGCCATAAAGTCCTAGTTCAATAAATGCTTCGCGGATTATATGGAGATTGAAACAAAGCCCTTGTCAAATAAATCACTGCATATTTATGCTGGCTATTTGGATATTGTCATAAAGTATTTGCCAAAAAAATGCATCGCGGGTTACACGGAGATTGAAACAAAGCCCTTCTCAAAAAAAAAATGCATTGGGTTACATGGAGATTGAAACAATGCTCTTTTCAAATAAATGTGCATCGGGTTAGATGGACGTTGCCTTAAAGTCCTAGTCGAATAAATGCTTCACGGGTCACATGGAGATCGGAACAATGCTCTTTTCAAATAAATGTGCATCGGGTTAGATGGACGTTGCCTTCAAGTCCTAGTCGAATAAATGCTTCACGGGTTACATGGAGATTGGAACAATGTTCTTTTCAAATAAATGTGCATCAGGTTAGATGGACGTTGCCTTAAAGTCCTAGACGAATAAATGCTTCACGGGTCACATGGAGATTGAAACAATGCTCTTTTCAAATAAATGTGCATCGGGTTAGATGGACGTTGCCTTAAAGTCCTAGTCGAATAAATGCTTCACGGTTCACATGGAGATTGAAACAATGCTCTTTTCAAATAAATGTGCATCGGGTTAGATGGACGTTGCCTTAAAGTCCTAGTCGAATAAATGCTTCACGGGTCACATGGAGATTGGAACAATGCTCTTTTCAAATAAATGTGCATCGGGTTAGATGGACGTTGCCTTAAAGTCCTAGTCGAATAAATGCTTCACGGGTCACATGGAGATCGGAACAATGCCCTTGTTATATAAATATGCAGTAGATTATATAGAGATTGTCATAAAGACTTTGCCACTTAAATGTATCGCGGCTTACATGGAGATCGGAACAATGCCCTTGTTATATAAATATGCAGTAGATTATATAGAGATTGTCATAAAGTCTTTGCCACTTAAATGAATTGCGGGTTACATGGAGATCGGAACAATGCCCTTGTTATATAAATATGCAGTAGATTATATAGAGATTGTCATAAAGTCTTTGCCACTTAAATGAATTGCGGGTTACATGGAGATCGAAACAATGCCCTTGTTATATAAATATGCAGTAGATTATATAGAGATTGTCATAAAGTCTTTGCCACTTAAATGAATTGCGGGTTACATGGAGATCGGAACAATGCCCTTGTTATATAAATATGCAGTAGATTATATAGAGATTGTCATAAAGTCTTTGCCACATAAATGTATCGCGGGTTACATGGAGAGTGAAACAATGCCCTTGTTATATAAATATGCAGTAGATTATATAGAGATTGTCATAAAGTCTTTGCCACTTAAATGAATTGCGGGTTACATGGAGATCGGAACAATGCCCTTGTTATATAAATATGCAGTAGATTATATAGAGATTGTCATAAAGTCTTTGCCACATAAATGAATTGCGGGTTACATGGAGATCGAAACAATGCCCTTGCCAAATAAATATGAAGTGGGTTACATGGAGATCAGAACAAAGACCTTGTAAAATAAATATGGAGTCGGTTATTTGGACCTTGCCATAAAGTCCTTGTCAAATAAACGCATCGCGTGTCATTTTATTTAATAGAAGTTCAATGAAATCATTTGGTTGCCACAATAGTTTTTCTTATCACTGCAGCCCCCTCCTTTTACAGTTCCCCTAACACAACATTGACCTTCATATCCTGAAAAACACTTATTTTCTGAATTCATAGATAATGGGCATTACATTCAAAAAGACACGGGTAGACACAGATACCGCGGATAGAAGTGGTCTACATTACATATATTTTTTTAAATACATTATCTGAAACAAACAGCGTTAAAGGCTTTTAAACGTTAGAAACACGTGAGAAGTACAATTAATAATAATGCTATTCCGTAAATATTTCAACTAGGCTCGTATCGATTCATTGATTTTTCCCCCGAAGAAATATCTTTCTTAACCCATTTCTCAATTAAATGGATTCAGGTACAAATTATAGTAGTAAAATATTTCACAGATTTGAGACTGAATACGTAGTGTGAGTTGTGTCCCTATATACATACATCCATGTGTGTAGATGCACCCCTGGTGTCGGTTATGTGGCAAGTATATTTTCCACTAGTCTCAATAAGCCGATGGTAATAAAATTGCTATAAAGGTACTTGTTCCAACCCCTACCAAAATGTATTTTACCAGTTCGATACCAGTGCTCAGTGCTAATGGGGTAGTGGGGGAGTGAGTAAATCTGTAGTTTAATGTTCGTGAATATATATAATATATGCGAACATACGAAATTTATCGAAGTTAAATATAATTCAATTATTCTTTGAAATCTGAGATCTGAGTTAGTTCGTCAGTAAAACCATTTGAGGGGGAGGTCTTTAGAGGTGATGAAAATAAAAAATAGCTTATGTCTTAGTTCCAATTAGAGATTAAAAAATATGTGTTGGACTTTTTTTGTTTATTACAAAACAATATAGAAATTATCTTCTATTTAAATATTCTTGAAGACTTCTATGGTCCTTGTGGTGTGTTCTTATTCTATTGAAAACCAAATCACGGCAATAGATATCTGGGCACCGCTTCACATCACCCCATCCAGCACAGGAGAACGGGGAAATTAGGACAATTATAGCTAGAGCTAACGGATATCAAGAGCCACAGATTTTGGAAAACGAAACAAGGTCGGCTCTAAAGAAAAGAGGCTATGAGAAGGAAGAAATAAAAAGACTATTAATTAAACAGAAATAAAGAAAAGAATATCTCAATTAAAAAGACCACCGACAAACGCCAGTAATACCTTTTGCTAAAGGTACAACGGAAAAAAATTAGAAAAATACTAAAAAGGCTTGACTTAGATGCAGCATTTGACACTGATAGTGAAATCGAACATATACCAAGTATGATAGATCAGCTACATACCAAAGTGCCAGAGGTGTACAGTATACCTTGTTCCTGTGGCATGGAGGACATCGGTCACACTGGCAGGTTAATCAGCACCAGAAAAAGAAAACTTGGGGCGAAGACTCAGCAATAGCAGAACATTTTTGGCAAACTAAACATCACATCAAATTTGATGAAGTCGATTTGCTGTCAAAAGTTAATCGTTACTAGGAAAGACCCGTACAAGAAGCAATCCAGATAGTGAAATTTCCTAACAACTTAAACAGAGAAGACGGTTTTAGATTAAGTAAACTTTGCCCATTATACCATATAGAAAGAAAAAGTCCGTCACGCAGGGGCTGCGGAAACTAAGCAGATTTCCCATGTGAAGTTTTACAATAGAAAAATCTGCATACTGGTAACACAATACCACCGTGATTAAATACAAACGGTAATCAGAAATCTTTTACTTAATTAAAATAAATTCCCAACTGAAACGGCTTCTGAATTGTAGGAATAATTTATATTTTAATAACTCAAATTTTAGTAGTCCAAGAACTAAAGAAGGGGGGGGGGCGGATGAACAGAACGTATTTGCATAAATCTCACAAAGTAACGCAGGTAAGGTAAGTTTAGAAACGACAGGTAAGGTTAGAAGAAGCTTCCACCTGAGCCGAGTACTGGCGGAAATGGACGACCTAATCCGAACTATACCCGACCACAGACTTCATAAAAATGCAAATATCTCGGTTAATATTCAAGATAGAGAATAAATGTATATAACAATATTTATAGTAAATTTAATTTTCAATAAGATTGATTCTGTACAATTTTTCGATCCGACGTATAGTAACGGAGATATTTCGAATTTTCGAAAATCCTCCCCTCTAATTTCAGCCGTTAACGAACTTGATCTTCCTTTTTACATAAAACGACTAAAAATCGAGTTTGGTACCGATCAACCCAAAATTGCGACCGCTAGAGCGGTAACATACAAATATATATATATATATATATATACATACAGTTTTGAACGGACCTCATTTTCGTCATTTACTAGGTAGGATCGATGGACATTTGAAGAAAAATTTCGAAAATTCCGTCATGAGTATAATCTCAATAGCTGATTTCCCTTAAGGGAAATCTGCTAATATACGGGCGCTGGAGACAGTAGCCAAAGGTAGCTGGAGGGGAAGCTCCGTCCACAGCACGGGACTAGACAAGTACGTACATACACCTGATTAGGAACTCTACAGTCTCAGAGAGAGGTCTGAGGATGCTAAAAATATGTTTAGAGAAACGTCGGCTAGAAACATGAACACACGATCAATGCCCGAAGGCTTGGATTGTAATATTAACTCATACTTCTGGTTTGACTTTATGCATAGTGATGTATCTACTTACAATTTTGACGCCTTCAGCATTGTAACACTTTTCAAACCGATTCATAATAACAGATCTATTTTATATTATTGATTTTACCCCTTCTTTTACCCCCTCCCCCCAATTGTCAGGGTTGGAATATTGCCAAATATGCAACCTATGAATAACTTACTTTGTTGTATTAAGTGTATTTTAACTAATAAGCATGGACACCAACAAAAATGTTTGCTAATTCTTTCGTATGGAGTACAAAATACTGATTTACGGGAGGGAAGTTGGACTCTACAAAAAAAGGGACTATAATGGATTGGAAGCATTGAAAATGTGGGTCTCGTTTAGAATTACTAGATCAAATTGGACTCAAAAAATAAATCCAACATGGTGTTTTAAATGGAGTAAGTGAGAGCAAAATTCTTATCAAGGCCATGGAAAGAAAAATACCGTCAGGCAGGGGCTGCGTAAACTAAGCAGATTTCCCAAAATAAAGTTTACAGTAAATAAATCTATATACTGGTAACACTTAAAACCACCGTAATTATTAAGTGAACAAATGAAAACGGTAATGAAAAATCTTTCGGTCTATTTTAATAGTCTCCCAACAGAAAGCGTCTGAATTGTAACCAAATATGTCAGTCGACCACTTGGGGTCCTTAGAGTAAATAGATAGAAATATTCTTCACCAGGAAGAAAAAAATTACTGAAATATATGAGGACATAACACATTAATTTTATAGACAACTATTTACTATGTCTAGTACAATAATTTATAATGAATCAGAATAATTGTCATCTCAATCACTTAAATTTTAGTAGTCCAAGAACATAAGAAAGGGGGAGGGGATCAACAGAACGTATTTGCATATATCTCACAAAGTAGAAGTTCAATGAAAATAATATTTGGTATTTAACCTTGGAATGGAGTAGTTCATGATATAGAAGCTTATTATTAATATATCAAGATAGAGAATGCGAATAGATGCATTAACAACAGAGTAGTTGAGTATGTGAATAATTTCCGGTACGATAGAAACAAACATTTTTTTATCAAGGTCATAATAATTGCAACTATGGTAATACAAAAACCAAGGATATTTTCAGAAAATAATATTTGGTATTTAACCTTGGAATGAAGTAGTTCATGATATAGAAGCTTATTATTAATATATCAAGACAGAGAATAAATGTATATAAAAACATTTATAGCACATTCAATTTGCAATAAGTTTGGTTCTATATAAGGAATTGCGACCGCTAGAGCGTTTAACAGATATATATATAATTTTGAACGGACCTCATTTTCGTCATCTCCTGGGTAGGATCGATGGACATTTGAAGAAATTTTTCGAAATTCGCGTCCTTAAGGGATATCTGCTGAAAGGAGAGTGAAGCCTCTTGGGCATATCATAAGGTATAACGACTTCAAGGCTAATATATTTGAAGGTAAGGTTCAGGGGAATAAAAAGGCCTAGGAAAACCGTATTTTGAACACATTATGGACTTCCGTAAGTTTAGTAATATGAAAAAAGCAACTTCTAATATAACGCAATGGTTGCAACTTCAAGGAGTAGCCTTTAGATCATGATTATTTTACTTGTTGTTGAAACACCTCCAAGTTTTTATAATGATAAATTTAATCATTTTTTGATTTCAAAGGATTACAATTATATGACTAATTGTAAAATGAAAATGTATTTTGAACTCTTCCCTGTAGTACTAAGGTTTTATTTAAAGTGCTGAGTTGACGATTAACTCAATTCACTCGTGATCGTGAAAACATTAATGAGTCAACACTCAACAATATTAAATGTCACCATTTGAATGCTGTTTTGTCATCGGGTCAACAAACTTTGTACTTTGATCTCCCGAATTTGCAAACCACAAAATTGAACCCTTTTCATTCTGATGTGGTTGAGTAAGGCTGACGTTATCTATAAATATTTAAAATAAACATAAACAATTCTTCAAAGTTTCAGCAGGCCCTCAAACCAATAATTTAAAGTAAACAAATTAAAATTAAATGTGTTCTAGTTTTTTAGTGAAGAAATATTCAAAATCATTTTCATCAAGAGTGACTTAAGAAAATTTGCCCGAAGAGAAATCGGCTAATGAATTTGGAACTGTGACGCCGAAAAGTTGTTTAAATATCGTTATTAGACGATAATAATGAACACCTTGAATTGCGTGTGAGTGTGTGTGTGTGTGTGTGTGTGTGTGTGTGTGTGTGTGTGTGTGTGTTTGTGTGTGTGTGTGTGTGAGTGTGTGTGTGTGTGTGTTTCTATAATATATATTTATCTTTCTGATTGTCTGTTTACGTTCTGAACACTTTTTGTTCTATTGTTACAAAACAATAATTCCAAAAGTCTATTATAAAAGCCAAACAATTGCTAATTACTCAGGTTGACAATGAGAAAGTCCGGGGCTGCGTAAACTAAGCAGATTTTCCACGTGAAGTTATACAATAGAGACGTTTCCATACGAGGGCCGAACAGTTACAGCAAAGGGCCGAACTAGCTTTTGGCGGGAAACTCAGTCTTCCGTTATCGGGCCAAATTTAAGAAAAATGCAAATATCTCGGTTAATATTCAAGATAGAGAATAAATGTATAGAACAATATTTATAGTAAATTTAATTTGCAATAAGATTAGTTCTATACATATTTTTGATCCGACGTATGGTAACGGAAATATTTCGAATTTTCGAAAATCCCCCTCTAAACCCTCCTCCCACTGGTCCGATTTCATCCATTAACGAACTTGATCTGTCTATTTGCATAAAACGTTTAAATATCGAGTTTCGTAACGATCAAACAAAAACTGCGACCGCTAGAGCGTTAACAAGCAAATATACATCGATAATTTTGAACGGACCTCATTTTCGTCATCTCCTGGGTAAGATCGATAGACATTTGAAGAATTGTTTCGAAAATCGCGTCATGAGTACGACGTCAATAGCCGATTTCCCTTAAGGGAAATCTGCTAAAAGGTCATTAAATCCATACTCCTAAAAATACATGTCCGTTTGATGCTAATAGCAAATATGATCATTGCTGTTGACTGAAAGGGTTAAATATCGCGTTTGGTATAGATTAAATAAACATTTTCTAAATAAGAACTCTAGAAAACAATAGTTGGTATTTATGATTGATAAAGTGGTTCATGATATAACACCGTATTGCTCTTCTAACGAGTAGGAATGGAGAAAGAAAAAGTCCGTCACGCAGGGGCTGCGTAAACTAAGCAGATTTCCCACGCGAAGGTTTACAATAGATAAATATACATACAGGTAACAGTATCGTTAATGCTCAGAAAATGTACAAGGCTGAATTGTAAACAAACAGGCAAGCCAACCGCGTAGCGCTGCATAGATAGACGGAAAGACAAACAATTAATGAAATATATCTGAATATAACATATTAATTTTATTGAAAACAATTTACTAAAGCTAGTGGTGTAATTTGTAATGAAACAGAATCAGTTTTATCTCAATCACTCAAATTTTAGTAATCCAAAAACAAAAGAAGGGGGGGGGTCAACAGAACGTATTTGCATATATCTCACAAAGTAAAAGTTCAATGAAAACAATATTTGGTATTTCGGCTTCAATTAATATCTTTTATTATATAACAGAGCATTGTTTATGTAACACTAGTAGAAGTGGGGGTTTACTGAAGGCTAAAAACTGAAAAATGCAAATATCTCTGTTAATATTCAAGATAGATAATAAATGTATATAACATTTAATTTGCAATAAGATTTATTCTATACACTTTTTCAATCCTACTCATAGTAACGGAGATATTTCGAATTTTAAAAATTCTCCCCCTCTAACTCCCCTCCCCCTGATCCGATTTCAGCCGTTAACGAACTTGATCTTTCTAAATGTCGAGTTTGGTAACGATCAAACAAAAATTGCGACAGCTAGAGCGGTAACTGACAAATATATATATATATATATATATATATATATATATATATATATATATAGTTTTGAACGGACTTCATTTTCGTCATCTCCTAGGTCGGATCGATGGACATTTGAAGAAAAAAATCGAAAATTCTGTCATGAGTACAACCTCAATAGCTGATTTCCCTGGAGGGAAATCTGCTAAAAATAGAAAATATGCGATTAATCAAAGTTTTTTTTTATTTCCACCAATATACCTGTTAAAAAGGTCATTAAATCCATGCTCCTTAAAAGACATAGAGCTCTATTAAATTCTGTTTGTGGGTATTTTTCTGAGTTGAAATGAAACGCATTAAAAACAGAGTAGTTAAGGTGTGATGTAAATAATTTCCAGTACAATAGAAACAAACTTTTTTTTTTATGAAGGTCATAATTGCAACAATAGTTATAAAAAAATCCAAGGATATTTAAAAATAAAGAAATGAATTAATAAATGAAGGCCGTCAACAGGGAAAATAACAATCTGAGTATTTATGAGACTGAGAAAATTAAAAAATCCGTCACGCAGGGGCTGCGTAAACTAAGCAGATTTCCCACGTGAAGTTTTACAATAGAGAAATCTGCCTAATAACAACTGTAGTAGAAAGAAACCTCTAAACCTATTCACGAGGGACGGATAGTTATGGAAAAGGCCGCCAGAGCTCTCGGCGGAAAGTCCGAACATAGCCTACTGGTACCACACGCAGAATACAAATGCAAATATCTCGGTTAATATTCAAGATAAAGAATAAATGTATAGAACAATATTTATAGTAAATTTAATTTGCAATAAGATTGATTCTGTACAATTTTTCGATCCGACGAATAGTAACGGAGATATTTCGAATTTTCGAAAATCCTCCCCTCTAAACCCCCCCCTCCCCGTGGTCGGATTTCAGCCGTTAACGAACTTGATCTTTCTTTTTACATAAAACGACTAAATATCGAGTTTGGTAACGATCAAACAAAAATTGCGACCGCTAGAGCGGTAACAGACAAATATATATATATATATATATATATATATATATATATATATATATATATATATATATATATATATATGTATTATTTTGAACGGACCTCATTTTCGTCATCTACTAGGTAGGATCGAGGGACATTTGAAGAAAAATTTGGAAAATTCCGTCATGAGAACACCCTCAATAGCTGATTTCCCTCGAGGGAAATCTGCTAAAAGTTATATTCCAATAATTACCGAAATATCAAGTCTAAGTGTATTCGTTTCAGCAAATTTCCCATGAGAAGGTTATTCTCATGATGAAATTTGCGAAAAATTTCTTCAAATCTCCTTCGATCTCTACCCAGGAGTTGAAGTCGGTTCCGTATATTCGGAGTGGGACCTTTGAAAACTCAAAATATCTCCTTTGAAATGCATCGGATCGAAAAATGTATAGCATCAGTCTTATTCCAAATGTAATGTACTATAAATGTTGTTAAATACATGCTTTCTGTATATAGTATTTTAACCGAGATATTTGAATTTTCCACCTGTTTCAGCAGATTTCCCTTAAGGGGAATCAGCTATTGAGGTCGTACTCATGACGCGAGGTTTGAAAAATTTCATCAAATGTCCATCGATCCTACCCAGGAGATGGCGAAAATGAGGTCCGTTCAAAATTATATATATATATATATATATATATATATATATATATATATATATATATATATATATATATATATTTGTCTGTTACCGCTCTAGCGCGGTCGTAATTTTAGTTTGATCGTTACCAAACTTCATATTTAACCGTTTTAGGTAAAAAGAGCGTTCAGGTTCGTTAATGGCTGAAATCGGACCAGTGGGAGGGGGGGGGGGGTTCAGAGGGGGGATTTTTGTAAATTCAAAATATTCCTGTTATTATGCGTCGGATCGAAAAATAGTATAGGATCAATCGTATTGCAAATTCAATTTACTATAAATATTGTTTTATACATTTATTCTGTGTCTTGAATATTAACCGAGATATTTGCATTTGTATTGTGTGGGCGGTCGACGGAACCCCGCCATGTTCCGGACTCTCCGCCGAGAGCTCTGGTGGCTATTTCCAGAACTATTCGTCCCTCGTGAATATGTTTAGAGATCCCTTACTACTACAGCTGTTATTAGGCAGATTTCTCTATTGTAAGACTTCACGTGGGAAATCTGCTAAGTTTACGCAGCCCCTGCGTGACGGACTTTTTATTTCTATGTTGTGTTCGTGTTTCTTCTTTTGTTTTGTGTTGCGTTCCCTTAGTTTTGTTTTGTATATTATTTCGTGCTCAATTTTTTGTTATTTTTTTTTGCGTTGTTTGTTGTTGTTTTTTGTTTTTGTTTCGTTTTCCCCCATGTCTAGGAAGAGCAAAGTCTCCATAGTTGCGGAGCTCTACGTAATAAATAAATAACCGAGATATTTCCATATTTTAGTTTTCGTCCATCTGTATACCCCCACTCCTACTCATTTCATATTAACTATAAGCTCTTATATGATGAACCACTTCATTCCAAGGTTAAATACCACATACGGTTTTCATTGAACTATTACTTCGTGAGACACATGCAAATACGGCATTTGATGACCTCATCAATTAAAATTTTTCGTTCTTTACTCCAAAATGTTTATTTGATCTAAAGATCACATTAGGGCGAGAGGAAATAGAAAATTCAAAATATCTTCGTTATTATGAGTCGGATCATTATATGTTATAGAACCAATTATATATATATATATATATATATATATATATATATATATTTATATATATATATATATATATATATATATATATATATATATATAAAATTTTGAACGGACCTCATTTTCGTCATCTCCTGGGTAGGATCGATGGACATTTGAAGACATTTTTCGAAACTCTCGTCATGAGTACGACCTCAATAGCTGATTTCCCTTAAGGTCTGCTAAAAATCTGCTAATAAGGTCCGTTCTGAACACTGGGAGGGGGTTTTAGAAAACTCGAAATATCCCCGTTACTATGAGTTGAATGGAAAATTGTACTTAAATAAAATTACATTACCTATAAATGTTTTGGTATGTACATAAAGCCTCTAACATGAATATTAATAGAAAAATTTGGAATTTACTCCTACTCATGTCCTAAGAACAACAAGCTGTTTTATCATTAACAACTTTAATCAAAGCGTATATGCCAAATATTGTTTACAAGATTCCTTGATTATACGAGATACATGCTAATTCGTTGTAGGTTGTTTGTTTGGGCAATCAAAATCGTGGTTATTACGCCCGAAATGTAAAATTTAGTGTTTTAGTTACTTGGTTTCTGTGATTGTTGTTGTTAGGACATATTAGACAGTAATTAAATTATACTAACCTATTTACTATTTACATGTCTGTTAACGCTCTAGTTTTCGCCATTTTGTGTTTGATCGTTACCGAACTGGGTATTTACTATTATTTACATCCACTTTATGCTACTATGGCTAACCGAGACTGAGTATTTAATCGTTTTATGTAACAATTAAGATTAAGCTCGTTAATGGCTGAAATCGGACAAGTTGGAGTGGGGTTCTCGAAAATTAGACAAATCTCTGTTACTAGAACCAATCTTATTGAAAATTAAATGTACTATAAATATCTTAATATATATAAATCTCCTGTCACGATGTTTGTCCGCGATGGACTCCTAAACTACTTAACCGATTTTAAATTAAATTGGCACACCGTGAGCAGTCTGGTCCAACTTGAGAGATAGGATAGCTTAGATCTTTAATTATAGTCGCAATTTTATTTTATTGCAAATTATTTGTCTATAATTAATTGACAGTCACAATTATCTGTTAACTCCAAAAGATTCTAACAGATGTCGATACTTTTCGACTGGATTGAGTAAGTAATCAATAGATGGCACTGCTATGGTAACAGTTTAAATGTCATATGTTATTCACTAACAACTTTGTAATATGCTCATTCGTTACAAAATTAAATGGAAATAATAAATTTAAAAATTAATTCTTTTGTATTGATTTCTGCTTAATATAAACTGTAAGAAAATTTTAATCAATCGTGTTCAACGTCCTTCCCCTTCAAATCCTAATCCCTTGAATTTGTGTACCAACTTCAACATTTCCGTCTTGGTTCGTAAATAATTTCATTGTACTAAAGGGTTGTAGTCGTAGAAAATCTGTCATGGAGGTCACCATATTTTTTTACAAATACCATCTATGTAAAAAGCATGGTGGACCCCGTGACTGATGTTCTCCTACCGTTCCTCTTAAATTGTATACTACAATGTAATATAACAATAACTTTAGCCACAGCAACGCGTGGCCGGGTCTGCTAGTTGTTATATATTTCTATTCTATATCTCGAATATTAACCAAGAACTTTTCAGTTTTCAGCCTTCAGCAAACCTCCACTCCTGCTAATGTCATATTAATAATAAGTTGTTATATCATGAACCACTTCATCCCAATATTAAATACCAAATATTGTATTCATTGAACTTCTACTTTGTGAGATATATGCAAATACGTTCTGTTGACCACCCCCCCCCCGCCAAATTTAAGCGATTGAGATAAAAATTATTCTGATTCATTATATATTACAGTATTAGATATAGTAAATAGTTTTCAATAAAATTAATATATTATATTCTATCCAGATATATTTCAGTGATTGTTTCTTTCAGGTGAAGACTATTCCTATCTAGCTGAGGCTCTGAGTTGTTGGCAGACCTGTTTGTTTACAATTCAGACGCTTTCCGTTGTGGAGGTTATTAAAATTTAAATTGACTGAAAGATTTCTCATTGTCATTTGTATTTGAAAACTTTATATTCAGAGTGGTGTTAAGTATAAAAATATGTAAATTTATCTATTGTAAAGACTTTTTTTGAAAGGTGTAGATTCTTTTCTATGGGAAGTTATGAAAATTGACTGAAATAACTCTTATTATCGTTTTTATTTATTCACTTCACGGTGGTTGATTTGTAAAACTTCACGGCTTTTTTCATCTCCTAGATGGGATGGATGGATGTTTGAAGAAATGTTTCGAAAATCGCGTACAACCACAATTGCTGATTTTCCTAAAGGGAAATCTGCTAAAACTCTTGAAGGGAAATAGCGAGGTCATTGGCGGGTTTACTCGAGTTGGAAGCGGACTCCAGAGAAAGTTGATAGCCAGCTGAGTAAGGACGAGCCCCCAGAAGAGACAGCTGTTGGCAGCTATACTAGCGCATTCTGCCGCCACTCCCCCCTCCTAAACACACAACCAGCCTTCAGTTACGACCCGACCTCCGTCTCCTCACCATCGTCTGTGCTATTGTTCTCATCCCAAATCACAGTCGTACACCAAACTCTCAGGCCGCATTCCCGCCAAACGACTGACTTGCAAGGATTCGAATCTCCGGCACAAGACTTCTTATTTTTTCCTCTCCCAACAAGCGAGCCGTCAACCAATCCGAAAAGGTAAGACATAATTTCTCATCAGACACATACCCCAATATATATAGCTTAGAACCCTGAAGGCAGTTCTCCCAAGAGTTCCCTTGTGACACCATTAAAAATACACCTTGGAGAGCTACCAATTAGTTTGCGTGGGCGATCTCTCCTACTCGACTTTAGTACTCATTCACGCGGGAAGCCAACGCTTAATTGCACACTTCGCAAATAGCCTAGAGAGGTCTTCGCTTATTTTGACTCACTCGCAAAAAGCACAGGTACAGAGTCATATTTTTCTCTCTCAAATAAACAACCCATTACAACTTTATAGGGATTTCATTTACTTCCAAAGACATTACGAACACCTTTCGTTGATAAGATAGCCCTAATATATACAAGAACCCAGTGAGCAATTTCACTCAGAGCTTTCCACAAGTTTAACCAGTTGAATTTCTGTGGAATACTAAAAAAGTCCGTCATACTGGACGTGTGCTTTATCTCTGTAAGTACAAGTTCAACGAGACCATTATTTGGTATTTAAGCTTCTTATAAGGTTCTTCATGATATAACAGCTTACTGTTAATATGCCATGAGTAGTAGTAGGGTTTACTGAAGGCCGAAAACTCAGTTATCTCAGTTAATAATGAAGACTGTGGAAGAAGATATATAGCAACATTTATAGAGCATTTGACTTGCAATAATATTTCTTCTATACCCTTTTTTGATCCAACAGATAATAACGGAGTATTTCGAATTTCCGAAATTCCTCCCTGTCCGATTTCAGCCCTTAGCGATCTTAATCTTTATTTTTACGAAAAAAAAGTTAAAATATGCAATTGGGTGACGATCAAACAAAAATTATGACCGCTAGAGCGGTGATAGCTGATTTCTCTTATGGGAAATCTGCTAAAATAAATGTTAAAAGTGGTAGAAAAAAAACAACTATTAAGCCATAGTACTCCCAGAAATTTTAGTTTATGAATAATGCACATTCAAATTTAATATGCCTTGGTTAAAGCCCAAAAACGTTAATCATATTTAACCCACAAACACTTAAATGCACCAAAATAAACCGCAGGGGCTGCATAAACTATGCGGATTTCATGACTTCTTAATGAGGCACAGATGCCCTTTCATTTTTTGTTCCCTACTACCGCCGTAAGACCACTGTTTAACACAAAACTTTAAATAAAGTAAAATGAGAAATTTAGTCTCGATGTAAAAATCTATTCGAGTAGAAGCGAGGGTTTACAGAAAACCACAAACTAAAAAATAACTCCGTTAATATTAGAGTAAGACAGAAATTGATAAAACAAGGATTTTAGGACATCGCTTGATCAATATGGTTAGTTATGCGATTGGTTATTTTTTCAATTAGACTTGTACTAGTGTAACGACTTTATATTTTAACTCAGTTTCTGAACATTAGTATCGAATTTTTGATCATCTTCAGATACAAATGCCAGCTGCTAAAGCGTTCAAAGACTTATGTATATATTTCAGCTAAGACAAGACACTGAAAAGAAAATAGAAATGTTACATCCTAAAGGAATTGTTATATAAAAACAACTCTATCAGTAGGTAGAATGCGGATGGCTCCTTGCTTATTTATGTTCGAGATAGTAAAGCTTTGATTTAGTGCCAAATGACGTCAGAGATACATCTAGAATGGCCCAACAACTCAAATCTAATCTCTTTTTCGCCCTTTGAGAAAATCTCGTTGGATCGGTGAGGCCGGCTGGTTTATAAGACAAGAGACGGGCCCCCTTCCTTGGAGCAACACTCCCCATAATAACGGGATGGGGAACCCTTTCCCTCCCGTCGTGCCGAGTAGTGTCCTCACATCAAGATCTTAATACGGGTCTGTCTACGTCACGCAGGTGCCGTGTAAAGCTAAGCAGATTTCCCACGCACTGGAATATGTTATTCTAATGATCTCGTCTCACCATCTATTCCCTACTTCTCCCTAATTAGAATTGAAGTGTATGCACCACATCAGATGTCTAGTGACTGACAACGGAGGTTGGGGAACCCGAAAATTCAAGCAAATTCTGAAACGTTGAGTGCAAGTAGAGTAATTTATTCGAATCACAAAACTAATGATTAAATCACCTTATTTAAAAAAAAAAAAAACGGTTTCAGCTTACAGCCTTGATCTTTAGTTTTACAAAAACTATTATATATATAGGATATTCTAACCTATACACGTTCAAGCAAGATAGCTTTGTTGCTTTTAATTCTATTTGTTTAGTGACGTGTCCAGAACAATTACTTTTGATTTCAGGGAAAGTTGTTTATCTGCGGTTTCCAAGCTTTGCTCGGGAAATATTTATACTGAATAATGAGTGCATTCCGTGCATTGCATGACTGCACTATGCACTAGCTGTTTACATTTGCCGCAACAGATTATGTTTTGCTTTTATATCTCTCTGGGAACTAATTACCTTTGTAAAGTCTACAAGACAAGGGTACAATATATATATTTATATCTCGTATGTCGAGTTCAAGTCAATCGCTTGTCAATGTTCGAAATTTTATTGGTCACGAAAATTATAATCATTCATCATTATTAAGTACTATGCTACAATAAAACTTTTTTTTTCGCCCTAAGTCAAAAATCATATATGTTTTGTCTGGTCAATAACTTTCCTCCAACCGGTGCCCATTATTAAAAATATTTATTACTAATACTTACTATTTTAGCAGATTTCCCTTAAGGGAAATCAGCTATTGAGGTCGTACTCATGACGCGATTTTCGAAAAATTTCTTCAAATGTCCATCGATCCTACCCAGGAGATGACGAAAATGAGGTCCGTTCAAAACTATATATATATATTTGTCTGTTAACACTCTAGCGGTCGCAATTTTTGTTTAATCGTCACCAAACTCGGTATTTAATCGTTTCATGTAAAAAGGAAGATCAAGTTCGTTAACGGCTGAAATCGGACCAGTGGGAGGGGAGGTTAGAGGGGGGATTTTCAAATATTCGAAATATCTCCGTTATTATGCATCGGATCGTAAAATTGTATAGAACCAATCATATTGCAAATTAAATTTGCTATAAATAATGTTATATACATTTATTCTGTATCTTGAATATTAACCGAGATATTTGCATTTGTATTCTGCGTGTGATCGCCAGTAGGCTATGTTCGGACTTTCCGCCGAGAGCTCTGGTGGCCATTTCCATAACTATTCGTCCCTCGTGAATAGTTTTAGAGGTTAGGTTAACTGTTTTTTGGGGCTAGAAACAACTGGGTTATTACGCCCTAAATAATGTTTTAGGTTTAGAGCCAAAACCTGAATGGGCTCCACAAGAATATTGCGTGTACTGTACAGATTTCCCATTTGAACACACTACCGATCCATATCCTTATACATTCTCTACTTCTAAATAAAAAATCCGGTGAGCAGAACTGGTGGCTGAATACCAGAAATAAGGGTATCTTTTGAAAACAATATTTGGTATTTATACTTGGTATATGACGTCCCATGATATATTCACTAAATTTTAAAGTGAGATGACTAAAAGTGGACGATTACGGAAGGCTGACAATTAAACAAATTCAAATATCTCCGTTTATATTCATGAAAGAGGAAGTGTTTTATTGAACACAGAGCAACCGACATTTACACCAAATACAATTTAAAACAAGGCTGATTATTTATGGTTTTTCGGCCCGACATATCACTAAGATTTGCGAAAAACCACTTAAGTCAAAAACAACAACTTTTCAGGAGGCACGTTTTAATTGCTTCTTGCTTTTTGTATAAAACATAAAAGCTCACTGTAAATAAATAAATCCTTTCCATTACCAGTTTCAACAATACATAATAACATACTGATAGATAATACATTTTTCTTGATATTATTTGACTTATGTCATTAGGTTAATATTCATTATGATTTACATTTATTATTATTATTATTATTTATTAACGTCCACTTTTTGCAACTTAGGCTAATCGGGACGGGTTATCTACAGGTTACCACCCTTTTCTAGTCAGGGTGGGATTTTAGGACGTTATTTAATGAATTTCGTCACTAAATAATTTCCTTTGCCCAGGCAAGAATCGAACTCGCCACTCTAGGTTTACCAACTTACGTGTTTGGGATCATGACTTATTCCACTGAAGTCTAAGATATTGTATGACTTATGTTTTTTTTCTCTTCCGTTACTCCATTTCAATTTGCATAGAGTAACTGCTGCACACACACACACACACACACACACACACACACACACACACACACACACACACACACACATACACCAGCGCGCACAAACACTATATATATATATATATATATATATATATATATATATATATATATATATATATATATATTATATTAGATCTCCTGCAAAAGATATAGCAACCTTAATACATTAAATCGACAAAACTAGATAACAAAAACATGTAATACAAAAATAATACATAAAAAAACATGTGTGACACTGCTGAAGAGTCAAATGTGGTTTGTAACTTATGTCGTTTTTCTCAAAGGGATATCATTGAGTAGATACTTATCCATTAGAAAAAAAAAAAATTAATTTTGGACTTATGTGGTTTTTCCCAAACGCTAGTTAACGGAAATATTATGATTTTAACATTTTTCTCCCGCTCTAAACGAACATTGCGATCGCTAGAGCGTTATCAAGGAAGTGTACTTTGAAGAAATGTTTAGAAAAGAAAATCTTGTCATGAGTACAACCTAAATAGCTGATCTCCCTTAACGGAAATCAGTTAACAGTGATTTACAAACCAAAGCATGTACTTGTTGCATACTATGTAAGTACACAGCCCTTAATGTCAACATGTAGAAGGATATAACTTAATAAATAAAAGAATTATCTGAGTTCATGATGTCTGAAAATTCATCATTTTAGCAGATTTCCCTTAAGGGAAATCAGCTATTGAGGTTGTATTCATGACGTTATTCGAAAAATTCCTTCAAAACTCCATCGATTCTACCTATATGACGAAAATGAGGTCCGTTCAAAATTGTATATCTATATTTGTCTGTTATCACTCTAGCTGTTGCAATTTCTGTTTAATCATTGCCAAATTCAATATTCTAATGCTCTATATATATATAAAAAAAAAAAAAAAGATCAAGTTCCTTAAACTTCACAAGGCAAATCTGCTTTGGTAACGCAGCCCCTGCGTGACGGACATTTTAATATAAGGTGTTTTTAAAAACCAAATAATCGGAATGTTCTAATAAATCACATTTCAGTGTGTCACAGAGAATAATAAAAACAAAGGTCTTTGTTTTTACTGTAGTTAGGGGTTCAAGAGAGGAAGTGGTAGATTTACAACCCTTCCAGCAAACTTTTGTGAACTCATTAATCTCATGTAAAGTTTAATAAGCTCTCACTTTCGAGTGGTTTATTCAGATAACCACTCAAAACTATTGGCCAATATTTTTTTGCCAAAAAAGGAACCGAAAAAAAAAAAATTACACTGGTAATATACATACTTTTAATTGTCAGCCTCTTTTAGAAAGAAATACAAAAGTCCGTCACGCAGGGGCTGCGTAAACTAAGCAGATTTCCCACGTGTTTTTGCAATAGAGAAATCTGCCTAATAACAACTGCAGTAGTAAGAAATCTCTAAACCTAAAACATTATTTAGGGCGTAATAACCCAGTAGTTTCTAGCCCCAAAAAACAGTTAACCTAACCTCTAAACCTATTCACGAGGGACGAATAGTTATGGAAACGGCCACCAGAGCTCTCGGCGGAAAGTCCGAACATAGCCTACTGGCGACCACACGCAGAATACAAATGCAAATATCTCGGTTAATATTCAAGATACAGAAACAATGTATAGAACAATATTTATAGTAAATTTAATTTGCAATAAGATTTATTCTATACAATGTTTCGATCCGACGCATAATAACGGAGATATTTCGACTTTTTGAAAATCCTCCCCTCTAAACCCCCCCTCCCACTGGTCCGATTTCAGCCATTAACGAACTTGATCTTCCTTTTTACATAAAACGATTAAATTCCGAGTTTGGTAACGATCAAACAAAAATTGCGACCGCTAGAGCGGTAACAGACAAATATATATATATATATATATATATATATATATATATATATATATATATATATTTGTATATATAAATACAGTTTTGAACGGACTTCATTTTCGTCATCTACTAGATAGGATCGATGGACATTTGAAGAAAAATGTCGAAAATTCCGTCATGAGTACAACCTCAATAGCTGATTTCCCTTAAGGGAAATCTGCTAAAAAATTGTCCACGTCAACTGGTGTTTTCATCCGTAGGCGGTGCTGAAGGTCGTATTCAAATCCAGAGAGGTCATTAGCAAAGGTCATTAACCTTCAAGTTTATTTGATGAGTTTATAATGTTTAAGCAAAAGAAAGCGAAATAAAACTAATTGATTTTAAATCAAGGCTAATCTTTTTAACCATTTGTTTTAAATAGTTTATAACTCTATGGGAAGTTAGCTATTTATCTTAAACTCATGACGAAATTTTTTTTTTATGCATGGCCTGTCCTGTGTAGTTGTCAAGTGCGTTAAGACTCATGGATGAGTAGTAATGCGAATAAAATGTAAGATGACGTAATCAGCCGTTATTCCAGTACTTGGGGAATGCTTAGTTTGAGTATACTCTATATGACAAGAGTTTATCGAGGTGGGACATCAAAATGAAAAGCTATATATCATATTGGAACGCCAAAAAAGTACGAAACGCAGGGGCAGCGTAAACTAAGCAGATGTCCCACGTGCTGATATAACATACTTGTGATCTCATTTCACCACATATTTTCTATTTCTATGTGTAAAAAAACAACCGTACGTACGTTTAACTCACATAATACTGGAGTTACGAAAAAATGCGTAGGAAAACAATTATCGACCATCATAATTTAACAAGATTCTATAATATTTTACGATAATTTAACAAGATTCTATAATATTTTACTAGATAGATAGATAGATAGATAAAAATTCTGTATTTAAGTATAAACTTTTTACAGGGGGTCCGAATATTTACAAAAATAAAAAGAAAAATTAAAACACATAGCTAGGTACAATACTTCTCTAAAGTAATACATATAATATTGGTGATTGATAAAATAAATAATTTGGCTATAATTAGTATATCAATAAACAAAAAATTACATTATAGTAAAAATAGCTTACTCAACATTGGGTGATCTTCAAATTTGATACATAATTAATCTTAATTTAATAGAAACAAAAATTAAAATAAAGAATAAAGAAATAGAAAGAAAGAAAAGAAAAGAAAAATAAACGAGAACATAAAATTTCATTAATCTGCTTATATTAAAGAAAAATAAATAAATAAATAAAAAATAATAATATAATAAAATTAAATTATAATAATAAGTAAATATAATAATATATATGTATAGTAATAGACAAAATAAAGAGACAGTTCTTCTAAATCATCAATCAGTTCCGAAGGCACAATATTAATTATGAAAAATAAATAGATAAATAAAATATATAAATAATTATAATAATAAATGAAATATTTACAATTTGTGTTGGAAGTGATAAATCAATCAAACATTATGAAAGCTCGTACTTTAAGGGCATTTATAACAAATTTATAGGTATCAAGTGCCTTAGATTTGTCTTCTATTGTGAACAATTGCTTGAGCTGTGTATTTGGTGAATCAGTAGGATTAATATGTTTGGAGATGTACGCATTTCTGATGTGGCTATACATAGGGCAGCGGAAGAAGAAATGGTGGAGTGTTTCCTCTTCATACAGATTGCAAATGCTGCATAATTCCTCACAGTTAAGTTTGTATGCACTGCCGTTCCAATATATTTTGAGAGTCTTGTCCGATGAAAGTCTGCACTGTGCTATGATTCTGGTAACGTGGATATTGTTGATAAAAATGAGGTACTTCTCCACATCTTTGCTTGCTTTGAACGATTGGTATTGATGGGAAAATGAAGATTTAAGAACTCGCTGGATATCCATTGCTTTTAATTTTTCACTGTAACTCGTTAAGACAGTTTCCTTGATGGCCTTAAGAGTTATCCAGTCCTGAGTTGTCCAAACATCCTCGTAACCTGCTTCAGAAATTATTTTTCTTAAGTGAGAGACCCAGTTTAGATTAGATCCTCGGCCCCTAATATTTTACTATTCTACTCATTATAACCAAGATATTTTAAATTTTCGAATTCCCACCCATTTAAACCCCCACTCTTCCAGGTCCGATTTCAGCCAATGAAGAATATGATATTTAGTGTCGACTGAAACGTTTAAACATCGAGCTTGGTGTTCAAAAACATTTTTGAAACTAGAGCATACATTTCTAATTGATAATGTTAGCACTCAACAAATTTGAATGTATCCTCACATAATAAGTGACATCAACACGGCGACAAGGTTTTGTGATCTGAGAGTTGTATCAATGTGAAAATTTATTCCCATCTGGGGAAATCTAAATAAAAACTATTCGTTGTCTCGTTGCATCAAATTAAAAGGGTTTGTCATCTAAAAGCATAGGATGAAGGAATATTTGCCATCTAGAGGCAAAAAATTTGAAGAACTATTCTGTTTGTCATGTAGTGGCATCGAAATAAAATAGCTTTTGCAATTCAAAAGCACGAATATGGAAATCTATTGTGCGATAATGAAATAAAACGTTATTTGCAATCTTGGAGGGGAAAAAAAAGCAGAAGCAAAAGATAAATCTATTTGGTATCTACTTATTTTGGAATAAACAGGGTTTGTAATAAAAAATCATTAACATCTAGGGGCATAGAAATTCATTTTGAAGTGTTTAATATAAATTCAGAACTAGCATGAGCATAGACACTCATTTTAAAGTGTTTAATTGAACTTCAGACTCATATGAGCATAGACATTGATTCTAGAAAGTGTTTTATAGAACTTCAGAACCATCATGAGCATGTACATACACTTTGAAGTATTTGATAGAAATTCAGAACTAACATCAGCATAGAAATTGATTCTAGAATGTGTTTTATAGAACTTCAGAACCATCATGAGCATGTACATACACTTTGAAGTATTTGATAGAAATTCAGAACTAACATCAGCATAGAAATTGATTCTAGAATGTGTTTTATAGAACTTCAGAACCATCATGAGCATCGACATTGATCTCAAAGTTTCCAATAGAAATTCAGAAGTAATGTGAGCATGGGCATTGATTTCATAGTGTTTAGTAGAACTCCAGAATCACCATGAGCATAAAAATTGATTCTAGAAAGTGTTTTATAGAACTTCAGAACCATCATGAGCATGTACATACACTTTGAAGTGTTTGATAGAAATTCAGAACTAACATCAGCATAGAAATTGATTCTAGAAAGTGTTTTATAGAACTTCAGAACCATCATGAGCATGTACATACACTTTGAAGTGTTTGATAGAAATTCAGAACTAACATCAGCATAGAAATTGATTCTAGAAAGTGTTTTATAGAACTTCCGAACCACCGTGAGCATCGACATTGATCTCAAAGTTTCCAATAGAAATTCAGAAGTAATGTGAGCATGGGCATTGATTTCATAGTGTTTAGTAGAACTCCAGAATCACCATGAGCATAGAAATTGATTCTAGAAAGTGTTTTATAGAACTCCAGAATCACCATGAGCATAGAAATTGATTCTAGAAAGTGTTTTAAATAACTTAAGAACCATCATGAGCATGTACATACACTTTGAAGTGTTTGATAGAAATTCAGAACTAACATCAGCATAGAAATTGATTCTAGAAAGTGTTTTATAGAACTTCAGAACCATCATGAGCATGTACATACACTTTGAAGTGTTTGATAGAAATTCAGAACTAACATCAGCATAGAAATTGATTCTAGAATGTGTTTTATAGAACTTCCGAACCACCGTGAGCATCGACATTGATCTCAAAGTTTCCAATAGAAATTCAGAAGTAATGTGAGCATGGGCATTGATTTCATAGTGTTTAGTAGAACTCCAGAATCACCATGAGCATAGAAATTGATTCTAGAAAGTGTTTTATAGAAGTTCAGAAACACGATATTGGACTTAAGAACCACCATGTGCATAAACAATAATTGAAAAGTGTTTAATAGAAATACAGAACTAACACGAGCATAGGCACTGATTCCATAGTATTAATAGAACTTCAGACCCATCATGAGCACAATCATCTTAGTGTTTGATAGAACTTTATTTGCTTTAACATCAGTGTTATTTCACAGAGGCAAGCACAAACTTCCTCCATTTTTGACGGATCAAAAATTCCATATTTTAAAATGATGAGAAGTAGAAGATATTTTATGGAGGATATTGAGCAGACGTGAATCCGACCTTTGTATTGTCTCATTGTTATTGTTTTCATTATAATTGCAGATGGTGCTATTACTAAGCAAATGTAAATAGAGCAGATAGAGACATATTGTCTATAATGAATTCATAAGTCTACCAGCTATCATTTTGAAATATATTCAGGTTTTAGTAACATTTTTTTAAGGGGGAAAATCAGCTGTTTTCAACTCACATTCTTATAATCGTACCTACAAAATGGCAAGGGAAACAGCTATTGAGGTCATAATTTAAGTTTTTACGTTCTTTAATTAAATTAAATTTATTAACGTCCACTTTTTGCAATTAAGGCTAATTGGGACATGTTATTTACAGGTTACCACCCTTTTCTAGGCAGGGTGGGACTAAGAATTTTATTTAATGAATTTCGTCACTAAATAAATTCCTCTGCCCAGGCGGGATTTCGAAATCTCCATTCTAGGTTTACCATGTGAGATTTTTTCATCCTACCTACATTAAATTTAAGGCTTTAACTCATGCAGCTAACCTGATCCCCAGGTTCTACGTTCTAGCTTCGAAAATATTTTTTTCTATTTACACTATACTATATATCTAACTGTTTCATTCAACTCTAATGTTCACATTCGTTAATGGCGGAAATCAGACCTGGAATAGGGTTGAAAATTCAAAACAATCTAAGTTAACTTTAGAAATGGAGAATAAATATGGTGAGATGATAGTCTGTCATACCAACACATGGATAATCTGTTTAGTTTACGGAGTTCCTACGTGAATGAAATTTTAAAATATTCATTTATCTGGATGACATTTGTGAGACAACACGCGATTTGGCTTATTTTGCGTTATATGCTTTAGCGTACTTTTAAATAAAAATGAATTATGTTGATACAATGGTATTCATGTGGAATACGACTAATTAGGCTAGAAGAGGGTGGTCACCTGTAAAGTACCCGTCCCAATTAGCCATAGTAGCAAAAAGTAGGCGTTCATAAATAATAATAATAAGTAACCGTTGGCATGGAAAAGTTTTTTAACTTTTACGTTCGATTTTTGCGACTATGGCTAATTGGTACGGGTTACTACAGGTTCCCACTAACCAGGATGGGAATATATTTATTTAATGAGTACGTCACTAGATAATATCTTATTTCTCGGGTGAGAATCAAACTCATGATTCTATGTTTACCATGCCAGATATTGACCAACGCCTTAACTCACATGGCTAACTTGAGCCCATAATATTATTTACTTATTTATACAGGCCAAAAGTATAGGCTATATTATTAACAGGTGGCTAGTGAGGGTCTGCCTAGCACGAGACCAGTAAGGCGTTACTTCAAATTTAACTGGGAAAAAGTTTCAAACATTCGAAAAACAATATTCCAACGTATATCCGAAAATAAGGTTCGACTTGTACTTACCGAGACTAGAATAATAACATAAATGCAAATAACATAAGCACCACTCTGTTACACTGTAGTTAAATAACAATGCGTCATTTATACAAAGCAGTACTGTTTTACAGCCCTCAAGAATAGATAATAAGTATTCTCGAAATTTTGCCATAAACTAAAACTTCTATCACCAACATAGACCAGCAAACAATAACCACACTGTATATATAGTTTCGAACGGCCCTCATTTTTAGCAGATTTCCCTTCAGGGAAATCAGCTATTGAGGTCGTACTCATGATGCGAGTTTCGAAAAATTTCTTCAAATGTCCATCCTACCCAGGAGATGACGAAAATGAGGTCCGTTCAAAATTATATATATATATATATATATATATATATATATATATATATGTGTGTGTGTGTGTGTGTGTGTGTGTGTGTGTGTGTGTGTGTGTGTTAACGCTCTAGCGGTCGCAATTTTTGTTTGATCGTTACCAAACTCGAAATTTAATCGTTTTATGTAAAAAGAAAGATCAAGCTCGTTAATGGCTGAAATCGGACCAGTGGGAGGGGGGTTTAGAGAGGGAGGATTTTTGAAAATTCAAAATATCTCCGTTATTATGCGTCGGATCGAAATATTGTATAGAATATATCTTATTGCAAATTAAATTTACTATAAATATTGTTCTATACATTTATTCTGTATCTTGAATATTAACCGAGATATTTGCATTTGTATTCTGCGTGTGGTCACCAGTAGGCTATGTTCGGACTTTCCGCCGAGAGCTCTGGTGGCCGTTTCCATAACTATTCGTCCCTCGTGAATAGGTTTAGAGGTTAGGTCAACTGTTTTTTGCGGCTAGAAACTACTGGGTTATTACGCCCTAAATAATGTTTTAGGTTTAGAGGTTTCTTACTACTACAGTTGTTATTAGGCTGATTTCCCTATTGTAAAACTTCACGTGGGAAATCTGCTTAGTTTACGCAGCCCCTGCATGACGGACTTTTGTTATCTTCTGTCAAGGACTGATGTAGATTTCAAATATTTTTTCGAATATCAAGTGTCATCGAATAAAAAATAAAATTAACCTGGTACAACGAATATCATAAAACATAGTAATATGGTTTCAGGAATTCATTAGCCAAATGATAGACATCTAGAATGCTATCAAGGCTGTTTTGATGTTTGCTGGCCTAATGTTAATGACCTTTGCAGGAAGTGATATCGTTAATTCAGGCCTCCGAGGACATTTCCGAAACTATGTATAGTTACAATAATTTAAAGAAATATTGTATAGGCTCATTTCAGCAGATTTTCCTTATGGTAAAATCAGCTATTGAGGTTGTATTCGAGACACTATTTTTGAAGATTTTCTCATCTATCCTACCCAGGAGAAGACAAAAATGAGCTCCGTTCAATATTTATATATATATATGGAAGTTTTGCTTTTACTAAGACTTTTAGGAACTTCCAGCGGTGTGAAATTAGCAGATTTCATTAACGGAAATCAGTTGTCGAGGTTGAACTCGTGGCGCCATTATTGAAATATTTTTCTGGAATGAGGAGGGGGGGGTTTAGATGGGAGAAAATTTATCGAAAAATTTTATAGATACCATGTTATTGAACATTTAATTGTCTACGAATGTTGTTGTATACATATTTTCGATTTCATGAATAATTACCGTGATATTTGGATTTTTTTTTAGTTTTCAGCCTTCAGTCTCATACGCGTGTCATATTAACAATAAGCTGTTATATCAAATATTGTTTTCAAGATACATTTATTATACGAGATACATGTAAATTCGTTGCTTCATGACGTTATTAATTGAGATTTTACGCTCTTGTTTGGAATATGATTTCTTGATGTATAACATGTTCAATATTTAACTGTTTCAGTCAACACTAATAACCATAATTGTTATTGGACCACCTGAAATAGTGGAGATTCAGAGTGGAGGGGGTGATTCGAAAATTCAATATATTTTCCTTATTATGACACGGATCTAAAATGTTACTAATTGAGTATATATTTGTTTGTTAACGCTCTAGCGGTCGCTATTTTTGTTTAATCATTACCAAACTCGGTATTTAAATGTCTCATGTAAAAATAATAATCATGTTCGTTAATGGCTGAAATCGGGCAAGTGGGGGTTTAGAGGGGGGGGGATTTTAAAAATTCATAATATCTCCGTTACTAAAAGTCTAATCGAAAAATTGGATAATTGAATACAACCATTCGTATTGTGAATTAGACATTCTATAAATGTTTTTATAGAATATGGGATTCCAATATCTTGATTACTAAACGAAATATTTGCTTTTTTTTAGTTTTCATCCTTCTGTAAACCCCCTGTCTCGCGCATGTCATATTAATAGTAAGTTTTTATATTATGAACCACATTATTCAAAGCTTAGCTACCATATATTGTCTTCAATGAACTTTTACTGTGTGAGAAACATGAAAATATGTGGTGTGATGTCGTTATCAAATAAGATTGTCCGGTCTTGACTAGGAAATAATTATTTCATCTACACCATAGTTGATATTTAATTAGTTTCATTCAACACTAAAGACCATATTTGTTAATGGCACAAATCGGGCAGGAAATAGGGGGATGTAGAGGGGGAGGTTTGGAAAATTCAAAATATCTCCGTTAGTGAGAGTTGGAGAATACGAATTGGATCAAAAAATGTTATGGAACCAATCTTGTTAAATTATTGATGCTCTACAATTGTTGTTGTATGCATTTTCTATTAACTCAAATATTAAGCAAGCTATTATTTTGGTCTTTTCAGCCTTCTGTAAACCTCCTACAAGTATTCACCGAATTTTTACTTAAAAATAGAGAATATATAATGAGATGACCTTACTAATGTAATGTACAAGTAGATGGGAAAACTGCATAATTTACGCAGCCCTCCGTGACAGACAGATATTTATTCTTGAGCTTTTGATCACTTTTTGGGATTTGCCCCTGTTGGGAGTTATTATCACGTATATTTATTTATAAATATTCCCAATTTACTGTACATTTTATAATTTATAATAGATTGTTCTTAACTCCAAAACAATTTGTTTATATAAAAGTTACGTTATACATTCTTGAACTAGGAGAGGGAGGGGGGATTACACCTGAGAATAAAAATAATTTATTTTCATGGCCTAGCTATTTTTAATGGGAGATCAAAGTCACCTTGGTTAGAAAAAGCTGCCAACCATTTGTTGTGTCCTTGAAGTGTCCACATCTGTTCAACATCTCTTAATCACCCTGTAATTATTTTTTTTTTTAAATATTTCGTTTTCAAAGTAATTTATACTTGGAAAGGAAATCGGCTATTAAGATTGTTCTCATGGTGGAATTTTTGAAGGATGTCAAATGTCCACCATTCCTACTTAGTAGAAACCCGTTCATATATATATATATATATATATAGAGAGAGAGAGAGAGAGAGAGAGAGAGAGAGCTACTACCTAAATATTTGTCTGTTACCGCTCCAGGGGTCGCAATTTGTCTTTGATTGTTACCAAACTCGATATTTAGTCGTTTTATGTAAACAAGAAGATCTAATTCGTTAACGGCTGGAATCCAACCAGTGGGAGGGGGGGGGAGGGTTTAGAGGGGAGGAACTTCGAAAATTCGAACTACTATCCGACTATTTGTCGGATCGAAAACATGTATACAACTAACCCTATTACAAATTGAATTGCGTATAAATATTTTTCTGTACATTTATTCTCTATCTTGAATATTAACCAAGATATTTGCATTTTTATAAAGTGTGTGCGGATAACGGACGAGATGAGATCGGCTGATTTTGGTTCTATTCGTGTCTTTCCGCCGAAAGCTAGTCCGGCCGTTTCCATAACTGTTCGTCTCTCGTGAAATCTGTTTAGAAACTCGTCACTACTAATGTTTCTAGTATAAAGATTTCTCTATTGTAAAACTTCAAGCGGGAAATATGCTTAGTTTACGCAGCCCCTGCGTGACGGACGTTTGTGTTTAGTTTACGTGGTGTAATTACTAAGGGGAAAAATAAAGAATATTAGAGGATCGTAATACTGATCAGTGGGAAGTCTGCTTCGTTTGCGCAGCCCCTTGTCAGGATACCTGGGTTTTTGAAATTTTGTCAAAAATCGGGGTCACGGGTACCCAAGGGAAATGAGTTAAAAGTAGAAAACAGCTTTATAGGACTCTGACCGTGAAAATAATCTTTGTACCCAAAGGCCAGAGGACAAAAAAACATATTTGAGCCTGATAAGAAATGTTGCCCTTGTGGCTTATCACTAGAAAGGCAGCTAACCTTTTCAGCAAGTCTATCTGGCCGATATGAGGGACACTCATCTTAAACACTTCATCCGAATAGTGTGGATTAGAGATAAATACACGAGTGCTTTACCAGGAGTCGGATAAATATTTGAGTAGTTAAAGCTTCTTTGTGTACGTACATTCATTGTCAAACGTTCTCTTATCACTACAACTCATACGTCACAACGAATTCTTCTGATAACTCGTCCTCCACTTGATTCATATTTCTATTTGGTGATTCGATAAGGCTCCTTACACACCTTCCTCCGAGAGCCAATTGAGTTTGTGCTTCTGTTGGAACAGTATTAAGTCAAACTACCAGCTGCCAGGTATTTATGCAATTTGATATTATTTCCCGAGAAAAAAAAATTAAACAAAATATTGAGACATTTCCTTACGACATTTTGCTTTGATTAAAACTTTTAGGAACTTCTAGCTGTGTGAAATTAGCAGATTTTCATTAAGGGAAATCAGTTATTGAGGTTGTACTCATGATGCGATTTTAGACAAATTTCCTCAAATGAGGTGGGGGTTTTAGAGGGGTGAAATTAGAAAATTCGAAATATCTTCGTTATAATACGTCGGATCGAAAAATTGTATGGAGCCAATGTTATTGAGCATTTAATTCCCCACTAATGTTGTTTATACATATTTTCGATTTCATGAATAATTACCGAGATATTTGGATTTTTTTAGTATTCAACCTTCAGTCTCCTACGCAGGTCCTATTAACAATAAGCTTTTATACCAAATATCGTTTTCAAGAGACATTTATTATACGAGATACATGTAAAGTCTTTGCGTGATAAAGTTATCAATTAAGTTTTAGCAGATTTCCCTTAAGGGAAATCAGCTATTGAGGTTGTACTCATGACGGAATTTTCGAAGTTTTTCTTCAAATGTCCATCGATCCTACCTAGTAGATGACGAAAATGAGGTCCGTTCAAAACTGTATATATATATATATATATATATATATATATATATATATATATATATATATATATAGATCTATCTATCTATATATTTGTCTGTTACCGCTCTAGCGGTCGCAATTTTTGTTTGATCGTTACCAAACTCAATATTTAGTCGTTTTATGTAAAAAGAAAGATCAAGTTCGTTAATGGCTGAAATCGGACCAGTGGGAGGGGGGGTTTAGAGGGGAGGATTTTCTAAAATTTGAAATATTTCCGTTACTATACGTCGGATCGAAAAATTGTATAGAATCAATGTTATTGAAAATTTAATTTACTATAAATATTGTTCTATACATTTATTCTCTATCTTGCATATTAACCGAGATATTTGGATTTTTATTAAATTTGGACCGATAACGGACGTTTCGAGATTCCCGCCAAAAAGTAGTTCGGCCCTTTGCCGTAACTGTTCGGCTTTTGTATGGAGATTTCTCTATTGTAAAACTTCACGTGGGAAATCTGCTTAGTTTACGCTGCCCCTGCGTGACGGACTTTTTTTAAGTTCTTGTTTGGAAGATGTTTACTTGATCTATACCATATATAATATTTAACTGTTTCAGTCAACACTTAAGACAATCTTTGCTATTGGCTGGTCGGGGCTGAAATAGTGGGGGTTTAGAATGGAGGGGGGCGATTCGAAAATTCAATATATTCCCGTTATTAATATAATTATCGGACTCCATTAATAATATTAATAACAATTATTCCATTATTATTATTATTACGTTAGTCGGGTCGTAAAATGTTACTAAGCGAGTTATTCGTACTTTCTTGTTTTCAGCCTTCAGTATAAATAAGTAGAAATATAAAAAAAATTTAATTGATTGAGATGCCTTGTTATTTTCTTAAACTAATTTATGGATGTCATCCTGTAATGAGTTTAATTTTCTGTATAAAATAATCCCCGAGCCATGAAGCTCTTTAATTTATTTTTAAACAAAGTATATTCTTTCATAGATTTAACAAATTCCAACAGAGCGTGAAAGAAACTCCTGAAAATGATATGCTTTTACCGAAATATTTATGTTTGTGGGTGGATGTTTGAAGCATATTCTAGTATTTTGTTATATGGTTATGTGTTCTACTATTTCTCTAAAACGAGTTCACGTTTTGTTTCACAAACAATGCTGTTAAGTACATTTATATTAATGGGAAAGTCAATATTTGTGATTCCTTTGGCCCAGGAGTGGCCAATAGGAGTCTAACGCCATACGTTAAGCGACTTTGGAAGTAACTAAATATATTAGCAACATAGTTACCATTGGAAAATATTTTTTTTTTACACACTTTAATAAAAACCAGAGCAATTTCAGTTTCTTAATAAATTCTTCAAAATGGCAAAATCAGTCTAGGCGTTTGTCTCTAGTCAATCCTAAAATTTTATCACCAGAACTGGTAAAATGTTGTGATTATTCATTGGTAATATTCCAATTATTCATTGATAGAGATGTTCTATGCATTCTGCGAAAGTAGAACAATGCTTAGTTCTTCTGGTTGAATTAGTGTTAAAAAATAGCGTAAAACTTCCAAATATTTTTAATAGACTCAATGAAATGTCTCAGACATTTTATTCGTTTCATTCCAGTATTTTGTGTTAGAAATATCCTCCTCAATCCACTTATTTATTCATCCCTGTATAGAAACCGATGATAAATTTTAGGCATGATAAATTAATACACCAATAGATAATTAAACTTTGAGTTTTAATAATTTTAAACACTTTGCCCCACTTTGCGGTTTACACACAATACACAAAGGGTTTTTATACTGCAAAAGTTTATCATTCGTGATCAACATAAACTGAGCATATTTCCGATTACACTGAAGACGTCATCTCACATATATTCCTTATTTATCTTATAGCATGAACCCTGCATAAACATGCATTTATATAATAATTTTGTATGAGCGTGCGCGTATGTGTGTAGAACATACGTTTTTCCTGAATCGCGTGAGACTCTGTAAATGGTTTGGTTGAGTAACGAAGAATGAGTGAAAGTCCACCAGTTTTAGAAAGGTTTTTTTTTTTTTTTATATCATGTCTAATCTTATTTATTTATGCACTTATTGTGCATACCAAGGCTCGAAATAAAACCTGTACAAATCACCTCGAAAGACATAATTTCAATAATTAACCTAAATGGTAAAATCGTGTTGTAATGGCACATGGATAAAATCATCAGAATTCCAATACCTCATTTCACACTTAGTAGTTTTTTTATTTTTACTCTTTTATTACAAGATCGAAAACGAAATGTAAACTGAGCTTGTGATATTTGAAATATTGGCTTCATGTGTAAACTCGGGAGTACGATACGAGCCAATAATAGTATTAGAGAATGGCAATTGTAGGTATGACAGTTTATGGTAACAATTGTGTAAATAATTTCGCTTATAATTTTTTTTGGCACATTTTTGTTAACATTTATGAATTACAAAATTGTATGTTACTTGTATAACTAGAAAGATGTATAATTAGAATTGATTATATATATATACTGGTATTTTTGACAAGAATGTAAAATTTTAACTTATGGGATGATCTCACAACGAATATGCATAGCAAAGGTCTCGCATAGTAATAAACCAATGTTTGGTATTTAAGCAAAAAGAAAAAAAAGATGTTCATGTTAGAACAGCTTGTTGTTACTATGGCATTTAATGGAGGCTGAAAACTAAATAATCCAATTTCTCGGTTAAAATTCATATTATGTATATAACAAAATGTATAGGCAATTAAATGTACAATAGGATTGACTCTATACACTTTTTCGATCCGACGTATAATAACGGAGATATTTGGACTTTTAAAAGTTCTCCATCTAACCTCCCCCCCCGAGTTTTGCTATTAATGTACTTGATCTTTAGTTTTAAAAGAAACGGGTATATATATATATATATATATATATATATATATATATATAGAGAGAGAGAGAGAGAGAGAGAGAGAGAGAGAGAGAGAGAGAGAGAGAGAGAGGTCGTAACAATAAAACAGGAATTGCAACAGAGAAATACACACACACACACACACACACACAAACACACATACACACATATATATATCGTTCGATATTTGTGGACATATTTTCATAATTGCGCCATGAATAAAGCCCCATTAGCTGATTCCTCTTAACAACATTTTAAAAATACTACTTCAATTCATGAAACGATTTTTTTTCAATCCTGCTTCAGTGGCATGACATTATTTGTGTGTCTGATTAGACCTGTATACTTGGCAATGCTAGTGTCATGGATTCGATTCAGGAGCAGTAGGAATATGGACGTTCAACATAACATCCTGATTCATAAACATATCCTCTCATTCTTAATATTAAAATTTTCAAAATCTATATGTTATCCAACTCTCAGAGGGTTATCCATTTGTCAAATCGCGAATTCGGGTGAAATAAAAGAATAATTGACTTCACTGGTGTCACAATAAAATTACCAGAAATAAGCTACTCGGCAATATCAATAATAAGCAGTTATTACTCTTTCATAATCCAATTTTCATGATTCAACGGGAAATCATTTTTATTTCTATAAGTCGATAGCGTGTAACTCAGCATTATATATGAAATGAAATGGCCAGTCACTGAGATATTAGTCAGTGGTTGGAGAGTTTATAGAGTGAACTCGCTGAGTTCAAGAAAAACGAATGTATTGCATAAGAATAGCAGACACTTGAAAAGAATGAGTTTGCTCTGAGACTGAGGAAACTAAATACCGCGATAAAAATGCAACCGTCACAACATAATTGTGAAGAGCAATATGTCTGCGAGATTACTAACCATTTCCTTCTTATCAACTAAGAGCTGATAAGGGCCATACCAACGAACTTTGATCGGGCACACTCCCACAGGGCCAGATAAGAAAAGGAATTTATCAATTGCTGGTATAACTGTCATATCTATCTGGGGCGAGTAAAGAACTATAATTAAATAGAATACTATATCATAAGTAAGCAATTCACTTTTTTTTTTGTCGCTCCAAGTAGTTACGGACTCTGTTTTAGCGGATTTCAATTAAGGGAAATCGGCTATTGAGGTCGTGCTCATGAAGAGATTTTCGAAAAATGTCTTCAAATGTCAGTCGATCCTACCCAGGAGATGACGAAAATGAGGTCCGTTCAAAATTATATATTCATAGACATATACATATGTATTGGTTTGTTAACGCCCTAGCGGTCGCAATTTGAGTTTGATCGTTACCAAACTACTTTAAATGTTTTATGTAAAAAGAAAGATCAATCGCCAAAGTCGAGCAAGTGGGAGGGGTGGGGGGATTACCCCCAACATGTTTGTATTTATTCACTTAACATTGAAGTATTATCTGTATGTATATTTATATATTGTAAACCTTCTTTTGGGAAATCTGCTTAGTTTACGCAGCCCCTTTGTGACGGACTTTTTTATTAGCAGATTTCCCTCGAGGGAGATTAGCAATTGAGGTTGTATTCATTACGCGATTTTTGAAGAATTTCCTCACTTGTCCACCGATCCTACCTTGGAGATAAAAAGTTCTCCGCGCACGTGTCCACATTAACAGAAGCTGTTATTATATCAGGGACCACTTATTTCCAGCTTAAATGCCAAATAGTGATTGATCTTATATAAGAGAAAATGGTATCGTTCATAACTAAATATATATATATATATATATATATATACACACATATATAGGGTGATGGTGACCGTGAGGGCCACAACCTTCAAGAAGCTGAAGGTAAAAATAGGTGCAGGTTCGGTCTCTGCCAAGGGAGAGCATTAGTTCACAAGTTTGTGTAGCAGTGTTTTCGATCAGTAACGAGTATATACATATGAAAGCCCATCTGGATGGCTAACGATTATGATACCCTTAGATCCCGTCCACAGCCAGCCTGAATGGGGGAACTAACCTTAAACCCTCCGGCTGCCAGGTGGTCTACTGGCGAAGACTCATTCCAGGTCCTCCTTGTTTTATGGGGGGTTGTCCATCAAATTGAATACTGAGTACGTAAAATTACGAATCCCTCGAGTTTTGCTCGAGGGTGGCTATAGATCTTAAAGATATATATTTCCAACCGAAGATATATATGTTTTTTGGTTTGGGCTCTAACGACGGTAATACTTATTTAGTCGTTACGAAACCCGATATTTAAACATCGAATGTAAGTAAAACTAAAGATCTGAGTCTTTAACGTTTTAAATTGAACCAGTTTTAGTAGGGGATTAAAGGGAAGAATTTCGAAAATTCGAAATATCTCTTATTACAAGCCGGATCGAAAAAGCCTATAGAACCGATCTTCTTGCGAATGCAATTTCTTATAATATAATATACATTGTTTCTCAACCTTGAATATTAACCGAGATATTTGTATTTTTTTTCTGTAGTTTTCAGCCTTCAGTAAACCACCACTCAACCTCATGTTAGAGTAGCATCACGATGTTATTTCATGAACTACTTTATTCGATGCTTTGATAGAAAATATTGTTTTCATTGAATATTTACTGTCACAGATATATGGAATGATTTTTATTTGAACAGCACCTGTCTGGCTATGACTGAAATCGGCCTGGAATTTTAACCGAGATCTTTGCATTTTGGCAGGTTTCCCTTACTCGATACTTAACCGTTTCAGTCAAGGGTAAAGATCAAATTTTTTGTTGACTGATATGAGACTTGGGAATGATTGGGGTTCAGAGAGGGGGATTCGGAAATACCAAATATCTCTGTTATTATGACTCGGATCGTAAATGTTATAGAACCAATCTTGTTAAACTATTGCTGTTCTGTGTTCAATTAATTCAACAAATCTGAGAGTCATGGGTTAGATTCACGTATGGGCAATATGAATTTATATAGAAATGAACTAACTAAATTAATTCTTGTGGCTACAAAAAGGTGGAAACTCGTTCTAAATTGCCACAGCAGCAAAGAATGGAAAATAATCAACGTCATATTTCAATATGTGAGGTAATATATTTCCTTTTGATTTATGGAGTGTTTTATTTATTACATACGTCTCGATTTCCTTGAAAGTGCTTCATGATTCAACCAAATCATCATTACATGGCAATGACAGGTGACTTATCTTTGTAAAAAGCATAAACAGATATTGTACCCTCTTGCACCGTGATGGTTTCCATTACTTATTGTCATGAAATAAAATTAGGGGCTGCGTAAACTAAGCAGATTTCCAACTTGTTGGTATTACACACTGGTGATCTCAATTCAGCACATATTTTGACTGAATACCAGAAAGAACGAATAACTTGATTAATATTTGAGTTGCAGAGTATCCATAATTTAACAAGATTGGTTCGTTAAAATTTGTCTTCCCGATTCATAATAACGCAAGTATTTTGAATTTTGGAATCCCTCCCTCTAAACCCCACCATTACTGTTCCGATTTCTGCTAAGAACATATTTTTTTTTCGGTTATCATTGAATAACGGTAACATTACTAAACTGAAATGAGTGAAGAAAGTGAAACATTTTGCAATAGAGTGAAGAAAGTGATCACTTTCTTCACAAGTGAAGAAAATGAAAGTGAATTGCCTTCTTAATTAGTAATAAGTATAAATTAAAAAATAATTTGAAGTTGGAAATTAAATACTTTTAAATGTTTCTTAACATTGTAAGAATTTATTTTAACAAAATAAATTGAAATGTGAATGAATTATTGATGGAAATAATCAATATATTTTAAAATTTAAATATAATAATAATTACCTTCCTTGTTTATAACCTGCACTTGTTTATAACTGCACTACTTCACAATCATCACTAGTTGTTTTATAACTATGCTTATAACCTTTCAAAACCATGATTATAACCTACCAACAACATACCATAATCTTCACAACATCCTAATTTTGTTCATATTCTGGTTAGATCTGATCATGCATTACACGATTACAGAAAAAATTTAATATTACACTCGTGACGAAAGTATAATTTACAACTCTCGTGTGGGTAAACGTTTCACTCGAGTTGTAAAATGATATACTTTCGTCACTTGTATAATAAATAACTATTAGAGTTGACTGAAACGTTTAAAAATTGAGTATTGTGATAGATCAAATATACCTTTTCGAGACAAGAAGTAATATCTTAATTAATGATATCATTGCATAAGGAATTTGCATATATCTCACGTAGTAAAAGTCCAATAAAAACCACATTTCGTATTTAAGCTTATAATAAAGAGGTTCATGTTATAACAACTTATTGTTATTATGATATGACTTGGAGGGGCGGCTTACTGAAGGCTGAAAACTAAAAAAATCCTAATATTTCGGTTAATATTCATGATAGAGAAAATATGTATATAACAGCAGTTATAGGCAATTAAATTGATAATAGGATTAGTTCTGTAAACTTTTCTGATTCGACGTATAATAACAGAGATATTTCGAATTTTCGAAATTCACCCTACCCCTAGGGTGGTTCTAGTTCATCCACTAACGGACTTGATCTTTATTTTTATATAAAACACTTATATATCTAGTTCGGTAACGATAAAAAAAAAACTTTGGGCCTGCTAGGGTAGTATATATACAGGTAATTTAGAGCAGACCTCATTCAATTTTTATCACCGATAAAAAATGTTCACATAAGGAAACTTTGCTAAAAAGGTAGTGAGTTCACGTAATCTGTGCCACATCTCGTGGGAAATCTTCTCTATTTGCGTAGCCTTGGGTAAAGGAATATCTCCTGCAATAGAGCTTGAATGTGAATACAAATATTCCAGGGGTTAAAGGACGAAAAAAAAAATGAAATGAGAAAGTCAAGAATTACAAACAACTAAAATAAAATGAGTAAGGATACAAAAAATAAAATGTAGATAAATAATTTAGGAGAATAATAAACGTAATCCCATTATTGTCTGTGATATTATCATGGTCAATAAGCTTATCTGTATTGATAAAGCGCAAATAGCAGATGTGCTAAAAAATGTTATCTACAATCCAGATGTAGTTCACACGAGTTCAATTCGATTAGACGGACGTATTAATAACTAAAGATAATATTGTGTTTTTGTTTATACTTTTTATGGAATATCTCTAATTAGAATTGTAAGGAGGAGGGAAAATGTTTTCGAAAAGAAATCTCCCATGTAGGTGTATAAACTAAGCAGATTTCCCACGAGTTCAATGTCACACAAGAGATCTCATCTCATCACATTTTTTTGTATTTTTAAGTAAATATTAGAATTCAAGCAAGAAAGAATGAATAATTCGCTTTGTATTTCATTTATTTATTTGTATTTGCCGCTATTATGGTGATTCATCTTTAAAGAAGAGAGAGCATAAATGTGTCAATTTTTATATATATTACGGATCTAATAAATGAAATATTACAAATGCACAAAATAAGTATTACAATGAACAAAATTAAATTTAAAATATTAGTTAATTTACAACAAAAGAAAAACAGGTTTAATAGATAAACTGGAAGGAGGTAAATTTTTTTTTACCTTAAATTTTTATATTTTAGGTTTGAGAAAATTTAAACCGCTATTTAGGTTTAAACCCCCTTATTTAATAGGTATAGGAACACTTTTTTTTTCTATTAAGAAAATATTTGTATATCACGTTCTACGACATTTTCTATATTACTTTCAAATGAACTAATTTCAAATTAATGTGGGTAGATGAAAGAATTGGTTACGCTTCCACTGTAACAATTTTATTAAAACGACAGAGCGCTTTCGATGCAGTGTATCATCGTCAGTGCCCTGTTGACACACAAAAACAATAATTACTTATCTCTATTAAAGGGTAAAATCGATAACATATAACAATAAAAACTATCTTTCTTAGAACTAAATAACACATAAAACTTTACATACATCAACAGGCAATTGTTCTATTAAATTAAGTAAGTACAAGTAGGACATTAAAAATATCTGGAAGATTGAACTAGACTATTTTAAATAGCTTTAATGTCTACTACTACTCTACTAGTCTTTCGATAGCTTTAATGTCTACTACTACTCTACTAGTCTTTCGATAGCTTTAATGTCTACTACTACTCTACTAGTCTTTCGATAGCTTTAATGTCTACTACTACTCTACTAGTCTTTCGATAGCTTTAATGTCTACTACTACTCTACTAGTCTTTCGATAGCTTTAATGTCTACTACTACTCTACTAGTCTTTCGATAGCTTTAATGTCTACTACTACTCTACTAGTCTTTCGATAGCTTTAATGTCTACTACTACTCTACTAGTCTTTCGATAGCTTTAATGTCTACTACTACTCTACTAGTCTTTCGATAGCTTTAATGTCTACTACTACTCTACTAGTCTTTCGATAGCTTTAGTGTCTACTACTACTCTACTAGTCTTTCGATAGCTTTAATGTCTACTACTACTCTACTAGTCTTTCGATAGCTTTAATGTCTACTACTACTCTACTAGTCTTTCGATAGCTTTAATGTCTACTACTACTCTACTAGTCTTTCGATAGCTTTAATGTCTACTACTACTCTACTAGTCTTTCGATAGCTTTAATGTCTACTACTACTCTACTAGTCTTTCGATAGCTTTAATGTCTACTACTACTCTACTAGTCTTTCGATAGCTTTAATGTCTACTACTACTCTACTAGTCTTTCGATAGCTTTAATGTCTACTACTACTCTACTAGTCTTTCGATAGCTTTAATGTCTACTACTACTCTACTAGTCTTTCGATAGCTTTAATGTCTACTACTACTCTACTAGTCTTTCGATAGCTTTAATGTCTACTACTACTCTACTAGTCTTTCGATAGCTTTAATGTCTACTACTACTCTACTAGTCTTTCGATAGCTTTAATGTCTACTACTACTCTACTAGTCATTCGATAGCTTTAATGTCCTACTTGTACGTACTTAATTTAATACGAAAATTGCCTGTTGATGTACGTAAAGCAATTTTTAATAAACTTGTTACAGTGGAAGCGTAGCCATTTCTTTCATCTACCTACATTAGAAATCACTCCAACAGCCAGAATACTAACTCAGAATTTCAAATTATGTGCACTACAACAACATCACATGTTGAGCGCACATCAGATTTTTTTTCCATAGTTTAAAAACTAATTTTGTTTTTTTTTAAACAATCTCAATTTCATCGCAATTTTTCTTAATTTTTTAAGTAGAAGAATAACTATGTTTTGGTTCATCGGACGTACTAACTTCTCTTGGTTAGAAGTGATGGACATTTGAAGAAATGTTTCGAAAATGATTTACCTTAGGGGAAATCTGCTAGCATATACTACGTGACTGCTTTCTAAGGACTTACATAGACCTACCATACACTTTGAATTACTACATGACCGTAGCCAGTAGATAGACCTCGTAATTCACTACTTAATACTATGTAAATATGTACTATAAAGACATGATGCGTCGCTCAATAAACCCTAAATAAATAAAATAAATGCGATTAAAATAAGAATAAATAAATAATTGTTTAAATAAATTATCAGATTTTATTGTTATAAATAATATGTAGAAGAATAATTTTTATATACAAACTTTTCAATAGTTGTGACTGAAAAAACTTTAGATTAACATTTTTGTGGACACGTTTACATGAAATTATTTAAAATGTCCTCCTGGCAAATTACAAATTGTGGAATAATGAACTAATGCTTCTAACCTTCTTTATATTTTACTTTATATTGGGATACGTATATTTTAGCAGATTTCCCTTACGGGAAATCAGCTATTGAGGTTGTACTCATGATATAGTTTTCGAACAATTTATTTTTTTCAAATGTCCAGCGATCTCATCGTGGAGATGACAAAAATGAGGTCCTCTCAAAAGTATATATATATATATTTTTCTGTTACCGCTCTAGCGGTCGCTATTTTTGTTTAATCGTTACCAAACTCCATATTTAGTCGTTCTCTGTAAAAAGAACGATCGAAAAATTATGTAGTACCAATCTTATTGCAAATTAAATTTACTATTAATATTGTTATATACACTTATTTTCTACATTTTATTTTTCAGTTTTTAGCCTTTAGTAAACCCCCACTTCTACTAGTGTTACATAAACAATGCTCTTTTACATAATAAAATATATTAATTGAAGCCTAAATACCAAATATTGTTTTCATTCAACTTTTACTTTGTGAGATAAATGCAAATACGTTCAGTTGACCCGCCCCCCCCTTCTTTTGTTTTTGGATTACTAAAATTTGAGTGATTGAGATAAAACTGATTCTGATTCATTACAAATTACACCACTAGCTTTAGTAAATTGTTTTCAATGAAATTAATGTTATATTCAGATATGTTTCATTAATTGTTTGCCTTTCCTGTCTATCTATGCAGCGCTACGAGGCTGGCTTGCCTGTTTGTTTACAATTCAGCCTTGTACATTTACTGAGCATTCACAGTAGTGCTACCTGTATGTATATTTATCTATTGTAAACCTTCGCGTGGGAAATCTGCTTAGTTTACGCAGCCCCTGCGTGACGGACTTTTTCTTCTAGTCCTATGTAACCTATGCAGAATTGCAATTAAGACTTTTAAAGTCATTATATATCCTTGCAAACATTAATTTGTCCTGCCAACATTTCATCATAAATAATACACTAGTTATGAGGTGTTTTGGAGCCTCTATGTTTTTTTTTATAGTAATGCGGTTGACTGATCTTTATTTAGGTGGTGGATACATTAAACATTTTACCCCCATTGTGTGTAAATCCTCAATGTTTTGATATCAGCTCCATGTTTATGCCTCATTTCAATTGTATTCAGTTAAACTAAAAGTGCCGATTCTACGGTATTTATAATTGAATTACCATGAGAGTTAGTGTTATGCATTCTGCTTTTGGATTGACCTCAAGGTTCCACAATTCCTGCTTAAGGTAATCCAACTATCTCTTCCACGGCAGGCTTCTTCCTCGCGTTCTACTCCGATTTCCAATTCAATACGTTAGCAGATCTACCGTCCGCGGGAAATTTACTACTGAGCCTGTACTCGCGATTACTACATTATTAATTCTGCCAGTTGAGCCACTAAACATCTCATGTTCCATTTAAAATGTAATGCCTGCTCACATAGGTTTTATACTACAGGAAAAATAGAGAACAGGTGGTTATAGATCTGCATTCCACCCAGCACTTGAGAAATTTGCTTCGTTTCCGCTGCAACTGCGTGAAGAACTTTTTTTCAGCCAATTTAAGCCATTAAGGGTTTACTTATCTCTACTCTCGTCATTATCACATTTAACTTCTTGGGACTGAACTAATTGATCAAATGGAAAATATGCTTCGTTTATTAGGAGATTTTCCTTTTTTTTATTAGGGAAATAAACAATTTAGATTATACTCATCATATTTAGAAAAATCAAATGTCCTTCGATCCCTCCTGGGAGATGTCTTAAATGAGGACACCCTGAAACTATATATGTGTATATATATATATATATATATATATATATATATATATATAAATATATATACATACAAGGTGTTCCAACTTCCCGCGCCACCCTCCTTCAAATCTACAATATTTTAATACAAGGCTGAGACTTGGTGTACCATAATTGGGACCCCTGAAAAATCCTTTCAGTCCATATTCAACCTCCTAACCTTCTCCAGCGACCATAACGTTGGAATTTCCAATGGAATGCCCTACTTTTTATGGCGGATTCTTGTAGAAAATCAAATTCTAAAACGAGTTTATGACGGTGAATTTTAGCAGATTTCCCTTAAGGGAAATCAGCTATTGAGGTCGTACTCATGACGCGAGTTTAGAAAAAATTCCTCAAATGTCCATCGCTCCTACCCTGGAGATGACGAAAATGAGGTCCGTTCAAAATTATATATATATATATTTTTGTCTGTTAACGCTATAGCGGTCTCAATTTTTGTTTGATCGTTACCAAACTCGGCATTTAGTCGTTTTATGCGAAAAGAAAGATCAAGTTCGTTAACGGCTGAAATTGGACTAGTGGGAGAGGGGGTTTAGACGGGGTTTTTGAAAATGCACAAGATCTCCATGATTATGCGTCGGAGCGAACAATTGGATAGAATCAATCTTATTGCAAATTAAATTTACTATAAATTTTGTTCTATACATTTGGGACGTTACACGTGGGAAATCTGCTTAGTTTACGCAGCCCCTGCGTGACGGACGTTTTCCATTTCACGCATCGTTTAACAGTAAAATGCACAAATCTTAATTTCAGAAACGGCTCATTTTTTTTTTTTTTTGAAAAAGCTGCGAAATAAACGATGTAGTCAACTAAATTATAGTTAAAACAAGTCTACGAGGAAGGTGGATTCAGAAAATACATGAAACAGTATTTAATACGAAATTACGCAAAATTATTCTTGAATTTCTTCAAAAAAAAAAAAACATTTCTTCAAAAAACGTACTTAGAACAAATTTATTTTTAACGAATTACATAGTAGTTATTTGTAAAAGAAATACATTTTCCACCTTCATAGTTTAATGTAAAAGAAACCATAAACAGTTTTTTCCTTGTACCACAATATTTACAGCTAGTAGTTACAAATGTTCAAAAAATTATATAGGGCCAATCTTATTGCAAAATAAATGTACTATAAATATTGTTATGTACCTTTATTCTCTATCATGAATATTAACCGAGATATTTGCATTTTTCAGTTTTCAGCCTTGAGCAAACCCCCAAAAAATACCCGATATTTAACCATTCTATTTAAAATTAAAGAGAACTTTTGATAATTGTTGAAATCGGTTCGGGGGAGAGGTTAGAGGGAGGGAGGAAAACCAATTTTCGATTAGGAGTTTCGTTCAGTATTTTTGTTATTAAATGATATTTTGACTAAATGATGTTTAGCAGTAGTTTAGTGGCTTTTTGTAATGTCACCTGCCAGGGCTTATTCTGTAAAGGTATTAATTAATGCAAGTTGAGAGTTAGTGAGCCAATATATGAGGGCTATTTTGAGACACCTGTATTATGTAATAGTGTGAAATATAGGCTTATGTAATAGAAGAGCCGTCCCTACTGCCACTCTTCCTGTAAATATATTGAAACGCAGAATTAAATACAGGTATTTCTGCTTTAATAGTGGGTCAGCATGCAACCTGTCAACGCAATATGTATGGCAGACAATGGTCGCTACAACCACCATGTGCTATTTACATTGTATCAGCTGTTTATCACTCATGAACGAGTGTTCTAGTCGAATTAATTTTCCCCTATGATATATATATTTCTCTTCAGAAATCTGATGTGACTTCCTTGTGATGCTATTATCTTAATAAAATAAAAGGTCTGCTATACTTCGTTTAAAATTATTGACAGATTTCACTTTAGATAAATCAGCTATTGAGGTTGTACTCGTGACAATAAAAAATCCTGAAATGTTCATCGATTCCGACTAGGAGATGACAAAAATGAATTCCGTATTTTTCTTTTTCGGTTGGCATTCGAGGGATTTGTGATCCGAGTTTGAAGTAGTGAGTGATTAACTCGAAGTGCAACCTCGTTATCCAAGGAGTAGCTGGAATGAGTTGTGTCCAGTATATTGACAGACCCCATTGTACTGGAAGCCAGTTCACGCTGTCATTCTGCAAGTGAACGGGATCTAAGAGAGTCATAATCATTAGTCATCCTCAGAGGCAGTCTGATGATTATTCTCTTTAGACTTCCGCTGATCCATAAACACTGGGACCTGTTAAGGACATGGTGAACTAATGTTCTCCCTTGGCGATGATTAAACCGTCATCTATTAGCAGATTTCCTTTAAGGGAAATCAGGTATTGAGGTCGTACTCCATCAATGTCCATCGATCCTGTCCTGGAGATGACGAAAATGAAGTCCATTCAAAACTCTATTAATATTTATCAGTTAACACTTTAGCGGTTGCAATTTTTTGTTTGATCGCTACCAACCTCAATATTTAAACGCCGAATGTAAAACTAATGATTGAGTTCGTTAATGGCTAAAATTCGACGGGAGGAGTGGAATTTCGAAAATTCTTAATATCTCCGTTATGTGTCTGATCGAAAAATTGTATAGAACCAATCTTATTGAAAATGTAATTTTCTATAAATGTTGTTATGTACAGTGTTTCACTATCTTGATTACTGACCAAGATATTTGTATTTTTTAGTTTTCGGTCCCCACTCCTGCTCATGTCATATTAACAATAAGCTGTTATATTATGAAGTACATTATTTGAAGCCTAAATATATTATTATATTATTCTCATTGAATAAATAAATGCAAATACCTATTAGATTTTCGGCAAATATGCACATGACAAACATTGTTTATTTTGTTATTTAAAGTAACTTTTGTTATTTATACTTTTGTCGTATAACAAAGTATAAACCATATATATACTAAAAACTAAACCGGGTACCAACAATTTTATTGGGCACTAACGATGAACCGAAGTTAACAAAACTAACATTAACCAACCAACATTACTCAGAACGAGTAGGAGTGGGGGTTATAAGGGATTCCTGAAATAAAAATTCGCGATATTTCATGTTCTACTGGTTTTTCGCCAAATATATACGTAACAAACGTTGTTCATTTTGTTATTTAGAGTAACTTTTGTTGTATACACTTTTTTCGAATACCAAATTATAAACGAGATATACGGTAAAACCTATAGCGGAAGTGAACAATTTTATTTGGCACAAAAGACTCAACCGAACTAAATAGAACTCGGTATAGTAATATAATAAGCCATACCAATATTTCTAGGGACGAGCAGGAGTGGGGGTTGTAAGGAAGGCCTGAATTTAAAAATAGCAGTATTTCGTTTTCTATTCATTTTCGGCAAATATTTTATTAATATATAAAAAATAAATATAATTAATTTTTATTAACAAAACCACAGCAACGACGGGCATAAGCCCTAATCACTGGGACGGGTAAATGTCAAAATATTGTTCTAAGTAAAGCCTTGCCAAAAAAATACCATCTCCATTCAGCTTCGAATGAATTCCCGGGCGAAGCCGGGTATCTGAGCTAGTATATATATATAAATATATATATATATATATATATATATATATATATATATATAAACATAACAAACACATATATTAGATAGTATTACAGTATAGCATGTAGGAATGTTTTCAAAATTAGCCTACACCGTCAATTGCTTAATTCTCTTCGGGAAATCTGCTACAATGATACTGTGACATGTAAACATAAGTTCTGATAGAATACCAGCAAAACGGATATCAGGTGACAAGGGGCTTTAAAAATAGTTAATGAAAATCAATAATATTACTTATAAAAGTTTTAAAAAATGCATTTAATTTATTACAGACAAATATATTGTGCCACATGTCCAGGCTCTATGGGAGATGGTGCAAGAACCTGTAGAGATAGTACAGCTTTCACTTTTACAGCCGGTCAGATCTAGTAGGTCAATTCCAGTGAGGTAGATGTATTTTCGGCCTCTTAAGGGCTTTCCTCATTGACGTCATAGTCTACAGATTGGAATTCCACTTCCAAACCAAATACACGACACATAGACGCGCCATTTCTTATTCATAGAAAGTGTTCGGAAGCCCTGAAGTGAGAGATAGTTAAAATTAATCTCGTAAGATATTAATAAATTAAGTTGATATCCGTGCTGATGACATCGGGCGTCCTTTTCTACCTTGATAAGAAGCATAACTAAACAAGACAAGGTATTTAAGATGGAAATAAGATGTTTGAAGATTCAACTTCCTCCATCTTACATGTAGATGTTGAGAGTAAGATTGGGGTTTTCAGAAGAGTGAATACAAAAAAAAAAAAATACAAATAACTCAGTTAATATCGAGTTAAAAAGAAATGTCCAGAACAGGGAAGCATAAAATTAACTGTTCTTGTTGATTACATTTTTTTTATAGGCTACCTTTTTTCAGCTTTTCTGTGCCTGGAGATCAAACGTTTTATGTAATTGACTGTGAGTGGGAGCCATCAATTCGGTGTAGTGACTTTATTAACCATTTGGGTTACCCCCCCTTTTGAGTGAAGATACATAATTGGGAAATTCTTCTATTAGAGGTAAAGAACATTTTTGTTGGTTCTATAAATTGTGTTCTATAGCATTTTTTGATCATAATTTACCCTTTTCAACAGTTTTTTTTCTGTTTTAATAGTTCTTTTTTTTCTATCAGTTCCTACTTTATGTCCACTATTGTTATCGCCCAGCAGCAAAAATGAATTTATAATAACTAGATTGAATAATTTGGAGTAATTATTACCATTTGGTTGTACGACAAAGGGTGTAAATCGTTAAGCTTGAATATACAAAAAAAAAACATAAATAAATAAAGCATCATGATCTAATGCATCAGAGCATTAGAAGACTAACATTTCAAATATCTCGGTTAATATTAATTTTAGAGAATATATATATATATATATATATATATATATATATATATATATAAAACAACATTTAAGACAATTATATGTACATTAAAATTGATTCAATAGTCTTTTTCGACCCGACTAACAATAGAAGAGAAATTTAGAATTTCCGAAATTCTCCCCCTCTAAATCCCCTACCCTACCCTGGCCCGATTTTCGCTGTTAACGAACTTGATCTTTAGTTTGACATGGATCGTTTAAATATCGAGTTTGGTAACGATAAAACAATAATTGCGACCGCTAGAGTGATCACAGACGAATATATTTTCGCACACTTTTTCATTCACTCATTTTCACTTATCTTCTGTATGATCTACGGACACTTGAAGAAATTTTTTTCGAAAATCCAATCTTGAGTAAAGCCTCAATAACAGATTTAACCTAAGGGAAGTCTGCTTAAAATGGATTTGTTTTGTTCTGACGCTCGAGATAATATTCTGAGATGTACTAATGACTGGACTATAAGAGGCTGACTCCCTCCGAACATATGGTTACAACCGATACCAGACCGAAACTCTTACGCCAGCGGGAACTGTGGGGTCATTGCCCGAGTATCTGTGATCTCTGATTACTCTCATCCAACGGCTTACCGGCGACATTTTTAATTGACTTTTCCTATCAATGAATAATAGGCATTCATTCATGCTAATAATACTGACTTGTTTCCAATATAATAATAACAGTAATACTATTCCTGATGTAGGTTATGCAGTTTTACACTTATGAGCAATTTTGACAAAGGCACAATAACGTGGCAGAAGTATACCATCAAGCTCTAGCTCAGAAATTCGGCAGGAAGGTCGATTATTATCACTAAAGTCCCGGAAAAGTACTAATGATAATGTAAAGATGTATTGGGTGAAGCGAAGATAACTGACCATACTGTGTATCATAACAAACCGGATATTATCATCATTGACAAGATCAATTCCCATTGACCCAATACTATTGACATTTCAGCTCCAAAAGATGAGAAAATTTGAAATTCTTATGCCGAAGCAAGTACCGAGAATTAGCTGTTGAGCTTAAAGAAGTATACAAGCTTATTGTCTGCGTAGGATCTGTCATAGTTACGGCTATTGTCGCAAGTAGAAATGGGTTCGGGCATTACAAAACGACAATAGACAAAAATTATAAATGAAACACAGCAAGTTGACAGAATTGTGGGTTAATCTCTAAATTCCCACAGGATGCTTCACATTAGTAGGATTTTTCCGTGATGTGAATTTCTTCAGACACTCCATCTTTATTTGAAATTTCACAGAAATAGTAATATTAATGTCTTAAAAGATTCATAGTCATGGAAATCAAAACTTTTTACGTCGTACTCATGACGCGATTTTCAAAAAATGTCTATCAATTCTATCTACTATATATATCTCTGTTAACGTTCTAGCGATAACAATTTTTTTTTGATCCTTACTAAACTCGATATTTAATCGTTTTATGTAAAAAGAAAGATCAAGTTCGTTAGTGGCAGAAATCGGACCAGTGGGACGGATGGTTTAGAAAGGAGAATTTCGAAAATTAGAAATATCTTCGTTATTCTACGTCAGATCGACAAAATTGGTAATAACCAATCTTATTTCAAATTAATTTACCTATAAATGTTGTCATACACGTATTTCCTCTATCATGAATATTAACCGTGATATTTGGATTTTTTAGTTTTCAGCCTTCAGAAAAACCCCACTCCTACTCATGTGCAGTTATATCAGGAACCACTTTATTCTAATCTTTTAAATACCAAATGTCGTTTTCAAGAGACCTTTATTATGCAAGATACCTGGAGGTTCGTTGAGTTACGACGTGAATCAAGAGATTCGACATTTAACCGTTTCAGTCAAAACTAATGATCATATTTTTTTTCTGTAATCGTTGAATAATGGTAACAATACTAAACTGAAATGAGTGAAGAAAGTGAAACATTTTGCAATAGAGTGAAGAAAGTAATCACTTTCTTCAAAACAACAAATGCGTTAACAGACAAATGCATATATATATATATATATATATATTATATATATATATATATATATATATATATATATAATTTTGAACGGACCTCATTTTGGTCATCTCCTGGGTAGGATCGATGGACATTTGAAGAAATTTTTCGAAACTCGCATCATGTGTACGACCTCAATAGCTGAAAACTATTGGTGTCAATATATTGACTGACAGTAAATTAGTACTTCCTTCAACATGTTGAATAGAGGCTGTCAAAGCCTTGCCTAATTTCTTAACGAATACTATTAGTCCGTTTAATAATTGTACAAAAACGATGAGCGGGAATTGTACACATATTTATTTATAGCTGGTGGTGAGGGTGATGAATGGTTAATCACAAAAACTTTTTTATGGCTCCTCACAATTTTATTTCTTATAAACGCTGAGCGCTTTCGGGGACTAAATCCCCATCCTCAGAGCGTCAGAGCGTAGGGCAATCCTATAGACTTGCTACTAGGCTAAACCCTGCCGGTGCACGCACATTGTACATGTTTTTATTCATAATTAACATATACAATGCCTACTGCTAATTGGAAGAGCTGCCTCAACAATACATTCATAATTGTATCACAAAAACAGCATAACCTACGAAAGGTTTCCAGTGCCGTGCGTATGTGTTGTTTGTTAGTTCATTAGTAACGCAACGACATGCTAATAGACTATTGTATGTCCTTCACGCACAAGTGCGTAACCTCAGCATATTTCCCAACAACACCAATAACAGATGACTAATGACTGACTGAAAGGTGAATAATACGAATAACTCACTTACTATTTGAGTTACGAAAATATGCATAGAACAACAATTGTAGAACATCAATAGTTTAACAAGATTGGTTCTATATTGGTCTGATACCACTATTCAGCCAATAATCAGGCAGTTGTTGGTTATTGAATGATAGTAAAGGGTGGTTGGTTATCGGCTAGAAAAATTCTCAATCCTTCAGTGAGAAGAGTTTATTTTTTCTGCTAAATGTTTCGGACACCTTTGGTGCTCTTCTTCAATTCAATTGTAGTAAAGTCATCTTGCATCATTCAATATCGACCTAAAAATGTTAAGATCTAAAACTTGTATAAAGCCAACCTTATTGTAAATTTAATTCTCTATAAATGTTGGTATATACATATTTTCTCTATCATGAATATAAACCGAGATATATGGATCGAAATGTTTAGCTTTCAGTCATCAGTAAACGTCCACTCCTACTTATGTCATAATAACAATAAGCTGTTATAACATGAAACTCTTTATTCTAAGCTTAAATCCCAAATATAGTTTTCATGAGACCTTTATTATGCGAGAAACTTACAAATTTGTAAGTAAATGACGTTTTCTTGTCTCGAAAAAGTTCATTTGATATGTACTATACTCGAAGTTAAACCGTTTCAGTCAACACAAAAAATCATATTTGTTATTGGCCGAAATCGGATCACATACATTTGTTCTGTACCTTGAATATTTAATTAGACATTTGTATTTTTTTAATTCAAGCCTTTAGTAAACATCGGCATTTTGTAATCGAACTTTAACAATTGTCTAATATATTAAGAAATGTCTTAAATACCAAATATTTCATATATTTTCAGTAGATCTTTTCTAGATGATATCCAAATACCTACTGAGGTGACGCCACCAATTCAGATTTTACATTCATACTTATTCATTGTACAAAAATGCTTATTTGATGTGTACCATATACGATATTTAATTTTTTCATCCAACACTAAAGATCATATTAGTTAATGCCTGATACAGGTCTTGGTATAATGAGGGGGATAAGAAAATCCCAAATATCTCCGTTATAATTAGTCGGATCGAAAAGGTCTATAGAACCAATCTTGTTAAGATATTGATAATCTACAATTGTTGCTCTATGCAATTTTTTCGTAACTAAAATATTAAGCTAGTAATTGATACTTCCTTGTTATCAGTACGAATACGGAGATGAGATCACTAGTTTGTCTTACCTTGCAGGTGGGGAAATCTGCTTACATTACGAAGTCCCTGCGTGACGGACATTTTCATGCCAGGAAGAGATTAAGGATTTTAATTAATGTGCACTTCCATTTTGCACCTTCTTTTAATCCCACTCAGTGTATAAAGTTTCGTTGATATTAAAAAAATCCAGTTCTAAAGAGTTAACAGAGAAGCTGACATATATGTATATAACCGATATTTTGATGCACTCTGAAAATGGTATGTGATTAATTGTCTGAATAAGTTTTTATCTTAGTATTAAAGTTCTATACAGTTTTCTGTTAGTCTAATATTAAGGGACATTCACAGTCACACACACGCCAAATTTATTAGAAATACCACGTATGGTTTACATTGGTCGCTAATTAAATGTTACATGAAATATATTAATTTGACTCTTATTTGCCATAAACGAAAACATCTTGGTTTCGGGTCTTGCTCATCTTAGCGCTTTATCAGTCCAAAGGTAGATTCGTCTGAAAAAATGATTATTTGAGCTTGCTATAGGAAGCTGTGGGGATATTGATAGCAGCATTGATTAGAAGAACGTGACAAAGCTTGCAGCGAGCAATCATACTTCATCATGACAAAGCACCTGTTGCTTATACTGCAAGGTCAGCTATCCGTCGTAATGTTTCCTTATCCTGCTCATCTAGCCGTTCATGGGCTCAGGATTTCAACAAGTTCTGTTCTGGGCACCTGTTGACTTTGTTCTATCTAAGAATGGTTACGATTCATTCAAAAATAATTCACTACTAGTCATTCAACGTATACTCAAAGCTTAGGATTCCGTGTGTCAGAGATACAAGCCCTTGTACAAGATTTTATGAATGGTTACGTATTGTAGGAGTGAATTTATCTTACATATAATACGGATAAGTATGATACTTGCTAGGCAATATTCCCTTCAACTACCTCGATCTGCATATAGTAGGAATTAAAAAGGAATCAATCTTTCTAAGAGAATATCTAGAAGGAAAGGTCAAACACCCTGGACTATCCTTCCACGTCTCGTTTCTGGTTTCTATTGCTCATAGAGGAGATCATAAAGCAGTGATCAGTTCAACTGCACATTCGGTTGAATACTCAACCCCTCAAGGAGACCTGGTGTAATTATTTGGAGAAAAAAAGGTTAAGGTGTAACGGATCATAATAATAGATTTTTATAACATTCAACTATGATTTATTAACAAACTACCTCACAACAGGCTAAGTAGAAGAAATTTAATGAAGGTCAGACATCTTTGGTAGTTCTACCATTTTCCGTCAGTAATATTTACATTCCAAATTTGTAATTTTATCTGTACAGCTTAACATTCTGCCCAATCTCAGAGGACACACTTGCCGTACGAGGTCTTGATACATTTACTGTTACTCAACACAATTAATTGAAATGCATCGTAACAACATTTAGTACGTCCACAAAGCAGAAACTATAACTTACAACAGGTTAGACAAGCTTAAGATGAATTATGAAAGAAGCCTTATTCCATTCAAACGTTCCTCTTTTTCTGCAAGGTCAAACACTCTAGTTTTTACTTTCTACAGCCCAGATTTAGTATTTCATTCCTGATAATCGTGCCCATTGTACGAACTCAAGATCCATTTGAATGAAAAGCAAATGCATCTCACTGACTACTGAGGAAATGGAGATGACTATAATTTCTGTTGATTGCCTCTAATTGCTTTGCCGGTCAGCTGAAGGGTACACAACTGACATAAACAATTGTCTGAGCATTCCTTGGCAATCTAATACAGCCTTTGGTAATTAGATAGCGCTGTAGTCATATTACACCCACCGGCCAGCGACTAGTATGATAGAAAATATGCCACTTGACTGGCTTCTACAATGTTCGTCCTATTTAGAAATTAGTTATTGACAAGGTCGAATGGTAAACCCATTATTACTTCATGATTGAATTATTTATTATTATTTATGAAGCAACATTTTATACTAGGGACTCTCAAACTAAAACATTACTAGAACTGCATAAATGTTTTCGACCACGTTATATTATTGATGTTTCGGTTCTTTTGCAAAGATCGTGTTCAGTTTTGAAAAAGTAAAAAATAATAATATGCAACACTTATAATGTAGTACCTGTTTACTGAACTGTTTGTTACTGAAGAAGATAAAATAAAATTCTCGAAATATTGGCCAATACTAATGTTTCTTTGAACAACGTTTGGCCAAATCCTTGAAAAACAACCAAAATATGGATAAACCGCTATTCTTAGGCAATGATCATTATTGTGATTAATAACATAGAAATATTCTGGAACCACACAGTAGAAGAGGGAATGCCATAAATAATAGCTTCATAGAGAAGATTAAATACGCTGAGGGCGTGGTGACTACAAGCAGAAACATGTCAGTATTGTTCTGCTGGACAATTTGTGCGTGGGGCATTCAGTAAAAATAGAAAAGATGAGATCTATGCCTACTAAAGAGATAGAGAAATACAGCGAATCGTACCATTTTCAGGGAGTTGGTGATTACTGTTTGCGTTAATAATGAACTTGAAATTAAATGCCCCAACGGTTGCTGGAAGGCATGGGTTCTACTTGTCTAGAAGAGAAACCGATAAGATATATATATGGGGCAAAAACATTGGATTTTATGGTGAATCTGATGTCATTTTTGATAATTATGAAAGCAGACTGAGGCTGTAGGAGAAACATCGATCAAAAGTACATTTAGAGCCACCTAAGTGCAATGGAACCCAAAGACTTCAAGTAATCACGCCTGCACTGGGCCATTTCGGCAGAATAGCTTGTCCAAATAAGCGATAAAACTGGTTTGATAATCTGAGGAAGAACCGCAAAGAATATTTGAAGGTGGTGGAAGATAACTCTAGTGTTAGAGGTTTTAGGAGTCTCGTGGGGCACCATATTTATTAAATTTTAAATTAAATTGTTTATCCATTTTTTACAACTAAGGCTAATTGAGACCTACAGGTTACCACCCTTTCCTACCCAGGGTGGTACTAAGGATTTTATTTAATGAATCCTGTCACTAAATAAATTCTTTTGCACAGGCGGGGTCGAACTCGCCACTCTGTGTTTACCATATTTATTAAACATCAGGTGAGCATAGGGTCTTCCACTCGATTGCCATATGGGCTTGGGACATTGTTATTGTTAGATTGACAAATTTAACAAGAAAATTCCGAGCACAACACTGGTGAGAAAATTATAGTAACTTTTATTGATTTACCTTAAAGGTTTATTGGGTTTCAACTACGGGTGTAAAAAAATAATTGATAGGAATGGCAAATGATTTATAGTTGGGAAATACATTATAAATAAATAAATAAGTGCGAGAAAGCTAATTAAAAGGCCTGTGGGTTGGGATGGTCAATGTTTATGTAGGGCTGTGAGAGGGCAGAGCTAAGATATTTACGCCTATCGATTCTATATTTATAGAGCTGTGAGTGGCTGTCTAGTCGATAGCTGACTAGTCCAAAGCACTATAGTCCATAGAGATAAATTGTAACCCACACGTTGCCCCACCTACGATATGCTTTGAATTGGTGGTTTTGTAATGTTCCTATAAGAAAGTATTGAAATTATAAAAGTATTGAAAGAACTTTCTATGTATAAGTGTGTTTTGTTCCAGCTGTGAGGTGTCTCCTCCAGTCTGTTTTTTTCTATTATCTCGCTCTCTCTCTCTCTCTGTTACGTTTTACTACTTCAATCACACAGCCCCCCCCCTCATCCTCCCTCTTTATGTTTGTCTCTCCCCTCCCCTACCTCTTTCAATCCCCCTCCCTCTCTCCCCCCTCTCTTTCTCCCTCCCCCCTCTCTCTCTCTCTCTCTCTCTAGTACAATTTCCACAGGTGATTTCAGATGAAGGAAATCTGCAGAAGCATTTATTCCTTAGGGGAGTAGGGGAAACGGAGGACATGTCAAAAGTTGAACGGTACAAGGTTCCAGGTGGGGTTGCCATTGCGACATAATCCAGACAATAGCAGGTATAGAGAGGTTGGCAGTACTGGGCCCTAATGGCTCCCTCCCATCTCTAGAACGAAAAAACTTCCCTCACTCAGGGGCTGCGTAAACTAAGAAGATTTCCCATATACTGGATAACATTAGTGATCTTACCTGCAATCATTAGTGAACAACGTGCAAGCATGCAAAATAAAACAAGTACCTCATGTACACACGTATATACACGGGATATACACATACATACCGGGCTGTGACGTAGGATATGATAAGGATTGTTGGGTGAGGATTGCCTTTTTCTGTAATTTATTTATTATCATTTTAAGGCGGTTTTGAAGATAGGAGTCCGGGTGCTGGTTGTCTGAGGAGACGCGCTGAAGATGATCTGCGCAGGGTCACAGTCGATACTGATAGCTAGGGTAAAAAGAAAGATAGTCGGAGAGTATGCTAATAGGAGAAAGGGTTAGTAAACAGAGTTGTGTTACTTTTTATCTGTCAATGTATAGTGTTATGATTTAGAAAACTGTGTGTAGGTGTGTCGCCTCTTTTGTGTCTATTGGTCCAGTAGGTCTACTAGTCTTGCAGAGAGGTTTATTGGTCCTTGCCATCGTTCTGGTCGTACCGTTCTTGGGAAGTCGTCGACCAGTCGGTTGTCGGTGCTTTGTAGTCCGTCATAGAATTTAATATAACATATCCTTTTCAGAAATAAAGACCCAAACACATTTCAAAAGCCAATAGTCCATTATTCCTCGTCTAATATACAATATTCATGATCTACTAAATATTTGTTGACTTCTCATTAAGTTTTAGCTTGACATTAATAGCTTTTCTCTCTTATTTTTCAGGTGAGTTTCACAAGTGCCTTCTTCACATATTTCGTATTTGTAAGTAAAATATTTTAACTTGAGAATATGGCAAGTTATTTTTATTCCTGTTGAGTAACAGAAGAATGTAATGAACGGATACAAGCTGCCAATACATTTTGCCAAACACATTTATAGAGCCACTATTTCCAATACATTTTTTCGAGTAATACTCAACGCAGAAGGTTACAACGTAAGCCACTAATGCAATATGCAGTTTGATAATTGCAAAGGAATGTCCTTCCATGTCCTTTGAAACATCCAACAACAAAGAAAAAATTGAAATACGTAATTTCACTGATACATGATTTGTAGACGAAGAGCTCTTGAGTAGCAGAGAAAGATTCCAAAGTATCACGGATTCCCATTGGGTTTTAACAGGACAAAGCTATCATGGTCTTTGGCAGCTCCAAATAACTTTTCTTAAGACTCTTGTTTTCTGGACATCTGCTCTCCTATTCCATAGTGTGGCTATATCCATAAGCTGAATGTAAAAACAGCTGCAGGTTTGATACCCTCCAAGTGAGAAAATTAGTTCATGGTTCGCTACCGAGCGCGCTGTTGTAGTGACCCTTGGGAATTAGCTTAGCTCCCACCTATCGAGCATATACTTCTGACAGCACCTCGGTCTGACTAACGACTTTGAATCCGTTATATCCCGTCCAGATCCAAACTGACCGTGAGTGAACTTACCCCCTGGACACACAATGAGACCCCTCAGTTTACTCAAGACAAATCATTCCAGGACCTCTTTGGTTAAAGGGGGTTTTACGTGTAGTTGAACACTCACTACGTAAAACACTGAGCCCTCCTCTGGGACAGCCAAATATCTCAAAGGTCTACAATGCCAACCAAAAAAATATATGTTTTTCAAATTAATGGAGAACCCATTACTTGCCCTTCTACGAAAAGTGACCTGTCATTTAATATTTTCAAAATTATTTTGCTACCGTTTCAATCAACACTTACTGACTGCAGAAGAAGAACTATAAAAAAAATCATATAGTATAAATCGTAAAATCTTAATGGCGTCGCACCGAACATATATTTGTTTGAAAGAGAATTTTTCCTGGTATATCATCTCATTAATATGGAGGTTTACTAATGACTCAATACTAAAAAAAATGAAAATACCTCAGCTAATATGTGAGATATACAAATTTTGTACATAACAACATTTATAGGAAAGTAAATTTGCGTACAATTGTTTTTGATCCGTCACGAAAAAACAGAGATACTTCGAATTTTCGAAGTTCCCCTCTAACCTCTCCCCTATTACAGCCATTAAAGAACTTAAATTTGAGCAGAACACAATTAAATCATTACATTAATTCCAAATAAAATTCTAACATTATTGTTGTAATTAGTTTGTAGTCGCAGTTTAGTTGTGCTCTTCATTATTTTTAATCGGGTTAAATATATTTATACAAGTTGACTTTAGTTAACTTTAGGAATCTCATACAATGTTGAGAGTGGATACTAAGAAGTTTTCAATGAATCCACCTTGCAAACACAAATCAAATATAGTTTAATTTACCATTTTTTTTATTTTAATTGATATGAAATTAACGTCAGTTTTATACAGTAAAGGCTAAATATCTTGTTGTACAATGTACCAGTTATTGCACATATTTATTTCGTATTACCGTCTGCTATACACAAGCAATTAAACTATTTTCTTATGTAACGCATAATGACTTCTAGGTGGTGGATAATTTATTTGATTGCTATCATAATTCAAGGCTGCGAATTCAAAATTACTCACCTTAGAATTTCTATCTGGCTCTCAATGTATAACATATAACATCATTTTTTAAAGGAGCTTCTTACATTTTTATCGATTGTGAGTTAAGCAGGCGTCCAAGTAGCAAAAATCCGCCACGCAGGTGCTGTGTGTAATGAGCATTTTACCCACGGCCTTCGAGACTTCTCATATCAAAGATGACATAGTCTGCACATTCTATATCTTATTTCTACCTTTCCATAGATGACACTTTCCGATTGCATACAAGTGGACATTGATAATAGTTATTTATTATACAAGTGACGAAAGTAGATCATTTTACAACTCGAGTGAAACGTTTACCCACACGAGCGAAGCGAGTGTAGTAATTTCACGAGAATTGTAAATTCTATATACTTTCGTCACGAGTGTAATATTAATTTTTTTCTGTAATCGTGTCATACATGATCAGATCTAACCAGAATATGAACAAAATTAGGATGTTGTGAAGATTATGGTATGTTATTGGTAGGTTATAAGCATGGTTGTGAAAGGTTATAAGCATAGTTATAAAACAACTAGTGATGATTGTGAAGTAGTGCAGTTATAAACAAGTGCAGGTTATAAACAAGGAAGGTAATTATTAGTATATTTAATTTTTAAAATATATTGATTATTTCCACCAATAATTCATTCACATTTCAATTTATTTTGTTAAAATAAATTATTAAAATGTTAAGAAAAATTTAAAAGCATTTAATTTCCAACTTCAAATTATTTTTTAATTTATACTTATTACTAATTAAGAAGGCAATTCACTTTCTTCACTCTATTGCAAAATGTTTCACTTTCTTCACTCATTTCAGTTTAGTAATGTTACCAATGATGATGAAACATGATATTTCTTCCACTTTTAATTAAGTACTCCTATGGCTAATACCGATATAGAAAGAAGTCCGCAGGTGCTACGTAAACTAAGCAAATTTCCCACATGTTGGAATGACTCACTACTGATATATATATATATATATTATCTATTTCCAAAAAAAAAATATCTGATGAGGACAAGTGAGCGGTCAATAAAATCTTAATTGATGACGACATCACAATATTTGCATGTATCTCGCAAAATAAACGTCTGCTGAAAACAATATTTGGCATTTAAGCTTGGAATAATACGTTCCAAGATATATTCTTTTTTTAGCAGATTTCTCTTAAGGGAAATCAGCTATTGAGGTCGTACTCATGACGCAATTAAAGCCCTTTAATGTTTCTTCGTATCCTTTTCTTGCAAGGAGTATTCGCCCAGATGGCCACGTGTAATTAGCTGGTTGGGATTTTCAAAGAAATATAAAACGTTCGTCCAGCAGGGGCTGCGTAAACTAAGCAGATTTCCCATGTGCTGGTACAATACGCTTCTGCCACACAGCCTCTATTTACATGTAAATAACCCATGAGTAGAAGATTGGGGTGTATGGAGGCAGTGGTTACTGAAGGCAGAATTCAAGGAAGTACGAATTACTTACATAATAATTGAGTTACGGGGAAAATGCTTAGAACAACAATTGTAGTTCATCAATAGTTTAACACTTTTGATTCTATAACATTTTCTGACTCCGCTCATAATAACGGAGATATTTTGAATTGTTTAATCATTACACCCCTTTATTCGTATACTATAAGATTAACGAAGACAATATTTAGTATTTAAGCTTCCAATAAAGTGATTCGTGATACAACAGGTTATCGCCATTATGACATAAGTTGGAGTGAGGTTTCTGAAGACTGAAAACTAAAAAATTCATCTTATTCTGGACCCAATATTTTTATATGTTCTTCATACTTTTCATGGCAAAGGTCACCAATAAAAAACATTCTTTCTGCACAAACTTTATTAATACTCCTCTTCATCTTTCCTGGCATACATACCACCTCTTCAGGGGCTATACCTTTTCAAAAAATTAATGACATTAATTTAAAATAAATAGTAACTTCAACAATACCCTATGATAATTATTTGTTAGGTACTGTGTCTACCTGTAGTACCTGTTTATTTATTTGTATGTATGTAAGTGCCTACTAATATGATGAATTTATTAAATCTAATTACAGATTGCTAATTACATTTCTGAAGTGCTCGTTCCCTTTTACTAGGCAAGGTATTATGAAGTACTCCGTATGCAAATAGTGACACATTGACAGTAAACGACAGTTAGTATACTAAGACTGTCACCTGAATAAATATTTCCTCATTTGCATTCCAACAAACTGTTATTAATTACCATTTCTACTCTTTATGGAAGAATCTAATGACTGCCAGAAATTTCATTTATAAGAAAATAACTTCATATTCCCTTTCACGACAACTATTATTCTTAGATATTTCAAATTGGCCTTTCACATCTTGAAGATATCTTACATTTGGAAGGATGTTTCTATCAATCCATCTTAACTTAGGTCTTTCATGTGTGTGGTGAGTGAGTGACATTTAATTAATAATTATAGTGACATTGATAGTTATTTGATCTATACCATATTCGATATTTAACCTTTTATCAACTCTAAAGATTGTTATTTGTTATTGACTTAAGTTGATCCTGGAATAGTGGGGGTTTAGAGGGGGGGGGAATTAGAAAATTCAAAATATATCCGTTATTATGCGTCGCATCGTAAAATGTTATAAAAACAATTGTTTAACTATTGATGCTCTACAAATGTTGTTCTATGCAGTTTTTCGTAACTCAAATACTAACCGAGTTATTTGTACTTCCTTGTTATAAGCCCTCAGTAACCTCCCACTCCATTCTGCTCATTCAATTTTTAAAAAGGAACATATGGTGAGATGGGGGTCACACGAACGTGGGAAAAGTGCTTATTTTACTCAGGTCCTGCGAAATGGACTTTATTTGAATTTAGAGTCCGGAGTTTTAAAATAGGTCAGTGCTTATTCATTCTTGATGGTTGCAAAACCATGTGCTTCTTTAAATTAAATCGGGGGATACACGTCAGTTTGCTTGTTTAGGACATCCTTAATTGGAATGCCGGTACCTCTGCTCAAACAAACAATGGTTGAGAATGTTTTAAAATGTTCCCAAAAGGTTTAACTAGTTCTTTGAGGGATGTTGATGACCACTCAAGAAGAGAGAATTCTCTCGCTCACTGGAGCAACGCATGGTGTGAAACAACATTTCCTCATCATTGGTCCTTTACATCTATCTGTCTTTCTTTGAGAGTCATGGACTTTCTTCATGGAATCGCCATCGCCTGAAATTACATAACTAGTCTGACCCGTACCACGTGGCCTCCATTCTTAATGTGGAAAGAACTCACGCGTCAATCTTCCTTTGATTGAGGAGTCGCATTTGCGTTGCCATTCCACAACTGTTCTTATGACAGTAATGATTTCTTGTATGCAGTCAGTGTTAGCAGTAAATACAATATTGACAACCTTAGTTATCCATCTAGGGAAATCAGCAATTGAGTGTACTCTTGACCCGATTTTCGAAAAAATTCTTCAAATGCCCATCGATCCTACCTAGTAAACGACGAAAAGAGGTTGGTTCAAAATTGTATTTATATATATATATATATATATATATATATATATATATATATATATATATATATTTATCTGTTACCACTCTGAAGGTAATAATTTTTGTTTGATCTTTACAAAACTGGATATTTGAACGCTTTATGCAAAAATGAAAATCAAGTTCTTTAACGCTTAGAATCGTACAGAATAGGAGGGGGGATTTTGAAAACTCTCTCTCTCTCTCTCTCTCTCTCTCTCTCTCTCTCTCTCTCTCTCTCACTCTCTCTATGTCTACCTCTCTCTATCTCTCTCTCTGCTTTCTTAGTAGTTTTTGTATCTCTCTCTCTCTCTCTCTCTCTCTCTCTCTCTCTAATCTCTCTCTCTCTCTCTCTCTCTCTCTCTCTCTCTCACACACACACACACACACACACACACACTTCTTTAGTTAAGAAAATAACAAGTTTATCTTCTACAAGTTTAAGCATACAGATAAGATTTGCAAATGGTGAATGATATGTTTCTGCAGGATGAATTTGCTATTTCTTTACAGTATGAATGAATTGTAAACTTAAGACTAATTATATATATATATATATATATAGACACACACACACACTCACACACAAATACATATATTCAGTGGTTCTGGAGATATTCTGACCAGCTGTGAGCAGCTGGCCGGCAAGTTGAACTGTTGCTGGGAGTGTTTGTCTTCGGCCGTCCTTGCCAAACAAATAAGCCATTATCTCAATTGCTTCACAGCTATCTCCCTTTTCTTTTTAGCTCCTTACTCAATCAATCTTCTTGACAGACTCCACAAGAAAAGCGGGAGGAGAATCACAAGGGAAAGTGGTAAATAATGAGAGAAGATTGGCGTTCGGATTGATGAGAATCCAATTGAGCGTAAACCAATTGGGCCTTTCCGAAACGGAAAACGTCTTGGAAAAAAAATTGGCACGTTATGGGCCGGAAAATTGGTCAACAAATTCAATATATTTACAAAATTGCTCGTGCGTGGCTTAATCATTTCCAAGTTGCACGAGGAAAAATAATAGATTCCTTCATTATTTATTTATTGGAGCTTCGCTGCAGTGGCGATGTTGCTCAAAACAAAAGTTTCATAAATTACAAAAATAAAGAAAAACAAAAAAATAAATAAGAAGAAACTAACAAAACTAAACAAAAACATAAACCGAACAACAAAAACGGAAATGGAACTCAAAAAACAAAAATGGATCACAATAAAGAACCAAATACTTAACAAGGGAACAAACATAAAGACAAAATTCAAAACTAGGTACCAAACTGAAAATCGAAACATAAGGTCACCATTGGACAACAGGGAAATCATTCATAAAATATTTAAATAATGAATATTATTATTATTATTATTTCTTAACGTCCACTTTTTGCAACTTAGGCTAATTGGGATGGGTTATCTACTGGTTACCACCCTTTTCTAGCCAGGGTGCGATTTTAGGATGTTATTTAATGAATTTCGTCACTAAATAATTTCCTTTGCCCAGGCGAGAATCGAACTCGCCACTCTAGGTTTACCTTGTGAGATAAAGGTCAACGCTTTAACTCGCATGGCTACCCTGAGCCCCTGAATAATGAATAAATAATTAAAATAAAATAGGTATCTATAATAACTAAGTTATAGATAAAATATAAACTGTTACAGGTGACTATTTATATGAAACTCTGTATCTCCCTAATACACACACGAGTGAGTGAACCAGAAACACACACGACTCGCTCGACCATATATACAAGGAAAAATCTATTTTAAAACGCAAATATTAATTGTAAATGAAGTATATTAGTTAAATTTTCGTGTATATGTTAAAGTGTACTAAATGCTGTTTATAGTGGATATGTATGAGCTATCTTCAGTGAGTAAATCATGTAGGTCGTGGGGTATCTGTAAATGATCTCGTCTCTTGCAGTCTGTCAGTATGTGTTTTATTGTAAGAGTCAAATTGCATACATTGCATTTGTTAAAATCACTTCCTCTCTCAGCTGATATGTTGCAATTTTTTTAGTCCCTATGAGCACTGCCGATTTAATTTATCTTAGTTCATGTACTGAATTGTCTGTTGTTAGTTCATTTGTGTTTAAATCTATTTTCTGAGTAGCTAGCTTTGCTTGTTCATCGGCTTCAGTACTTTGTCCAATATTTTGGTGTCCTGGTAGCCCATAGTTGTGTAATGTTGTTTGAAGATGTATAATGTTTTCTAAAATTTTGGTTATGATGGGATGGGTACTGCAAATATTCCCCTAGGAGAGTAAAGAACTCAAGGAAACTGTAAAAATTAAATCTAGTAATTTTGAATATCTTGAAATTTTGAAAGGGCAATATTTATAGCTTGTAACTCAGCTGCATAAATTCCTTCATTAGAAAAAAAATACAATTCAAATTAATTTTAATCCTTGTTATATTATAGCTGCTTCTATATTTCAGTAATTTTTTTTTTTTTGCTTCTTGCGATTTAGTAGTTCACTAAGGCTATAAAAAGTACTATTGAACCATGCTTATCCTAAAACAAATTATTCTTGTAACTAACTTGTTTTTTCATGTTTTGTCTTTTGGCATCATTATAGACCCCAACCTCCACTAGCCGTTTCTGCCTAGGCATTCTTCTCCCAGTGTACTAGTCGACTTTTGTGTTGTCTGGATTTCTGGTGTATTCATTAAAACGCGTTTTCCTTACTGAGTAGTTTCATCGTAAGGTGATCGGTATACCTCGTCATCCGTGTTAGGTAGTTTATGAATAAGGCTCGGAAGAGGAACAATCGGAGGGAAGTCTTTATGGGTTTGGGAAGCTACCGTAGTACGTAGAGTTTGTCGAAATGGAAGTCAAGTATTGGTCCTTGTCTGTATTGAACTTGAGATGAATACATCGATCTTCCTAATCTTTCCAGCCTTGGAAGGAGATCGGGAATCCATTCGAGAAGCTAGAATATTGAAGGGGTTTATTGTTTTGGAGCCAGTTCGCATAATATGAAAGCTAACAGGTTTTAATGGTCGGTACATGTGGCAAGAAGCAGCCCGAGCTTCCTTTACAAGACGATGAATGCAACTGTAGTGGGTACCTGGCCACGAGGGAGACCGAAGATGAGTTGCTTTTACAGAGTGAAGAGTTCTACCGAGTTCCGTAGTTGTCTGGAAAGCCATCTCCCAAAATAGACGGGGAGGAGGCTCTTAATGGCGGCTAAAGACCTCGCAAGGTCTTTAATGCCAACCGAAAAAGAAAAACATTTTTTTGCAGCAACAGTTTTTAAAAGATCGCAGAACTAGGTCATCCCGGAGTACGCCTGTACTTGGTGCTTGCTCCAGAATCACATAAATTAATGACCTCTCTCTCATCCTCAGCCATTATTCACAGCGAGCCGGGAAGTAGGGTAGGATAATTGCCGGGTAGACTTCCCCTAGCTGGTCTATCGACTTATCCACGTGGAGCTGGCCGAGAGACGCACCAGATCAATACACAGTCCACGTGTAACAAGTGGTTACGCGCTACCCTCACTCACAACCAAAACCCATTCCTATTCTGTCGCTTATATACACTTATAATTGTGTACTCAAGACTCCTGTTGTCTGGTGACGTTGTCGGTCACGAACAACAACATCTTTTCTGACGTATCGGTATAATTTATTACCTTTTTCCTTGAACAACAGGTACAAATGTATCAATAACGTTTAGAATTAACTAAAAAACCATGTGTAACAATGTTAATAATAAAAAAAAGTCCGTCGCAGAAGAGCTGCGTAAATTTAGCAGATTTTCCACGTGCTGGTATAACTCACTACTGATAAAATCTCACTATATATTCTCTGTTTCTAAGTAAAAACCGATGAACAGAAGGGGAAATGGGGAGGGGGACTGAAGGCTGATAACAAAAAAAGTCCGTCACGCAGGGGCTGCGTAAACTAAGCAGATTTCCCCTGTGAAGTTTTACAAGTATGCAGAGAAATCTGCATACTGGTAACACAATACCACCGTGATAAGATAATGAGAAATCTTTCAGTTAATTAAAATAAATTCCCAACTGAAACGGCTTCTGAACGTATTTGCATAAATCTCACAAAGTAAGGAAGGTAAGGTAAGGTTAGAAACGACAGGTTAGAAGAAGCTTCCACCTGAGCCGAGAAATGACGAAGATGGCCGACGTAATCCGAACTATACCCGACCACAGACTTCATAAAAATGCAAATATCTCGGTTAATATTCAAGATAGAGAATAAATGTATATAACAATATTTAAATTTAATTTGCAATAAGATTGGTTCTATACAATTTTTGGATCCGATGGAGATAGATAACGGGGATATTTTGAATTTTCGAAAATCCCCCTCTAACCCCCCCCTCTCTCTGGTCCGATTTCAGCCATTAACGAACTTGATCTGTCTTTATACATAAAACGGATAAATATCGGTTTCGTAACGATCAAACAAAAATTGCTACCGCTAGAGCGTTAACAGACAAATATATATATATATATATATATATATATATATATATATATTTCTCTGTTAACGCTCTAGGGGTCGCAATTTTGTTTTACGATCCGACTGATTATAACCAAGATATTTTCAATTTCCGAATCCCCCAACCTCTAAGCCACTTCTGGTTTTTAGCGATAGATAGAGATAATTGAATGTTTTAGGTTTAAGCAGTCAGTAAACCTCCTCTCTTACTCATGTCATATAGCAAAAGTCCTTCACTCAGGGACTACGTTAACTCAGCAGATTTCCCACGTGCGTCACGAATTTGCATTTACCTCAAACGAAAAAGGTCATTGGGAACAAAATTTGGTATTTAGGCTTCAAATAATGTGCTTCATAATATAATATCTTACTGTCAAAATGACATGAGCAGGAGTGGAGGTTTACTGCAGGGCGAAAATTACAAAATGCTAATATCTCAGTTAATAATCAAGATAGAGCAAAAACTTGCATAACAACATTTATAGAACATTACATTTGCAATATGATAGGTTCAATACAATATTTCCATCTGACTCATAATAACGGAGATAATATTTGTTTGATCGCTGCCAAACTTGATATTTAAATGTTTTATGCAAAAATAAAGGTCAAGTTCGTTAATGGCTGAAATCCTACTGGAGGGCGGGGGTTAAGGGGGCAATTTTGAAAATTCTTAATATCTCCGTTATTATGCATCTAATCGAAAAATCGTATAGAACCAATCTTATAGCAAATTAAATTTACTATAAATATTCTCATATACATTTATTATATATTTTGAATATTAATTGAGATATTTGCATTTGTCAGCTTTCAGCCTTCAGCAAACTTCCACTTCTACACATGAAGCTTAAATACCAGATATTGTTTTCAAGAGACCTTTATTATACTGACTCCCCCCCCCTCGTCTTAAGTTCTTGTACTGCTACAATTCGATTGACGGAGATAAAAAGTATTCTGACTCATTATAAGGTAGTGCTAGATATAGTAAATAGTTTTTATTAAAATTAATATGTTATATACTGATATATTCCAATAATTGTTTTGTAATTGGTTGGCAGACCTGTTTGTTTACATTCCAGACGCTTCCTGTCGGGGTTTCTTATTATCGTTAGTATTTATTCGTTTAATATTCGCGGTGCTGTTGTATTACCAGTTTGTAGATTTATCTAACGTTGAATTTGACAAGGGAAATCTGCTTAGTTTACACAGTCACTGCGTGGCGGACTTTTACTTAGAAATAGAAAATATATTGTGAGAAGAAATCAATAATGTGTCATTCCAGCATCTGGGAATGACTCATTATTTATACAAGTTAAGTTTACGCAGCCCCTGAGTGACAGGCATTCTAGACTAAGCCGTTGTCAATGTCAACTTTACTCTCCCTCGACAAGAGCTGCCTGCCGACTTCTAGAAGGGATTATATTTCTGGCTGAGTGGATTATGAGGTCGCGTGATGTAATAGCTGCCACCATTCCGGACATCTCTTGAATGTTTGCTTAGCATTGAATGTCACGAGTGACCTCATTACTTTATCGTATACAATTTCTTGATTGGGCCGAATGATGAATGAGGCATCGGAAGAATTCACCGGCCAAGGACGGCCCACGCTCGATCCCTTCTCTTCCTATAAACTACTTCCAATAAATATCCTCACAATATTTTGGTCTGAGTTCTCAGATCATCTCTCGCCTACAGTGCTTAAGCACTAATTTTCGTCCGATTTCAGTCGCTAACAAACCTGATCTTTAGTTTTACAAAAGTTTTCTTTTTAGCAGATTTCCCTTACGGGAAATTAGCTATTGAGGTCGTACTAATGACCCGATTTTTTAAATTTGTATTCAAATTCCATCGATCCTACCCTGGATATGACGAAAATGAGTTCCGTTCAAAATTATATATGTATATATATTTGTCTGTTACCACTTTACAGGTCGCAATTATTGTGTAATCGTTTACAAACTCCATATTTAGTAGTTATATGTAAAAAAAAAATAAAATCAAGTTTGTTAACGGCTGAAATCGGACAAGGGGTGGATTTTAGAGGGAAGGAATTTCGAAAGTTCGAAATATCTCTGTTACTATACGTCGGATCAATATATTGTATAAAAACAATCTTATTGCAAATTAAATTTACTATAAATATTGTTCTATGCATATGTTCCGTATAATGAGTATTAACCGAGATATTTGGATTTGATAGTTTTCCACTTTCAGTAAACCCCCACTCCTACTGGTGTCATATTAATAATAAGTTGATATATCATGAACCACTTAATTACTAAGTTAAACACCAAATATTGTTATCATTGAACTTTTACTTTGTGAGATATATGCAAATAAGTTCTGTTGTCCCCTCCCCCCCTTCTTTTGTTCTCTGGTTACTAAAATTTGAGTGATTAAGGTAAAACTGATTCTGATTCATTACAAATAGCTTTAGTAAATTTTTTTCTATATAATTAATTTGTTATATTAAAATATATTTCATTAATTATTTGCCTTTCCGGTCTATCTATCTATTCAGCGCTACAAGGTTGGCTGGCATGTTTCTTTACAATTCAGCCGCTTACCTGTATGTATATTTATCTATTGTAAACCTTCGCGTGGGAAATCTGCTTAGTTTAAGCAGCACCTGCGTGTCGGGCTTTTACAAATATCGAGTTTGGTAACTATCCAAATAATATTTCGACCACTAGAATGTATACTTCTAAACAGGGCAAGTGAGGATTACAGACGAGGGCGTTTAATATATGATATATTAATATGTTTTATTGTTATAATATAATATATCCTTGTTCAGGCAGGAAACAACTCCCTGGCATTTACACAATGGTGGGCATCTAAATAAAAGTCAGTCACGCAGGGGCAGCGTAAACTAAGCAGATTTCCCTTTTTAAGTTTAACAATATATAAATCTACATAATGGTAGAATATCCCACCGTGAATATTAAGTGATTAAATCCTAATGGTAATAAGAAACCTCTCGAGGGGTCTGCCAACCTCACAACGGAAAGACAAACAATTACTGAAATATATAAAAATATAATATATTTATTTTATTGAAAACTATATTCTATATTCAGTATTGTCATTTATAATGAATAAGAGTAATTTTTATCTCAATCAATCAAATTTTAGAAGTCCAAGAACTTGAAATGGAGGGGGGGGGGGTCACCAGAACATATTTGCATGTGTGGCGTATAATAAAGGTCTCTTCAAAATAACTTTTGGTATTTAAGCTTCAAATAATGTGACTTATTATATAACAGAATATTATACACGGAAAAGTGAGAAAATGATCCACATAGTAATTACGCCGTAACCACATTTCTTTTAGCAGAATTTTTAAATTGTTAATTAACACATATAATATCAATTTCAATAGATTTTCCTTAAGGGAAATCAACAATTTAGATTATAATCACCATTTATTTATTAATACTAGTTATTCTAAAAATTAAACAATTGAAATAATTTACATATCTGATGAAAATAAATAACAATTTAAAAATGTTGTAATTTAGATTTAAAAAAGCTTGGGGGGGGGGGATTTTAACTTCTAGAAACCTGACGAGGCAATAATATTAATTCTGAAAACATTAAGTCAGTTTTTAAATTAAAATGTGCTTAAAGAAGGTTCCTCATGCAGGAGCTGCCTAAACTAAGAAGATTCCTACGTCCTGCATAAGACACTTGCGGTTTCATTTCAACACATATTCCCTGTTTCTATGTAAAAACCTATTCAGATTATCTTCATTATTATTCAATACGGTTTTAATTTTCTAGAAATATTGATATACTAGCTCACATACCCGGCTTCGCACGGGAATTCATTTGAGGCTGAACGGTGATGGTACTTTTTTGGCAAGGCTTTACTTTACACACCACTCATGTTCGTCTCAGAGAAATTTAATATAGCCTATGTCCGTCTCCTGGCTCTAAGCTACCTCCTCACCAATTTTCAGCCATATCGGTAAAGCCGTTCTTGAGTTATTATAGTGTAAGTAACACGACTTTCTTTTAACTATATATATATATAAAATTGTAACCTCTGTCTGTACATTGATTTTTTTCGCGAAATTTAACGATAACTTTTCGTTTCACATGTCATAGACACCATAAATACATTTTGTTTCTTTCGTGTCTGTTTGTTTGTTTGTTTATTTGTTTGTTTGTTTGTTACCTTTTCACGCATCAACGGCTGAACCGAATTTTATGAAACATGTATATTACTACTAGCCCAACTTAGACTTTAGGCTATATTAATATTCTCTAAAACGAACTGGAGTGGGGGTTATAAGGGAGGCCTGAAATTAAAAATAGCGATATTTCGTTTCCTATTGCTTTTTCAGCAAATATGCACATAATAAAAGTTGTTTATTTTGTTATTTAGAGTAACTTTTGTTATATGCACTTTTGCCGTATACGGAAGTATAAATGAGTTATACGCTAAAAACTATAGCGGGAGTCCACAATTTTATTTGGCACAAAAGACTCAACCGAACTAAACCAAACTCGCTATGTGAATTAATACTAACGATTTCCTTATAATAAGCCATACTAACATTTCTAGGGACGGGCAGGAGTGGGGGTTATAAGGGAGGCCTGAAATTAAAAATAGCGATATTTCGTTTCCTATTGCATTTTCGGCAAATATGCACAAAACAAAAGTTGTTTATTTTGTTATTAGAGAAACTTTTTTTTATATACACTATCATCGTATACCGAAGTATAAAGGCGTTATACGCTAAATATTATAGCGGGAGACAACAATTTTATTTGTCATTAAAGCCTCAACCGAACTAAACAAACACTCAGTATGTGTATTAGCACTAACGCCTTCCTTATAATAAGCCATACTAACATTTCTAGGGACGGCCAGGAGTGGGGGTTATAAGGGAGACCTGAAATTAAAAATAATGATTTCCTATTGGGGTTTGGACAAATATGCACATAACAAAAATTGTTTATTTTGCTATTTAGAGAAATTTGCTCAACACTTCTTTTCAATATGAACTACCAGGTACCTCACCTGAAAAAATTAATTCAAATGTATGTCAATATTTTCTCCTTAATAATTCAAATCTATGCATAATGCACAGGAGACGGGAAATATGACAATATGCAGGACAGTGAAGTCTTACATAAAAAAATAATTTTATTATTAACAAATGCCAACAATGGGTATTAACCCTAAACACTGGAACGGGTAAACGTCAAAATATGGTGCAAACTAAAGCCTTGCCAAAAAAATACCCTCACCATCCAGCCTTAAATGAATTCCCGAGCAAAGCCGGGTATCTGAGCTATTATATATATAGATTCGTTATATGGAAATACGTAGTGTTGTCTCGAAAATGATTATTTGATCTTTACGATACTCGATATTTAACTTTCCATTAAAAACCAAAGCTCCTGAGAGTCATAAATGGCTGAAATCGGGCCAGAAATATGGGGTGGAGAGGAAAGTCGAAAATTCAAAATACTAGCTATTATCAGTCGTATCGAATAAGTTTAAACAACCGATCTTGTTATACTATTTATGCTCTACAATTATTGCTCTATACGTATTTTCGTAGCTCAAAACTTAAGCGAGTTATTCCCAATTTCTTGATTTCAGGCTTCAGTAAACACCTACTCCCTTCTCAATGGGATTTTTAATTAGAAATAGAAATTATTTAGAGATTAATAGAGTGGCATAACAACACGTGGGAAATCTGCTTAATTTGCGCGACCCATTCGTGATGGACTTTTTGTCACCTCCTGGGTAGGATCGATGGACATTTGAGGAAATGTTTCGAAATCGCTTCATGAATAAAAAACATTAAAGGAAATCAGCTAAAACAGCCATAAAAAGACACGCACATACAACTAGTGATCTAGTGATCTCAAAAATTATTGTGTTCTAGAAATGATTGAACTGAACGAAACTCGGTACGCGAACTTACAATTCCAACCCTTTGATATTTTAACGAACGAACACGAGTGGGAGTTGTTAAGAATGTTAAGAACAACACGTAGATAACAAAAGTATTTCTTTTGATTGCTTAAAGTTCAAGACACACGAATCCATCTATATCTATCTATCTATATACCCGTATATAAATAGTAGAGTAGCTTATCTAGATTATATAAATTCATAAACACACACACACACACATATGTGTAGTAGTTTTGAACGGACCTTATTTTTATCTCCTAGGTAGGGTTCATTCATGCAAATTTGATGACATTTTTCATAAATCACGTCACATACTGAATAGTTGATTTCCTTTAAGGTAAAATCTATTAATCGCTGTCCTACTTCGCTATTAAAATTTTAAGAAACATTTATATACTCACAATTCTGTTCAGCTGGTGTATCTCTTTAGACAGAAGGCTGTCCTTTAGAAATTTTTCGAAGAGGGGGGGGGAGGTTGTATTGCTCGTTCTACATGAACAGCCTCAATATTTTTATTGAAATCTGCTAACATTGATTGAGTTTAATGCCTTCTATATAAAAAAAGCTTGACCTTCCCGCGTGCCTTCCCGTTCGTGTAACCCCTACCCCAATCGATTCATTAAATTCATCTCCAAGGATACACCATCTCGTTTCCTCGGAATGTTCCATTCAACCCACTGCATGCCCTCATTACTCTCAGCTGTTCAAGTAGTACTCAATGCGCGAATATCTCAAACGTTTCTTCAAATGTTCACCGATACTACCCAGAAGATGGCACATGAGAACGTTCAAGTATATAAACATGAAGGAGATATTTCGAATTTTAGCAGACTTCCCATTAGATAAATCAGGTATTGAGGATGTACTCATGACGAGATTTCCACAAAGGTTCTCGATCCTATGTAGGAGATGAAGAAAATAAGGTCCGTTCAAAATAATATATATAAGTCTTTTAACGCTCTAGTTGTGACAATTTTTTTTTTTAATGCCAACCGAAATGTATATTACATTTGAACGGCAGTTTAGGAGGCTGACAATACAGGTACCCTCAGAAAGAGGGCAGCTTATTTTGTTTATTTGTTTGTTATATTTGTATAGAGAGAGAGAGAGAGAGAGAGAGAGAGAGATTCATATATATACCTAACTATATATTTGTCTGTTAGCAATCTAGCCGTCTCAATTTTTTTTTTTTTTATCGTTGCCAATTTTAATATAAGGGTTTTATGTAAAACTAAGGTTCAAGTTCGTAAACGACTGAAATCGGACAGGGGGAGGGGTGGTTTAGAGGTGGGGAATTTCCAAAATTCGAATACCTTCGTTATTAAACATCATATGGAAAGATTATATAGAACCAATCTTATTGAAAATGTAACGCTCTATAAATGTTATTATGTACATTCGTTCACAATCTTGAGCGTTAACGAAGATATTTAAATTTTTTATTTTTCAGTAAACCCTCACTCATGATATATTAATAGTAAAGCTGTTATATCATGAAAAATTGTATTCGAAACATAAATTATAAATATATTTTGATTGAACTTTTGCTGTGTGAGGTACACGTAGTCAGTGGATGAAACCTGACAAGGAATGGAGTGGAGTTAAGAGTGGGGGAATTCGAAAATTCATATCTCCGTTATTATCATTCGTTTCGAAAAATGTTATAGAACCAATCTTGTTAAACTATTGATGTGCTACAATTGCTGTTCTATACATTTTCTCCTATCTAGAATATTAAGTGTGTTATCATATTTTATTTTATATTTATATATTTTTATATTTCAGCCTTCAGCAAACTCCCATTTCTACTCACAGATTTTAGAAATTTAGAATGTCTGGTGAGATAAGAGCAATAGTAAGTTATACCAGCAAGTGGAAAATCTGCATAGATGCGTAGCCCCTCTGGGTCGAACGTTTTGTAAATATAAATGACATTCATTTAAATTAATTGTTGCCTAATTCTGTTTAACGTGTCATATCCCGTTGAATTTCGGATAATTAGGAGTGGAGTTGCGTTCGAAATGACGTCGTATTTTTTATTAAAGCAGTTAATAGAAAATTTGCTAGTTTCACGCAGCCCCTGCGTAACGGAGCTTGTCTCGATTTGAGATAATCTTTGTGAGTGTGTGGACTTACTATCGATCGCCTGCCAGCTGGTTTCATAACCTTGCAATTAAGACGCCTCCATGCACCGTTTCACAAACCTGTTTTTTATGAGGTGCTCCCTCATTCATATCTCCCTTCGCTCATCGAAAATATATCTGTTTACGGCTTAATAGAAAAGTCCGTAGCGAATGGGGTGCGTTAACTAAGCAGATTTCCTACGTGCATGACAAGCTGCTCTGACACCATCTATTCTCCATTTTAGCAGATTTCCCGTAATGGAAATCAGCTATTGAGGTCGTACCCATGACGCTATTTTTGAAATATATCCTCGATGCATTACCAGAGTCTCACCTGAAGAAGATGAAGAAATAGAAGATTGTTAGATTGTTCTGAGTTTGAAGTATTAGTGAACTTTCATTACCAAGAGTTTATTCCCTTTTTTTGATTTTTTATCCCTCATATTTTCTTATTCTTTTTTCCGTAGAGTATTTTTTTATATATATTTTTTCTGTAAGAGTTTAAACTATTTATTTTGATCTGGAAAGTTTTTGACTGTTCAGAGTAGGAAAAATTATTGCTGGACTGCCGGATGAAATGGAAGACTGATAACTTACTGAAAATTATTTAATCACTAAGATTTTATTAAATTTTCTCGTCTTTTATAGCTGGAAATTTCTTATTTTTTCCCTTCTAGGAGTTTACTCGTTTAATTTTTATCTTTTATCATATACGGATACCAAAGGTCTGGAACTCTACATTCCTACTAATTTAAGTATAGTTCCTACTAATGTAAGTTTTTGTATTTTTATCATATTATGTATATTGCTAAATAAAATAAATTTTTTAAACTATACTTTCTTTTTTATTATAAAAAACACAACAACTGGAATATTTTTGTTAAAATGAAAAAAAATGTGCTATAAATATGACTGGGTCACCCGTGACCCAGCTTGCCTGCAATGTAATTTTCATATTCCTTGTCTGTGAAGGGTTAAATGTCTATCGATCCTATGTAGGATTGGACAAAAATGAGGTCCGTTCAAATTTGTGTGTGTGTGTGTGTGTGTGTGTGTGTGTGTGTGTGTATGTGTATATATATATATATATATATATATATGGTGTTGTTATTCTTTTTGGAGCTTTGGACCAAAACTCCAAAAAGAATAACAACACTATATATAAACATAACCTGGCCGAAAACATCAACAGAATTATATATATACATATATATTTCTGTTACCGCTCTTGTTAATATTGAAGATGTAGAACACATGTATATGACAACATTTATAGAACATTACATTTGGAGTTATATTGGTTATATACAATTTTTCTATCTGACGTATAATAGCGGAGGTATAAGGTACCTTTTAAACCCCCCCCCCTCCTTCCCCATGCCTGGTTTCAGCAGTTAACGAACTTGATCTTCACTTTACGTTTAAATATAGCAGACAAGCCAAGAGGAAACGAAAAATGCAGCGATTTCATTTCATGTCTCCCCTACAACCCCCACATCAGTTCGATCCTAAGAAACATTAACATAGGACACGTTAATACAAAATTACATAAGGAGTTTCGTTGAAGCCGGTTTATTCTTTTGTGTCCTTTAAAATTGTTCCCTTTTATAGTTGTTAGTGTATATCTTATTTATACATCGCTATACGTTAAAAGAGCCTAAAACAAAAGTTAATTTAAATAATAATATGAACACTTTTTTTATGAGCATGATTGCCAAAAACCAATAGGTAACGAAACATCGCGATTTTTCAATTCAGGTCTCCCATAGAATTACCAAAAGCCAAAGTCTAAGTTGGGTTAGTAGAACTCGTACCAAGTCTCATAAAATTCTGTTTAGCCATATAGGAGTAAAAAGGTAGCAAACAAACAGACACCAAAGCCAAAATTTGTTTCATTGGCACGGAAAACGAAAAAGTATCGTGATATTAAATTAATTTCAATTTTAATGAAAAGAAAAATCAGACAGAGGTTAAAATTTTACATATATATATATTGGTTTAAACCGACCTCATTAACGTCATCTCCTGAATGGGATAGATGGATATTTGAAGAAACTTTACAAAAATCATACAACCTCAATAGCTGATTTCCTTTAAGAGAAATATGCTAATAAGAACCCTAGTTAGTAATATAAAACGTATTTACTTTCACATCGCATTTCGGCTTTGTCCAAGACTTAAGAATTGTTGTGTAATATTGACATGTCAGCAACCTCTAAAGAAAATCCGCTATTATGTGATATAGTGCGAGAAGCTGTTTTTTTTTTTTGCCTTTTCAAAGTACCGACGCCACCCTCTCTAAAAAAATCATATTTTAATATTATAAATGGCTAATGAGAGCATTAAAGTTTTTATTCAATATACTCCTGTCTACCACTATTTAAGAAGTCAAAAGATAATTCACTTTCCTTCAATATGTACCAAACAATATTATTTGTGTAACAAAAGATAAACTTTTAATAATAAATCAAGATACAAGAATATGCCTCAAACCCCCGACCACAAATATTTCGAGAAAATATTAAAACTCTTTTAAGCTCTGCCCGAATGTATCAAATCTATAAAAAAATTTTTTTGTTTAAAAAAAATAATGAACTTCTTGCGTGAAGATTTTATACACAATTTAAAAGTTCAATTACTAAATAAAGCTACAAAATATATGCCATAAAAAAGATCAAAAAATAATGTATGATCAGGCACATTGTCCCTTTAAGATCTCTTAATTTATAAAGCATGTCATCCTTCAATAAATCTAAGACTAATGGCAAAGTATGTCAATAAATTAAAAATGCAGGGGGGAAATTATCAGAAAACAATATATTTGCAGGCATAGGGTACAATCTGTTGGTTCCCCAAAATTAAGCCACTATGAATGTATTTAATTTTTGAATTGCAAATATTGGCAGGCACTGTATAAGTATTTGTTTATCACATGAAGGTATCGAAAATTCCTAACTGATGTGTATAATAATTAAATATTTTCTGTTTTTGCACTTTATAAATGTATACATGAATGTACCATGAATGAATGGGCAGAACTCAACAGAGAGAAGTTATTTATGTTTTTGCGTATATTTTTTCTTTTATTGTTTAATGAGCTTATGATTTTTTAATTTGTTTTCTAATGTTCTAAAGAAACGCACATCGTTATTATTACATAGGGTACAAAAGGAGGTATTCGACTTTGCTCGGTAAATATTCAGACAGAATAATGTGTGCTTGTTATTCATTTCAAGGCTATACTATTTACAATCCCTATGTACCCACCTCGCCTCAGTATTTGCATATATCTTTTGGATTTATAGCTCTCCAGCAGTTATAGAGTTAGTTATAGAGAAATTGATATCTTATCAAATGCAAGCTTTCTCAATATTTAAAATATTTCGTGCCATATATACATCAGACCATGAATGCTACCTATTTATCATTATCAACTACCATGTAGCAATAATATATCCTTTCAGACAAGCATAGCACAATATTAGTTTCACAAGACTTTTCTTCTTTCACAACTATTATAAAAAAAAAAGTCTGATGTGGGAACGACGTGACCTCTTTGTACTCGAATAATCAAAATACATGGTTGAACTTTAAATGGTTTAAAATTAGCTCATTCGAAAGTGTTATACGATATCTTCGTTCCAATGCATCTGATCGATAAATGCCATAGAACATAATTTATATATCTTTTCATAAAAACTGAAATGGTCCCAATACACTTTTTGCACTTCAAATACGAACTGATACATTTGCAGTTTTTTTAAATTTTCTTTGTCTCCAGCGACACAACTGGATAATCCCTAATATTCAATTCCAACATTAGCCGTTTTTTGAGGGATAGATGCCTACGTCTCGCCGAAAAAATAAACAGTATTGTCAAAATCCTTCTCGCAGGGGCTGCGTAAACTAAGCAGATTTCCCACGTGCTGGTAAGGTACACTAGTGAACAAGAAAGTACTAATAACTCGCTGAATAATTGAGTTAAGAGAAAAGTCCGTCACGCAGGGGATTAGACTAAGCAGATTTCCCACGTGAAGTTATACAATAGAGAAATCTCCATGCGAGAGCTGACCAGTTACGGCAAAGAGCCGAACTACCTTCTGGCGGGAAATTAAAAAATCCGTTATCGACCCAAATTTAATAAACATGCAAATATCTCGGTTAATATTCAAGATAGGGAATAAATGTATATAACAATATTTATAGAAAATATAATTTGCAATAAGATTGATTCTGTACAATTTTTCGATCTGACGTATAGTAACAGAGATATTTCGAATTTTCGAAAATCCTCCCCTCTAAACCCCCCCTCCCACTGGTCCGATTTCAGCCGTTAACGAACATTATCTTTCTTTTTACATAAAACAACTAAATATCGTGTTTGGTGACGATCAAACAAAAATTGTGACCGCTAAAGGGTTAACAGACGAATATATGTATATATATATATATATATATATATTATATATATATATATATATATATATATATATATACAGTTTTGAACGAACGTCATTTACGTCGTCTACTAGGAAGGATCGATGGGCATTTGAAGAAAAATTTCGAAAATTCCGTCATGAGTACAACCTCAATAGCTTATTTCCCTGAAGGGAAATCTGCTAAAATGTATAAAACAGCGATTTTAGAACATCAATACCTTAACAAGACTTGTTCTATAATATTTTTCGATCCGACTGATAGTAACGAAGATGTTTTGAATATTCAAATTCCCCTCTCCGAACCCTCCCCCACCCTAATCCGGGTCTGAATGCAGCTATTAACTAATGTGAAGTTTAGAGTTGAATTTAACATTTAAATATCGAGTATGGTATAAAAGAAATAAACATTTACGAGCTATGAACGTGGACTCTTAACTGATAACGTTATCACACAACGTATTCGCATGTAACTCACGCAGTAAACGTTGAATGAAAGTCAGTCACGCAGGGGCTGCGTAAGCTAAGCATATTTCCCACGTGAAGTTTTACAATAGAGAAATTTCAGAATAAAGAGCCGAACAGTTACTGGAACGGCCCGAACTAGCTCTTGACGGAAACTCACGACTAGACCCGAAGTTCACAAATTTTAGTAGTCCAAGAACTAAAGAAGGGGGGGGGCGGATGAACAAAACGTATTTGCATAAATCTCACAAAGTAAGGAAGGTAAGGTAAGGTTAAAAACGCCAGGTTAGAAGAAGCTTCAGCCTGAGCAGAGAAATGACAAAGATAGCCGACCTAATCCGAACTATACCCGACCACAGACTTCATAAAAATACAAATATCTCGGTTAATATTCAAGATAGAGAAAAAATGTATATAACAATATTTATAGCCAATTTAATTTGCAATAAGATTGATTCTGTACAATTTTTCCATCCGACGTATAGTAAAGGAGATTTTCGAAATTCCTCCCCTTTAAACCCCCCCTCCCACTGGTCCGATTTCCGCCATTAACGAACTTGATCTTTCTTTTTACATAAAACGACTAAATATCGAGTTTGGTAACGATTAAACAAAAATTGCGACCGCTAGAGCGGTAACAGAAATATATATATATATATATATATATATATATATATATATATATATATCGATATCGATAGATAGATAGAAAGGTATATATATATATATATATGTATATATATATATATATATCTATATATATATATATGTATACAGTTTTGAACGGACCTCATTTTCGTCATCTACTAGTTAGGATCGATGGACATTTGAAGAAAAATTTCAAAAATTCCGTCATGAGTACAACCTCAATAGCTGATTTCTCTTAAGGGAAACCTGCTAAAAACAATATTTAGTATTTAAGCTTAGAATAAAGTGGATCATGACATACCAGCTTATTGCGAATATGCCATAAGTAGGGGTGGGGGTTTACAGAAGGCAGAAAACTAAAATTCCCAAATATCTCGTAAAATATTCAAGATAGGGAAAATATTAACATGGCAAAAATTATAGGTAATTAAATGTACAAGATTGATCCTATAAAAGTTATCGATCTAACTATAATAATGGATATATTTAATATTTTGAACATTAACCTTCTAAGGGGGCCTTAAACACCCTCGCCCAATCCCATTTCAGCCGCTAACGAACTCGATACTTAGTTTTGCATGAAACGCTTGTTAAGGGAAATCTTCTAAAGTGAGTTCAGTGAGGGTCAAAACAAATAAAATTTTACATCGTACGACGAATTAAAAGTCCGTCACACGGGACAAGGGCTTACAGGACTAAATTAAAGCGACTCGGAAGGGCGCTGGGTTGCGATCACTGAATATCCACTCCAAAAGTAGGAGTCAACGGCAAACGCTCTTCACTGTTCCAACTCAAGATGGTGACTGAACTGTGTCGGAGCAATACTTTATTGGCCCGGTTCTGGAACGAAACCACTAGCCTTTTTCCTTCAGTGGAACGTGAGATCTCCAGTGAAATAGCTTTGTATTAGGTACTCAAACGCTGGATTGGTAGGTATGTAGAAGGTCTAAAACGCCATATTAAGAAATACCTCCAATAAAATTTGAGTTACGATTTTACCCATTCTCCAATTAAACCCCTCTTTTACGGGTCCGAATATGAACTTAAGTTTTGCACTAAAAGTTCAAATAGCTTGTTTGGTTCAGCAACTCTTCTTACCCGATGAAGAATGTTCTGGCTGTTTTGTTCAGCCAATTCCTAAGAATTCTATACAATCTTTTAAGAACCATTCACTTTAAGCCAAATTGATTTTGTTTCGATTAAAAATATATACAAATATGACCTTTTATGTAGCCTATGTAGAAATGGAAGAGGAGTGTAGGTTGCTGGAAGATAGTACAGTCCCAGAGAAAGTAGGTCTCAACACCGGTTGAAGCGGGCCCAACGTTCTCATTATCCGTGTACAGTCTCCCTACACACTCTCAGTTTACATTAACTAGTTAGCAGATTTTCTTTGAGGGAAATCAACTATGGTAGTTGTACAAATAACGCCATTTATGAACAATTTCTTGTGTTGGGGGAAGGGGTAAAAGGAATTCCCAACAGAAGCTGAGATGGCATCACCAGTGTGTCTAATTCCAGCAAGTGGGAAATCTGCTTAGTTGACGCAACCGTGCGCGGCGTACTTTTCTACGGAGTTAGCGTATAATAGCAGAGTCATCATAATTTGCTGAAGGCTCAAGGCTGTCTCGTTACTGACGTACTTACATATGATTCATTGCTGCTCACACAGCTAGTTTTATGCTTTCCCAGCAACATTACTTGCATCTTATAAACAACCCTAGTCGAGGGACTTCTGTCCTCCACTTTTTAAGGAGTCAATAATAATGATTTTTCTCTCCATATATACGTAAACCTGGTGTCGAGTACAACGGGCAAATAAGAATTTATTTAGTGATGAACTCATTAAATTAAATCCTTAGTCCCACCCTGGCTACAAAAGGATAGAAACATGTAGATAACACCTCTCAATTAGCCATAGCAGCAAAAAGTGGACGTTAATAAATAAATATACGTATCAAATAATATTGTTTGTGAAACAAACCATGAACTTATAGTACGAAACTACGGGGTGTACAGAAAGTTCTAAGCCTGGTGTACTTATGATACCTCAGCTGTCAAGGTTGTTTTGGAAGGTTTTGATAACAATTTTTTTTTGACCGGGTTACAGATGTTGGAAAAGGCGGTGGAATAAGTGCGTTGCTGTTGAGGGGGACTATATTGAAAAATAAAAATATGTAAGTTGAAATCAGGCTTAGAACTTTCTCTACACCCGGTAGATACAAGAATATGCTTCAAACCCCCAATCACAAACATAAATATTTCGAGAAAAGCGTATCATTTTCAGGAGTTAAAGAGTTTTACTCCTGAAAAAAAAATACAAAAAAAAAAGGGTATCAACAAACACAAAATTAGGAACCAAGAAAGAATAACCAAATGTCAAAATAGAAAACAACTAAGAAACAAAAATAATACTAACCCCAAATTAAACAAAAAAGTCCGTCACGCAGGGGCTGCGTTAACTAAGCAGATTTCCCAAGTGCGTCACGTATTTGCATTTATCTCAAAACTTAAACGTTCAATGAGAACAATATTTGGTATTTAAGCTTTAAATAGAATATTGAAAATTTGAGATGAGTAGGAGTAGGGGTCCACTAATGGCCGAAAACTGAAAAATGTGAATATCTCTGTTAATAATTAACATAGTGAAAAAAAGTACATAATAACATTTATAGAACATTAGATTTGTAATAATATTTGTTCTATACAATATTTTGATCCGACGAATAATAATGGAGATTTTTGAGTTATGTTATTGTTTATGTCAACCTAAAAGGCGAACAGCCTTTGAAGAATGAGTTGTGGTGATACTCTGCAGTATCACTTAAATTGATGAAATAATAATGGAGATATTAAGAATTTTCGAAATTCTCCCACTCTAAATATATATATATATATACACACACACACACACACACACACACACACACACACACACACACACACACACACAGTTTTGAACGGATCTCATTTTCGCCATTTCCTGGGTAGGATCGATGGATATTTGAAGAAAAATTTCGAAAATCGCGTCATGAGTAGAACCTCAATAGCAGATTTCCCTTAAGGGAGATTGCTAAAAAGTGAGACGAAACAATGTATAAATAAAAGTCCGTCACGCAGGGGCTGAGTAAACTAAGCAGATTTCCCACGTGGAGTTTTACAATAGAGAAATCCGCCCAATAACAAGTGTAGTAAGTAGTAAGGTATCACTAAACTTATACACGAGGGATGAATAGTTACGAAAACGGCCGCCAGAGCTCTCTTCGGAAAGTACCAAACAGCTCACTCCTGCCGACCAATGCAGAATACAAATGGAAATATCTCGGTTAATATTCAAGATAAAGAATAAATGTATAGAACAATATTTATAGTAAATTTAATTTGCACTAAGATTGATTCTATACAATTTATGATCCGACGCATAATAACGGAGATATTTTGAATTTTCCGAAAATCCCTCCTCTAAACCCCCCCCTCCCACTGGTCCGATTTCAGCCATTAACGAACTTAATCCTCCTTTCTACATAAAACGATTAAATTCCAAGTTTGGTAACGATGAAACAAAAATTGCGACCGCTAGAGCGTTAACAGACAAATATATATATATATATATATATATATATAAAATTTTGAACGGACCTCATTTTCGTCATCTCCTGGGTAGGATCGATGGACATTTGAAGACATTTTTCGAAACTCGCATCATGAGTACGACCTCAATAGCTGATTTCCCTTAAGGAAATATATATATAATCTGCCAGTTATTATTTAGCCGTTGGTTATTGAATGATGCTAAAGATGGTATGATACTATTGGCTAAACAAATTCTCAATCCATCAGATAGGTGGGTTTATTTTCTTTTTCTTTTTTTAATATTAACAGTTTAAGCCACGTCTTGAATTAAGCTATTGAATTTCAAGATGTGGCTTTCATTAAGTGCATTAGAGTTTTATTCCCTGTTCCTTCTCTACTACAACTGCTCTGAAGAAGGGTGCCCGAAACTGATAATAGAAAAAAAATAAAAGAATTGAGAATTTTTATAGCCGATACCCAACCATCTATTATCTATTATAATGTATATTAATGTAAATGCGTAAGTATATTAAAGGAATGTGTATGTAAATGTAAATTGTATTGGGTAGTTTTATATTATAAGCCCAAAATGTATTGTGAAACCCGGTTCAGAAAATGTTGATTTTTATCATATGAAGTGACATGGCGAAGTTGGTTTGAAGTATTTTTGGTTGTTTTTAAAAATAATTTTAGTTATATAGCACGATCCAAATACTCATTCATTTTCATCTTTTTTTTTTTCTTTCTACAGATGTTCACGTGTAGATGGTTACGGCGCGTGCTGGCGGGCCGGGCGGTGAGGCACAGAGCTATAAGCCAGAGCAGCAGGAAGACCTCCCAGTACATCCTGGAGTCGACTCTATCTCCCGTCACCATCCCTTCCATCACCATACACGAAAAGATCTTCCAGGACATCGGCAAGTGGCCAGAGCATCTTGCATTAGTCAGTAAATACTCCTTTATCAAATCATACATAAGCAATACGACAAAATAAAAAAGCTGGTAACCTGTCCATTTACATTATTCCGGGGTGCTAGGTGAACGCACAAATCTGGATGTAAAGTATAGGTATAGAATGAAGAGGTGGTGTATATATTTACGGATAAATCAGCCTCAAAAGATACCAAAATTCCAGAATGCTACAACAAAATAAATAAATCTCACTTAAAAACACAATTACTAACTGACTCAATTAACAAATTACAACAGAAATGGTATACGACTACGAAAGGACAACATCTAAAACTATTTATTCCAGACATTAAAGAGTGTTTAGGACAGACATTAACATCAACAGACTATTACTTGACACAATTATTAACAGGACACGGAACAATCAAACTTTTATTTTAATCGTATCGGCCTAACAAATCAACCAAACTGTTACTGTGACTTTCCTACTGAACAGACGTACAGACACTTGCTCTATGACGGCAGACTACTAACGGACCAAAGAGAAGACTTTAAAACCAAATTCAAATACAGACAAGATAATTGGCCTACTGAGGAAAAACTTTTATTTTATATAAACCATAAACAATTAAAACAAAATTGCTGAAGATATGCATTACTACCTGAACTATTTAAAACTGAAATACAGTTAAATTAATTATTTATTCATCATTGAAACCTAAATTTGTTATTGTTTTTCTTTTCTTTTATTCCTTTTCTTTCGGTTGTAAATAGTTTTAATTTTCCAATATTTTATTTTATTTATTGTTAAAAAAATGTTATGGATCCAGCACTCGTTATGTGGAAATTGTTGTGGGGACGTGTGGCTAATAAACTCCCTTCCTGTAGGCTTACTTTAGGAAGGAAATAAATTTATATATATATATATATATATATATATATATATATATATATATATATATATATATATATATATATATATATATATAATATTCACGGCGGTGTTGTGTTAGTAATATGTAGGTTTATCTATTATTAAACTTCACGAAGGAAATCTGCTTAGTTTAAACAGCCGTGACGGACTTTTTATATTTCTGAGTGAATATTGTTAAAATGCTAATAGATATTAAAAAAGTTCAAATCATTTTTTATGGTTTTTAATGTATTTTAAAATCCTGGAATCAGATTTTTTTAAATGTCATATTTTTTAAACCTTTTATCCACCTCAGTTTTTTATATTTGTTTTATAATGAATATTAGCAGATTTAACGACCAATTCAATCATATTAATCATTGAGAGCTAATAACCCCCTACCCTTCACCGCTTAAAAACATCTGTTAATGGCGAGAATATGTGTTATCAAGGTAAATAGATTATAAAAACGAGAGTGAGTTGGTGCAATTCATTAAATCAGAGTTCAAACAGGAAAACAAGTTTCTGGCAATTATATAAAGAATGAACTGAAAAAAGTACTAAATAAATAACAAATTAAATGGTTTTTGCCATATGATTACCCTCTTCACTTTATTGTATGTGTCTGTTCGATGCACTGGGATAGATTATTGTTAAACCATTGCAAATATTTATTATCCGATGTAGGCATCCGCATGACTTCCTTGTACTTCTATTAAATTAAATAAACAAAATATTTTGCTGCTCATCAACAGAAACAAATATACGATATATCTCCGTCACATTACATAGGATCAAAAACTGCCATAGATCAACATTTATTGATTTTTTTCACGGTAAAAATAAATTCGATAATACTAATTGTTTGTACATCTAATAGGCACGAAGGTATTTACAATTTTTTACTCCGTCCCTTTCTAAAACCTCTCCCTCACCTTTAGTTGATTTTGATTAAAAGGAGAGGTATACTAATATACTTTAAAAATACCCCAAATATGGAAGTTAAACGTTCTAAGGTCAACTCGTTTTTAGCAGATTTCCTTTAAGGGAAATCAGCTATTGAGGTCGTACTCATGATGCGATTTTTGACATTTTTCTTCAAATGTCCATCGATCCTACCTAGGAGATGACAAAAATGAGGTCCGTTCAAGACTGTATATATATATATATATATATATATATATATATATATATATATATATATATATATATATATATATATATATATACTCTCATAGAACTAATCCTGTATAATATTGATGCTCTACATCTATTGGTCTATGCCTTCTTTTTGTTGTAGAAGGGAGTTATTCATACCTTCATGTTCATGAGTTATCAACATCATCTAAAGTCAACCGTTTTAGCAGATATTTCTTGAGATGCCATTGAAGTTGTAATCATGACGCGAAAATGACCATGAATCCTTCCAAGGAGATGAAATCTCTCTCTCTCTCTCTCTCTCTCTCTCTCTCTATATATATATATATATATATATATATATATTAAGATATATATATATATATATACTAGCTCAGATACCCGGCTTCGCCCGGGAATTCATTTGCGGCTGAATGGTGATGGTATTTTTTAGCAGGCTTTACATTGCACAATATTTTGACATTTGCCCGTCCCAGTGTTTAGGATTGATACCCGTCGTTGTCGTGGATTTGCTAATAACAGAATTATTTGTTCGATAAGGCTTCACTGTCTTCAATGTTTTTATATTTCCCGGCTCTTATACATGTAAATATGGTGAATTTTTACTTCAGGCCTCCCTTAAAACCCCACTCCCGTTCGAACCTAAAAATTTTAATATAACTTATAATCATGGAAGAATTAATGCTAATTGACATACCGAGTTTTGTTAAGTTAAGTTTGTTAGTGCCCGCTAAAGTTTTAAACGTATAACTCATTTATACTTAGGTATATGACAAAAGTGTATATAACAAAAGTCACTCCAAATAACAAAATAAACAACTTTTGTTATGTTTATATTTGCGGAAAAACCAATAGGAAACGAAATATCGCTATTTTTAATTTCAGGCTTCCCTTATAACCCCCACTCCTGCCCGTCCATAGAAATGTTGGTATGGCTTATTATACTGAAGGCCTCATTGTTAATACACATACCGAGTTTTATTTAGTTCGGTTGAGTCTTTTTTGGCAAATAATATTGTTCACTTCCGCTATAATTTTTAGCGTATAACACATTTAAACTTAGGTATACGACAAAAGTGTATATAACAAAAGTTACTCTAAATAACAAAATAAACAACTTTTGTTATGTGCATATTTGCCGAAAAACCAATAGAAAACGAAATATCGCTATTTTTAATTTCAGCTCTCCCTTATAACCCCCACTCCTGTTTGTCTCAGAGAATATTAACATAGCCTAAAGTCTAAGTTGGGTTAGTAGTAATATACATACCAAGTTTCATAAAATTCGGCTCAGCCGTTTATGCGTGAAAAGGTAACAAACAAACAAACAAACAAACAAATAAACAAACAAACAAATAAACAAACAAACAGACACCAAAGAAACAAAATGCAGATATGGTGTCTATGACATGTGAAACGAAAAGTTACCGTGAAATTTTGCGATAAAAATCAATGTACAGACAGAGGTTAAAATTTTATATATATAATATATATAATTCTACTGTACGTGTGTATGTCACTGAACTCCTCCTAAACGGCTGCACCGATTAGAATGAAGTTTTTTGTATGCGTTTGGGTGATGCCCTGGATGGTTTAAATTCACAAATCAGCCCGGCAGATGGAGCAGGAGTGGGGGTTGTAAGGGAGGCCTAAAATTAAAAATAGCAATATTCCGTCTGGTTTTTCGGCAAACATACATAGGATAAAAGTTGTTTATTTTGGTATTTAGAGTAACTTTTGTTATATTTACTTTCGTCGTATAAACGAGATATACACTAAAAAATTAAAGTGGGAGCTAACGATTGAACCGAACTTAACAAAACTCTATATGTAAATTAGCATTAATTCTTCCATGATTATAAAATATATTAAATTTTTTAGGATCGAACGGGAGTGGGGGTTATAAGGGAGGCCTGAAATAAAAATTCACGTTATCTCATTTTCTATTTGTTTTTAGCCAAAAGTGCACATAACAAAAGTTGCTTTTTGTGTTATTAAAACTAGCTTTTGTTTTAAACATAATATTATTAAATATAATATCCTAATCGCTTGAAATATCATGCAGGACGTCTGCTGGGTCCGCTAGTATATATATATATATATATATATATATATATATATATATATATATGTGTGTGTGTGTTTTGCCGCTCTAGCGGTCGCAATTATTGTTTAACTGTTACCTTACTCGATATTTAACAGTTTTATGCAACACCTAAAATCTAATTTGTTAATGGCTGGCTCACCATACCCCATTCTGTCATTATAAGTCCGATCGAAAAATATTATTGTACCAATCTTGTAAAACTATTGATGCTCTACAATTGTTCATCTATACATTTTTTTGTAGCTCAAATATTAAGGGAGTTATTCGTATTTTCTTCTTTTCAGTCTTCAATACCTCCCCCCCCCCTTCTAATCATCTTACTTTAAAAAAGTCCGTCACGCAGGGGCTGCGTAAACTACGCAGATATCCCTCGTGAAGTTTTATAATAGAGAAATTTCAGAATAGGGAGTCATACAGTTACGGGAAGGGCCCGAACTAGCTCTTGACGGAAACTCACGACTAGACCATAAGTTAGCCGATCTCATCTCAGAAGCTGAAAACAGAAAAATGCAAATATCTCGGTTAATATTCAAGATAGAGAATAAATTTATATAATATATATAGTAAATTTAATTTGCGATAAGATTGATTCTATATAATTTTTCGATCCGATGCATAATAACGGAGATATTTTGAATTTTCGAAAATCCCCTCCTTTAAACCCCCCCTCCCTCTGGTCCGATTTCAGCCATTAACGAACTTGATCTGTCTTCTTACATAAAACGGTTAAATATCGATTTTGGTAAAGATCAAACGAAAATTGCGACCGCTAGAGCGTTAACAGACAAATATCTATATCTATATATTGTGTATATGCATATATATATATATATAGATAATTTTGAACGGACCTCATTTTCGTCATCTCCTGGGTAGGATCGATGGACATTTGAAGAAATTTTTCGAAACTCGCGTCATGAGTACAACCTCAATAGCTAATTTCCCTTAAGGGAAATCTACTAATAAATGGTGTTAAGTGATGAGCATCGACAATCAGCCATATATTACGACTAATGTGAGGGAAATTTGTTTATTTCACGTAGCCCTCCGCGACTGAGTTATGGGAGACATTATATTACATTCCAGTTCGTGAATAATGTGCTTCATTTCAATATCCCTGCTATGAACTGCCATGAACCTGCGACTGTCTACTTCGTTGTGTTTTATAAATGACTGTGAAAATAATAGGCGAGACGAAGATTCAATATTGTCGAGTGTTATTTGAACAGGAGTTGTCTCGCGTATTATGCAATATTTGCAATGCAATACAACCGGTTATAATGTGCTACTTTCAAAACGTTTTTAAGAGTTTAATCCATCCAAAAAAAAAAAAAAAAAATAAAAAAAAAAATAAAAAAGTCCGTCACGCAGGGACTGCGTAAACTAAGCAGATTTCCCACGTGAAGTTATACTATAGAGAAATCTCCATATGAGAGCTGAAGTACAGTTACGGCAAAGGGCCGAACTAGCTTTTGGCGGGAAATTCAAAAATCCGGTATCGGCCCAAATTTAATAAAAATGCAAATATCTCGGGTAATATTCAAGATAGGGAATAAATGTATAAACAATATTTATAGTAAATTTAATTTGCAATAAGATTGTTTTTGTAAAATGTTTCGATGCGACGTATAGTAACGGAGATATTTCGATTTTTCGAAAATCTTCCCCTCTAAACCCCCCCCCTCCCACTGGTCCGATTTCAGCGGTTAACGAACTTGATCTTTCTTTTTACATAAAACGACTAAATATCAAGTTTGGTAACGATCAAATAAAAATTGCGACCGCTAGAGACAAATATATAGATAGATAGATAGATCTATATATATATATATATATATATATATATATATATATACAGTTTTGAACGGACCTCATTTTCGTCAACTACTAGGTAGGATCGATGGACATTTGAAGAAAAATTTCGAATTCCGTCATGAGTACAACCTCAATAGCTGATTTACCTTAAGGGAAATCTGCTAATGATTTACCTTAAGGGAAATCTGTTAAAAAAACCAATCCTTCCTGCACTGCTGCGTATACTAGGCAGATTTCCTACTACGATTTGGAATTACACGATGATGACCGTCAAACTATCTATTCACTGTATCTTAATAAGAAATCTATGAAATGGGGAATTAAAATGTATGCTTTGCGCGAGATGTTTTGTGTGGCTCAAATGCTCAAAGTGAAAACCAGATCAGCTGATCTAAACTGGGTTCACTAATGGCTGAACCCGAAAAGTACAAATAACGGCTTACAGAGAAAACAATCTATACATCAACAACTGTAATACATTGTCCTATTAATAAATTTAGTAATGTAACATTTTAGCAGATTTCCCTTGAGGGAAATCAGCAATAGAGGTCGTACTCATGTCGCGATTTTCGAAATCTCTCTTCAAATGTCCATCGATCCTACCTAGTAGACGACGAAAATGAGGTTCGTTCAAAACTGTAAATATATATCTATATATTTGTCTGTTACCGCTCTAGCGGTCGCAATTTTTGTGCCTTGTCACCGAACTCGGTGTAAAGGACGACAATTACATAAGTACATACCAACTGTATACCAGAGACAAAAAATAACACTTAGCAATTCTAAACAAATACAATTTATATCAGGACATGGACCTACTACGAGTAACTTGTACAAATTTAAACTAACAAACACAAATACATGTAAATGTGACGATGAGACAGAACAGACATGTGACCACCTCTTATATGACTGTACATTACTTGACGGACCAAGAACAAAACTCATCAAGTACATTACCTTACAAAACGGAACTTTGCCGACGGACAAACCGAAACTTCTACTCAAATTCAACAAGGGATTTAATGCATTTATTCAAGATTTGGACACCATTTTGTAGATATACACCTATTGTTGTACACATATGTAATGTAATGTTACATATGTTTTATTTTATTTTTATTTTTTACTTTATTTTTGTTTTTATTTAATTAATTTATTGTTCTATAATGTTTACAATTATTATATAAGAAATATTATAATGTAATGCTGAAATGTGTGTAGTATCCAATGGATGGAGCACACAACATGAAAATAAATTCCCACGTTAGAGGGATACTCTGCGTGGAAAACAGGAAACTCGGTATTTAATCGTTTTATGTAAAAAGAAAGATCAGGTTCGTTAAAGGCTGAAATCGGACAAGTGGGAGGGGGAGTTTAAAGGGGGAATTTCGAAATATCTCCGTTACTATACGCCGGATTGAAAAATTTATTAGGACCAATCTTATTGTAAATTAAATTTACTTTAAATATTGTTATATACATTTTTTCTCTACCTTGACTATTAACCGAGATATTTGTATTTTTCGGCACTATGGAGATTTCTCTATTGTATAACTTTACGTGCGAAATCTGCTTAGTTAACGCAGCCCCTGCGTGACGGACTTTTTTAGCAGATTTCCCTTAAGGGAAATCAGCTATTGAGGTTTTTTTATTAGAGCTTGCTCATATGCTTTTGCGGCTGGAATGTCTTGAGAGCGGCCCTTCCAAGCAACATGTGCCAGGCCGTGGTATTTCATATTGTCCGTGTTGTATTGTAAAGTAGAATATGTACGTAAATAATGTTGTACAGTTAAATATTGTCAGTAAACTGCTGTTAGTAGTCCGATAGTGTCAGCTGAGTATTCACTTCGACTCTCAATGGAATGAATAATTCCTTCATTAGCATTTCAATTTCCTCTTCACAACGGCCATTATTGCTGTTGAAGAATGTAATGGCTGTTTGAAGTTTGAAGTACGCGAGCATTATCTTCATTATCTCTTTCACAAATGAGTGACAAATTCGTTCCCCTTTTAGGGAAATCAGCTGTTGAGGTTTTACTCATGGCGCGATTTTCTTCAAATGTCCATCCTACCTATAGTCACGTATTTAAATAGATTTCTCTGTTCTTTGTTACAATATTTGTTTGATCGTAAAACCAAACTTTATCTATATATATATATATATATATTATATATATATATACATATATTTATATAAACTTCTATATTATTAACTTCGCAAATTTTGTTTATCGCTGCCAAAGTTGATATATACTTAAGCGTTTATGCAAAACTGAAGGTCAAGTTCGTTAGCCGGGTGGCTTCGCCGGGAAATCATTTGAGGCTGAACGATGATGGTATTTTTTGGGGGCTTTTCTTTGTACAATATTTTTACATTTTCCCGTCTCAATACTTAGGATTTACACCCGAGTCCGGAGTGCTGAGGATATGTTAATAATAAAAGTATTTGTTATGTGTATAATTCAACAAAATAAAGAATATTTTTATATTACCCGCTTCCTGTGCATGTATCTTTTCTTATGCGTAACATAAATAATGATTATCATATTATCATTGTCAAAAATACGGAGTTTCTTTGATTTAGTCTTTCGAGTCCCATAACAATGTTGACCCCTTCTATAGTTTTCGTGTATATATCATTTATACTTCGTTATAAGGAAAAAGTCCATATATCAAAAGTTACTTTAAATAACAAAATAAACAACTTTTGTTATGTGTATAATTGCTGAAAAACCAATATGAAACAAAATATTCCTATTAGCAGATTTCCCTTAAGGGAAATCAGCTATTGAGGTTGTACTCATAACGGGAATTTTCGATATTGTTGTTCAAATGTCCATCGATCCTACCTATTAGTTGACGAAAATGAATTCAGTTCAAAACTGTATATTTATATATATATATATATATATATATATATATATATATATATATATATGTCTGTTACCGCTCTAGTGGTCGCTATTTTTGTTTTATCGTTACCAAACTCGGAATTTAATCGTTTTATGTAAAAAGGAAGATCAAGTTCGTTAATGGCTGAAATCGGACCAGTGGGAGGGGGGGGGTTAGAGGGGAGGAGTTTCGAAGAGTCGAAATATCTCCGTTATTATGAGTCGGATCAAAACATTGAATGGAATAAATCTTATTGCAAATTCAATTTACTATAAATATTGATCTATACATTTATTCTGTATCTTGAATATTAACCGAGATATTTGCATTTGTATTCTGCGTGTGGTCGGCTATGTTCGGCCTTTCCGCCGAGAGCTCTGGCGGCCGTTTCTGTAACTATTCGTCCCTCGTGAATAGGTTTAGAGGTTACTTACTACTACAGCTGTTATTAGGCAGATTTCTCTATTGTAAAAATTCACGTGGGAAATCTGCTTAGTTTAAGCAGCCCCTGTTTTTAATTTCAGACCTCCCCTAAAACCCCCCACTCCTGTTCATACCTTGAAATTTTAGTATAGCTTATAATGAGGGAGGTCTGAATACCAAATCACATATGGAGTTTCATTTAGTTCGGTTGAGTCTTTTGTTCGATTTTTTCGATCCGATTTACAATAAGAAAAATATTTCGGAGTTTCGAAATCCCCGGACAACCCTAGTGCTCCGACCTAGGCCATTAACGAACTTGACCTTCAGTTTTGCATAAACGCTTAAGTATATATCAACTTTGGCAGCGATAAACGAAATTTGCAAAGTTAATAAAATAGAAGTTTTTATATATATATATTTATTATATATATATATATATATATATATATATATCAAGTTTGGTTTTACGATCAAACAATTATTGTTACAAAGAACAACATGAATGTCAACTTAGCTAGTATTGTTATATAGATTTCTTCTCTATCTTCAATATTAGCCGAGATGTATGGATTTGTTTAGTCTTCAGCCTTCAGCAAACCCCACTCCTACTTATGTCACACAAACTATACTCTGTTGTATACCTAATGAACCATTTTATTTAAAGCGTTGGCCTTAATCTGACATGGTAAAACCTAGAATGGTGGTGGATTCCCGCCTGGGCAATAGGAATTTATTTCGTGACGAATTCATTTAATATAATGCTTAGTCCCGACGTGGCTTGATAAATGTGGTAACTTGTAGCTACCCCGTAAAAATTATTCATAGAAACAAATTAAGTTTGGTAACGATCATACAAAAATTGCGACCGCTAAAGAGGTAACAGACAAATATATATATATATATATAATTTCGAATGGACCTCATTTTTTGCCATCTACTAGGTAGAATCGTTGGTCACTTGAGTACATTTTTCGAAAAATGCGTCAAGAGTACAACCTCAATTGCTGATTTTATTTGAGGCTATACGTATTATAAAATCCTTGGAGGGAGTGGAGGTGATGACATGGATGCAGTCGAGGTGCATTGAACAGCTGATTGCATTGCAGCGGAACCAATAGCATTGTTGCAAGCCATTGTCACGGCTGTCATCAGTTTGCAAGCGTTCGGACACGCATTTTGCAACCATGTCCGTCTCCAGTAATAACCACCGACTGATTTTTCTGTTCTATTTCTCCTTTGTATTAGCCACTCAATAGTATTATCAAAGTTAAGGAAAATTTATAAAGGGTGATCTAAGAGAAATCAGCTATTGAAGTTGTACTTTTGACGCGATTTTCGAAAGATGTTTTTAAACTATTGTTACGTTTATTACATACAATTTCTTCACATGTCCCTCGATCCTACCTAGGAGATGACGTTAACGAGGTCCGTTCAAAATTGTATAGCTGTCGCAATTATTTGTTTTATCGTTACCAAACTCGATGTATATGTGTTTTATGTAAAAAGAAAGATCAAGTTCGTTAACTGCTGAAAAGTTTTGTTTAGAGGGGAGGAATTTCTAAAATTCGAAATACCTTCTTTATTATCAATCTGTTCTAAAACTTGTACATAAACAATCATAATGAAAATCTAATTGCCCATAAATGTTGTTATACTCTTATTTTCTCTATCATGAATATTAACCGAGATATTGGTATTTTTTAGTTTTCAGCCTTCAGAAAAACCTCCAACCCTATTCATGTGATATTAACAATAAGCTATTGTACTACTTTATTCTAAACTTAAATACCAAATATTGTTCTCACTGGACTTTTACTTTTTGAGATAAGTGCAAATATGTAGCGCTCATCCTGCGTGATAGATTTTTTTTTTTTAAATTACGAACTGTTACAATGCATCTCATGTTTATTTATTCTCAGTGCTAATTGTTATATATTCTACAATGTTATTTAACATTCCGCCACGGAAACCATCCCAATGAGCCATCGTAGCAGAAATTGGGCATTAATAAATATATTTTCATTATACTGCGTCAAAAAACATGTGTTTTCAATACTAGGTTTGAGTCCGTAAAATAGCTCTTTTCGGGACTAGTACTGAAAAATCTTTTCGGTGCGCTAACCTTACCTGTTACTAATAAACATGTGTTTGAAGGAGGTTATATTCATTCTAATATTTGTTTCATGCTAATAATCAAAAGTTAACTGTATTCCAAAAGGCAATGCCAAACAAAGGTTTTAACATAAATAATAATCAAAATTGTACTATAAATATTATTATTATTATTTATTAACGTCCACTTAACATTAATTATTTATTAATCCACTTCAAAACGCATAAATCTTTCGCCTTTTACTATAAATATTAATGTAAATCTGTAATGTTTCTTCTATTGTGGGTTAATAAACAGATGTTTTTTTCCAAATATTTAATGTGTCAATTTAATTTCTTATATAAGTACCTTTATCTCATATGGTAAACCTAGAGTGGCGAGTTCGATTCTTGCCTGGGCAAAGGAAATTATTTAGTGACGAAATTCATTAAATAACGTCCTAAAATCCCACCCTGGCTAGAAAAGGGTGGTCACCTGTAGATAACCCGTCCCGATTAGCCTAAGTTGCAAAAAGTGGACGTTAATAAATAATAATAATAATAATAATAATAATATAAGTACTTTTCTTCTATTATACGTTAATAAACAGATGTTTTATTTCAAATAAAATAATGTGTCACTTTAATTTCTTATATTGTATCTTTAAGTTATTAATGAAATATAAAAGGGTTTTAATGCACTCAAGTATGAGCAGTATAATGAAAAGTATTGTTCATAACACGTACCAAAAGTGTCCTTTCGGTACTCGGTCCAATTTCCAAGCTCGGCTTCGCCTCGCTCGTAAAACTAGACCTCGCACCGAAAAGACCCACTTTTGGTACTAGTGATGAAAATAACTATTCTAAGCGGTATATTGACTAAATATAATATATTTTATCAAATTTTCCAGCAATCAAATATTATATTTGTTTCTACTAAATGTACTACGTTTGTTCACAGGAATGTTGCATGTCTGGGAGGCAGTACACCTATTCTCAGCTGGACGAGTTCAGCAAGAGAGTCGCCGCTGGCTTCATCAAAGCAGGCCTCAAGCCGGGCCAAGTGGTGTCGTTCGTCCTCCCCAACATCCCGGAGTTCATGATAGCCCTGCTAGGAGCGCTGAGGGCTGGTCTCATAGTCTCAACCATCAACCCTATCTACGCACCTGGTGAGCTACACATTTTTTAGCAGATTTCCCTTAAGGGAAATCTGCTATTGAGGTTGTACTCATGACGGAATTTTCGACATTTTTCTTCAAATGTCCATCGATTCTACCTAGTAGATGACGAAAATGAGGTCCGTTCAAAACTGTATATATATATATATATATATATATATATTTGTCTGTTACCGCTCTAGCGGTCGCAATTTTTGTTTGATCCTTACCAAACTTCATATTTAAGCGTTTTATGTCAAAAGAAAGATCAAGTTCGTTAACGGCTGAAATCAGACCAGTGGGAGGGGGGGTTTAGAGGGGAGGATTTTCGAAAATTCGGAATATCTCCGAATCTTACTTACTATACGTCGGATCAAAAGATTGTATAGACCCAATCTTATTGCAAATTAAATTTACTATAAATATTGTTCTATACATTAATTCTCTATCTTGAATATTAACCGAGATATTTGCATTTGTATTCTGCGTGTGGTCACCAGTAGGCTATGTTCGGAGTTTCCGACGAGAGCTCTGGCGGCCGTTTCCATAACTATCGTCCCTCGTGAATAGGTTTAGAGGTTAGGTTAACTGTTTTTTTGGGCTAGAAACTACTGGGTTATTACGCCCTAAATAATGTTTTTTTAGGTTTAGAGGTTTCTTACTACTACAGTTGTTATTAGGCAGATTTCTCTATTGTAAAACTTCACGTGGGAAATCTGCTTAGTATACGCAGCCCCTGCGTGACGGACTTTTTTACTTGCGCTCCTTTAGGTGGGTGGGGGGGGGGTGCGATCGAGTTATTAAAAGTCCGTCACGCGGGTGCAGCGCAAACAAATCAGACTGCCCTCGTCCTGGAATGACACCCACGATGAATAGAACTGGGGTTCATCGTTGGCCGAGAACAAGGAAGGTTGTCACGCAGGGGCTGCTCAAACTAAGCAGATTTTCCACGTTCAAGTTTCACAAGAGAAATCTGCACACAAGTTAACAGTAGTAGTAACGAGTCTCTAAACCTATTTCACGAGAGACGAACAGTTACGGAAACGGCCGAACTAGCTTTCGGCGGAGTCACGAATAGAACCGACATCAGCCGATCTCATCTCGTCCGTTATCCGCACACATTTAATAAAAATGCAAATATCTCGGTTAATATTCAAGATAGAGAATAAATGTACATAACAATATTTATAGTAAATTTAATTTGCAATAAGATTGGTTCTATAGACGTTTTCGATCCGACGTATAGTAACGGAGATATTTCCAATTCCCCCCCCCCTCCCTCTGGTCCGATGTCAGCCATAACGAACATGATCTTTCTTTTTACTTAAAACGATTACATACCGAGTTTGGTAACGATTAAACAAAAATTGCGACCACTAGAGTGTTAACAGACATATATATATATATATATATATATATATATATATATATATATATATACATACATACAATTTTGAACGAGCCACATTTTCGTCGTAGAAGCAATGGACATTTGTAGAAATATTTCCATAAATCCCATCTTGAGTACGACTTCAATAGCTGAGCTGCGACAACACACACTTATGTAAATCATTTTGATAGTTGTAGAAAATTAATTTTTCAACAAGATTGACTATACGAAAGTTACTGATCGGAGTTCCTTCCTACCGGGGGGGGGGCCTTCCTTCCAGATTGATTTCAGACATTATTAATTTATTAATTGCAATCGCTATTTTTGTATGAACCGGTTTAACATTATCATTTCCTATATCAAGTATGGTTGGATCGAATGAAGTTGGAATGCTGTTTTGTTTTTGTTTTTTGTTTTTTTTTTTTGTTTTTTTGTGATTAAACCTAAGCAACCACCAAGGATGTGTTCTCGGTGATTCGTAAAATTTATTTCCTTTTTCAAAGCCAAAATAAAGAAGTAAAGTAAATTTATTAAGGAACAGTTAATATGACAATTCTGACTGAATTGCAAGAACAAAACTGACATGATATTAACAGCGTCCCTTTTATTTAATTAATATTGTTAATGATCTTATTTTTTGAAGTGAAAACTTCTTTAGGCACGTTGTGCAACCCGTAAGGAAGCATTTGCGGGAGAGGAAAAACGTATGAAATCGCGACACCGCCACCGCCACCGCTAGTACTAAGGTTTAGAAATAAAATCATATGGTATTTTATAACCTAATCATTTGATAGTTTATTTACAATTGAAGTGAAAACTTCTTTAGGCACGTTGTGCACCCCGTAAGGAAGCATTTGCGGGAGAGGAAAAAAGTATGAAATCGCGACACCGCCACCGCCACCGCTAGTACTCAAGGAGCTTCTTTTCTTCATAACTCCTGAACCAAATTAACTAGAGTTTCCCACCATTTTAAAGAGGACAAAACCAGCATCATTTCGTTCACAGATACTATATATCTACCATTTTTACTTTTATAGATATTTTAATCCCAAGTTTAAATAAATTCGAATATTTAAATAAATTCCGATATTTAAATAAATTTGAATCAAATTTGATTGTATCCTACTTTAGCTACCATATACCGATTTTATCAGTTTTAGAAATTGGTGATGATGCTGGCAGTGATGATGGTGCAAAAGTTGTTGAAATTATGGATAGAAATTGATTTTTCTGAGTGTACTTAACTTATTTTTGTAAAGCATTTGTAATAATTCTGAAATGTATTTTTTTTCTTTTATGTAAAATAACTGAAATAATTATGTATAGTATTTTATATTGATAAATAAAACAATTCGTGGTACATTATTTTTTTTTATCACTATTATTTTTGTCATTTCATTTTTTCATGTAAAATAGAACATAACTGTTACTTATTGATAAATAACTAAAAATATTTTTAAAATAAGACTTCGTAAAAAAAATTTCTCAGCAATGCCAAAATTGAGCGATCAAAGCTAAAGGAGTTTTCACTTCTACCGGCAGTCCTCAGACTGTTTTTTTTTTTTTTATTGATTTATTACAATATACCGCATCTACTATTGTTATTAGTGGTAGATGGATCTATATTTCTTGGAACAAACGACTTTCTGTTAAAAATGCAAAATGCCTTTTGAAGTCTTCTTCATCGTCTCTAAGTTCGATTTAATTTTCAAAGCTGTTCTTGGAGGATTGTATTTTTTTACAATTAAGGAGATGTTAGGCAGTAAGATGGACATTAAAAAAAATCGCAGGTTGGCGGGAATAAGCTTTTCAATAAATAACTAAGTGTTAATTTTGTGTGTCTATTCGGATACGGGCAAGAACAACCTCCTTTTTTCGGATTTTTCTACTTGCAGTATTCCAACGCTCAGTAATTTCTTTGATTTGTCGCAGTTTATTGTATCTTTTTTCGACCAGTCCTATATTCCACCTTTGAAATGTGAGCTATTGAAATTCTCGTTTCCAATCATCTGGGGAGATAATATTCTTACAATTCAGCCGACAACAAATTTCAACTTCTGACGTAAGTCAGCAGATCCCCTAGTTGATATAAATATCTGAAGTGTATAATAATAATAATGTATGTTTATTTTGAAATTCGAAATAATTTACAAGTTAAATATACAATTAAGTTATCATAATAATATCTTTCCTTATACTATATATAACATACATAAACGTGGACTCATAAGTCGGTCTGTTGAGTTCGGCCATTATTTACTAAATTATTAATCAGCATGATTGATTATTGCTATATAGATATATAAACATAACATTAACATAATATTAATTTTTATAAATAAAACAAATAATCTTTTATAAGAATTCTATCTTTAAAAATCAACAAAAAATAAACTAATTATTAATATTTATTTACAAATAAAAGAAAAAAAAATACTAAATAGAAAAACTACATAATGATCATGAATCTAAATATCTGAAATGTATACATTTATTGATGTGTCACATAAAATGATTTGGCGCAAGGTTAGACCTAAATATAAAATTCAAATACATAGTTAAATGTATAAATACATTTTCTGCTAACTAAAATTTTCATTTTGACGAAAACAGCTATAGGTAAATTCAATATTTTTTTATCGTTTTCGAGTTGCTCCTAGATATGAATTCCATGGCGTTGAATGTTGATACTCATTAATTATTTTAAAAGCTAGTAATGAGAACGAGTCCACGTCTTTTGGAGCTGGTCCAAGAGGTTAGAACGCCTGTATCGAGCTATCGTCACCTATTCTATAATTCTGCCGGCGTTGTTGACTCTTGTCTAGGGAACGCCTTTTCCATTGAAGAGGGGGGGGGGTTCATTTTCAAAACATCTCCGTTATTAGATGAGTCGGATCGAGAAGTTGCGTATAACCAATGTTGTTGGAAGTTTCCTATAAATGATATTCTATACATTGAGATAGTAGTCGAAATTTTTATTCAAATCTCCATCGATCCAACCTAGGAGATGACGAAAGTGAGGACCGTTCAAAACTGTGTATGTGTATATATATATATATATATATATATATATATATATATGTGTTACCCCTCTAGTGTAAAAATTATTGTATAATCGATACCAAGTTCGATATTTAGTCGATTTATGTAAAAAGAAAGATCAAGTTCGTTAACTGCTGAAATCGGAAAAGGGGCAGGGTGAGAGGGGGTAGAGGGGAGGAATTTCGAAATATCTGTGTTACTATACTTCAAATCGAAAAATTGTATAGAAACAATCCTATTGCAAATTAAATATAATACAAATATTGTGCTTTACATATTTTCCGGATAATGAGTATTAACCGAGATATTTGGATTTTTTAGTTTTACGAGTTCAGTAAAACTCCTAATAGTGTCATATTTAAAATAAGCTGTTAAATCGTAAACCACTTCATTACAATTAAATACAAAATATAGTTTTCATTGAACTTTTGTGAGATATATCCAAATACGTTCTGTTCCCCCCTCTTAACCACCCCCCTCTTCCAATGGCCCGATTTCAGCCATAAACGAACTAGATCTTTCTTTTTGCATAAAACGAGTAAATATCGCTTGGTAGCGATCAAACAAAACTTACGACCGATAGAGTGTTAACAGACTTACATATATATATATATATATATATATATATATATATATATATATATAATTTTGAACGTAACCTAATTTTCGTCATCTCCTATGTAGGATCAATGGACATTTGAAGACATTTTTCGAAAATCGTGTCATGAATACGACCTCAATAGCTAATTTCTGCTAAAAATTGTGATCGCCAGAGCGTTAACAGAAGTATATATATATATATATATATATATATATATATACATATATATATATATAATATATATATATATATATATATATATATATATATATATATAGTATACATACATACATACATACATACACAAACATATAGTTTTAAAGGGACCTCATTGTTGGGAGAATTTTCGATAGTCGCGTTATGAAGCTCAATAAGGGGACGTTAAGGGAAAACTGCTAATATGAATGGAGATAAGACTGCAAGTTGATAGCATTCGGGCACAATGAAAAGGGCAATCCCTAGACACTACTAGTCTTTGCGGCGAGAGTGAATGCCCCTGTTAGAAAAGACACTTTTTTTTTGCACTGTCCTGCTCACTTCAAGATAAGTTAAACATTAATGTTTGATTTGATATTTTACAGAGGAAATTTCATATCAATTGAGCAATAGTGACTCAGCTCTGGTGCTGACATTCATGTTGAAGGTGGAAGAGGTGAAGGCGGCCGTTGCCAAGATGGAAGGAGCTAAACCTCCAATCTCCATAATCCACCAGCCCAGCGACGACCTCCCCGAAGACACGAGGTCTTTCATGGAGCTCCTTATGGTGGAGGATGACGAAGTAGACAAAGTCGATAGTGTAAGTATCAAATGTAATAATAATAATAGTTATCCAGATAAAAATAAAACCAAAATATTGTATGTGGATGATTCGAAGTTATATGCAAAGATGTCGCCGTTTCTGTTGGGTTAGACAACAGTATCTGAAAATATCAAAACAAAAATGTAAAATGAAACTAAAAAAATGCATTTTTGTAATACTCTTGCCCTTGATACGGTTCTTGATACGGCCTCCTTAACATTCGATATCCATGGAAGTTAACCTGAGACATTTCATAATATCGAATGCCAATTACGTCTTTAAAGAAATGATTAAACTTGAGGGCGTATTGAAAAGTAAGATGAATATTTATTCAAGAAGCAGTCGTCAGTTGGCTTCGTGACGCGGCGGGAGAGTGGTTAAAAAGCTGGTAAACAGAATGCAAAAAGCTATTGATCGTCAAGGCGAATATGTAGAAAAATAGGTAAATATTCAACCCTTCCAACGATGTAACCAAAGTTGTAAATAAATTAAATTTTCTATGAAAAAAAAAAATAGGAGACCTTACTTTTCAATACGCCCACGTATAGTAACAATCCTGAAGTTCATGAGAAATTACATTTTAGTTCCTAATGGCAAAGTATGAAACTTCGTGATTATTTCATTACAGCAATCAAAGACTAAGTGATTGCCACCAAATCATACAGACGTCATATCCTCAAGGACAGTAGTGTCTCACACAAATGTAGATTATTCAACCAAACTTGAGTCCTTTCAAGACATTACGGCTGGATGTAAAATACTTGCTGGGTCCGAATACTTAAAAAGGCACAATAACGTGCCAAAGGTATAACACAAAATGCTTTAGCAGACGAGTTTGGATTAGTTAACGTTATAATCCCCAATAATTATTAAAAACAGATAACGAAAAAATGATAACTTACCATGCTGTGAATCATAACAAACCGGATATTCACGTTATCGGATATCGCAGTGCAAATATTATTGACTTTGTAGTACCCGATGATGAGTATGTTTTGAAAATCCTATGCCGAAATTAAGAAAATAGCAAGAAGTAGCTATTGAACTTAAGATGTTTACAAACTTGCCTCTGCCACAGTTACTTATTATTGTTAGTACAACTCGTGCCAAAACAACAATAATAGGCATCAAGAAATTAAATCTATCGTAAGTAGAAATTATGAAAGAACCATAGCAAGGGGTATTTATCGATAGCGCAAGAATTGTGCAATTACAAATTACATCGGTTGAATTTTCTCCCAGACCCTACCAAGAGAATTAGTGCCGTAAGGCCTTGTGCTTAAATGAAAAAGTCCGCCACTTAGGGGCTGCATAAATTAAGCAGACTTCCCACGCAAGGAGACACTTAAGGGAAATCTGCTAAAACGTGGTCCAGTTTATAAGACCCGTTTTCCAAAACTTAACTAGTAAAAATAATATTAAATTTAACACCATTGTGGCCCAAACAGAAAGAGGCAAGTTCAAATTCTTGAATCACCTTTAGTAGATTTCCCGGACCATCGATGCACATTGAGACCAACCCCCGTTTTATCGGGAAAAATCTTCTTGTTAAAAATTTTGGTAAATGTGTAATTTCTCTTCGAAGTTTAGTAGGCGATGTTTTCAACTTTCAAAAATTGGGTCAAATTGTACCTCGAAAGTTCTGGGTTTCAATATATTCATCAGAAATCATAAAGGAGATATTTTGATTTTTCGAGTCTCTTTCCCTCATATCCCCCCTCCCCCCAATACCGAGTATGGAGTAGATCAAATAAACATTTCCGAATCAAAAACGTACAATCACTATTGATATAACACAAAGCATTTATCTCATCTAGTGAAGATCTGTTGAAAACCATATTGGGTATTTAAGTTTGGAATAAGACGTTGCACGATATATTCACTTATTGTTTAATTGGGATGACTAAAAGTGGGGGCTCATTAATTGATGAAAACTGAAACATGCTCATTTCTCGGGTAGCATTCAACATGACTACATCTATAGACAATTAATTTGCAAAACGATGCATTCTATAAAATTGTCTCGACTACAATAACAGAGATATTTCGAATTTTCAAAAATTCTCCCCTCTCTTTGAACTATTTAATTTTATTTTACTCAAGCTTCTCACTACGGGAGAAGTACAGAATGCTTCTGTATCTCATAGTAAGATGAGATGATTATTGTTTGATTCCAGCTCGTAGAAAATGTGCTTAATTTACGCAGCTCTGCATAGCGGACTTTCAACTATATCGTCGTGACTGACAACCACACAAAGCAAAATTTGTTTATTTGTTTTGATTTTTTCTAAATACTTTGAAATAATATTTTTTTTCTTTTTAACAGATAAAAGTTAATCCAGACGATTGTGCCCTCCTGCTGTACTCGTCAGGCACGACTGGGTTACCCAAGGGTGTCCGGCTCACCCATCGAAATGTCGTATCGAATATCACCCAGATAGAGCACCCACATATCTGCCCTAAATTAGAAACTACAAGTAAGTTGAAGGACCAAGCATTATTTTAATACTCATAAGAGCCTTTCTCCAATTTTTGTACTATAAATAGGCACTAAAAAAACAAGGATTTTCGTAATCTTACTATCTGGTAGATCGCTGAAGCGATTATAATTATGATTTAGTGGACTCTTATAATCGGGAAAGGTTGATTCATTTGTAATACCGAAAATAAGGGCGTGAACCCAGATATGTAAAAGGCATATGTAAAATATGCCTTATAATATAAGGCACTGAGAGAAAGGAAATCATCACAAAGATATGAGAAATTTGCATGCCTCATCGAAATGTGGTCGACTAAATATTTCCTTCCTTGACGACGAAGAATGCCCTGTCCAGGGTCAGCTGCAGAAAAGCGGAAGGAAATAATGATAAATTTCCCTCACTTACCAGAACAAGAAGAGGGGTTGCTACTTCGGTTGAAGAGATGCAGGCTTCTGGCTGCCACGAACCAAGGCTACGATTCTTCAAGTGGTTTAGTCCTTTGCCTTTCTCCAATAGACAATTATCAGCTATCAATTGTGGGTATGAGCTGGCTATAATAGATATTAAATTAATTAGGAATTACAAAGAAAATACAATATGATCCTAAGACGGAGAAATACAAAACAAAAATAATTATGATTATACAATGTTACCTATCGGTGAAGACCGTCGCCACTGGCTGACGATCAAGTACAGCTGGCAAGGGCTTTCAATGCGATGGCACCATCTTCAAGCCCGTCAAAAGTTGTACTGAGTTAGTTGTCGTTTAGAAAGTAAGTTTTATGGGTCTGTTCCCCGAATTGGGTCGTTTACGTTTTAGTTCGGGTCTGTTTATTAACATTTTAGATCTGTCAAGCGAAGGATGGTTTTAGCTCTTGTGTCCTGGTAAATTATTTTCATGTAGTAGATCGTTGTCCGTATTAGGTTGTTTACGCTTTTAGTATGTTATTTGCGTTTCGGTATAATTAAATTAGAATCTGGGCCTATGTTTGTCGTCGCTTCGTCTGTTGATATTCGTGCGTGTGTCCGTCAGTTGGCGTATTTCATT